>VXBS01004335.1:0-27500 GCA_013400255.1 Sitta europaea | reverse complement strand
TTCACAGCCATTTTAATTCAGAATGAAGCATTCCTCTCCTTTTATTTCATCTGGAATGGCAATAGGTTGCTGAACCTATGCAGTGCTATGATTTATATCAAATGAGTGACCTCTAGGGCCGTAAGACTAGAACGGGTGACTAGTTCTCAATGGTAAGCTACTGGCACTTGACAAAGTGCATGAAGCAGAATGAATTTACTTCTCTTTTCCTCAATCATCAACAGGCTCTGTCCTGACCCCCATACTGACTCCTATAACAAGATCTCCTGTCTCTGACTGAAAAATTTACTGTCATGTCTACTTTTCATTGAGCTCAAGTGAGTACTTCTGTCACCTTCAGTGAACTGAGTCTGTAAAAGATTTAACTAAACACCAGTCACACTTTAAAAACTAAGCAAGAACAACTCATATAAAAATAACACTTTTAAGGAGTTCTATTTCTTAAAAGTGAAGGAGCTGTGCATTTTTATTATGGTTCTGCTTCTTTAAGAGTTTGTTGTTAACCTGTTAAAAGCTGCTGCTTCACAAAGAAATGAATTAAAGACCCACAGTATAATCCAAGTACATAATATTAGTAAAATCTATCAGGACTGGAACACTCCTGCATACAAAGGCAGCCAAAGTTTAAATGCTTGTGAACTATGAAAGATACAACTATGAAAGATACAATGTGGAATTTTATACATGAAGATAACACCTATAAATCACACAGTCATTTAAATTAATGATCAGATTTCTATACAGTGTACACCACTATCATGCTCAAAATATGTTTATGTATAGTAATGGTATTAACAAAATTGTTTTATTTAAAGCAGTATTTGCAAAACATTATTTCCACATACTTTCAATAATAACAGCATACAATGCCTAGCTACATATAAAAGCAAGAATGTTATATCTTAATCATTTTAACTAGTATTTTACTAGTATTTTAACTTTATAAACTAATAAAACACAACATTGCAAAAACCCTGTCAACAATAAGGCAATTAAAAGAATGACACTTGATGGTTTATTCCAACATCTCACTAAAGCCTTACACAAAATTTTCACTCCCTCTTTAATTTTCAATTCTTCTACCCTCCCTGCTTCACAGCTTCTGGCTATTGGCTTTTACAATCTGTCCCTAGGGAGCCAGGAGTTATTACCCCTGTCGATGGAAGAGAAAGGGATGTTATTCCCCTGTCACACTCTCCGGCTCCAGCAGATTCCTAGCTCTGATCTATAGCCTTCATTGGAGAAAAGCGGCTGACATGCTGTTAGTTTTCAGCCCTGTCAGATCCGTCTACCCGTGCTACTGGCATTACTTACTGGAGTCAGAGTCACAGGAGTCAGACCAAAAATTTGAGAAGAAAATACTATATCCACTTCTATTTGAGTAAATATAAGAGAGAAATGTCTACTGCAAAGCATGCAGGGTTTCAGGAGGTACTATGTGCATGTACACTTTGAATCTGCGCTTAGAAACAGCTGAAGTAGTAGCTGAAATTATTTATGACTGCAATAGAAATATTGTATAAACCAGGTGGGACCAAATAGACCCAAAGGATACAGAGCAGTTAGTGAGATGGACTTAAGCAAGTTTAACAGTTCCTTCAATACTGTTTTAACAAACTACTGCTTTATTTTTTACTGCTCCCTTTTAATCCACCTTACATGACTGCTACATAAAATGGGCAGGGGAGAGGCAGTGTGAGATGGCTGTGACTCACTTTCTGCACTGCCTGTCATCCCACAACACAATACATCAGCACTTTGCATGCAACATTTTACAGGACTCCAGGAGTAAATTAACTTTAAATTGTAAACTACCTATAAGGTGACTGTATAGATGGCTGGCTTAGTTCCTCTTAATCTTCACATGCTCAGCAATACACACCGATCTCTGACCTCAACAGCTGCCCAGTAGTGGAGGGCTTGGCTCTGATCTGCACTATCTTCTCTGGTCAGACATTTCTCTCATTAGGCTACAGCCAAAGACATTGTGCTTGGCGTGGCTGTCAAGCAAGAGCTGGTGCTTGACCCTGATAAACACAGCTATTGCTTATACCATCAGCATCAGCTACAGGAAACGCTGGAAAGTGGAATCCTGCTACAGCAGCACTCACCACCTCTATGGGCTGATAGGTGCCATCAAAGCCCTTCTGCTCACCAAGCTCCTCTGGGAAGAGATTCTCAAGTAGCTGTTTGCTGTCTCCCTGCTTTTTTTTCCACCCCTTTTTCCCTTCTTTTTTCAACAAGGCCATGGAAAGAACAGAATTGCTTCCCATTAACATTTTTTAGAGCACAAGCTCCTACCTTCCATATTTCACCATAAGCAAGGAGACTGAAGAGGGAAGGTGCTGCTGTTTTCACTTCCTTTCCCTCCCCTGTACTCCATGAGAAGTAGGAGCAAGTGAGTTATTACTAGAGCAGATAAGGGGTTGGAGTCAAGGCAGTGACTGTAGATGGCTTGGACGATGACACTGCCCATGAAGGCCAATACATGCCTGGCCTGTATCAGCAACAGTGTGGCCAGCAGGACCAGGGCAGTGATTGCCCCTCTGCACTCAGCACAGGTGAGGCCACACCTCAAATCCTGCTTTGGGCTGCTGGGACAAGGAAGACACTGAGGGGCTGGAGCAAATCCAGAAAATGGCAGCATAGCTGGGGAAGCTAACAGTGACTGGAACTGAGCTGGAGGTAACCAGAACAAGGAAAGAAAAGGCAAGAGAAATATGAAAAGATTTCAAAGGAAATTTAGATGTCATCAACATGAAGATACAATTCAAATCTTCAAATGCAGGAAGGCAGTCACAGAGAAAGCACAGGAAAAAAAGGTGAGAATTTGGAAGAATTATTGCAGAGAAGACTGAACAGGAATAGTAATAGTGAAAATTAAGGAAAATGTGCAAAGAACAATAGAAAAACATTGACTGAAACCTGAAAGCCCAAGGATGAAAGTTTAAAAAGAGAGAGAATACTGTTTGTATTAAAAAAAAACCAAAACCAAACCAAACATTAAAAAAAATCCTCAACAGACCAAGCAGATTTTACCTTGAGGAACCTGTTATTGACTTTATTAAAGAAAAATGTGATGGTGGTGAAGAGAAAATCTGACTATTCACCACGTAAAAATTACCAAGAGGAGAAGCAAAGTCAAGTACAGAAGAGGCTTGTTTATGTTTGAAAGGTGTAGGAAGGAAATAGGAAAAGTATCTGAAAGCATTCATGAGGTCAAGAGATTTTATTCTTTTGGAAAACACCAATTATACTTGAAAGAGCATGGAAATTCCCATCCATGAATTTTATTCTTCTTGTAAATCCCCTCCTATATTACTTTAGCATAACACTGGAAATAAAAAAAATTATAAAACAGCAAAATCTCCCTCTGAACAATGAGTCTTCAGCCACTTCATGTCAGGATACAAGGCAAATTCAAACTACACTTTTGAAAAGGTCATAGAGGTCTCTATTTCTCCCATCTAGACAGTTTTCTTCCATTTGAGCTTAATTATCACCACCTCCAGGGTTTCCCTCCTCATTTTAGTTCTTAATGATGAACTAAAACATCTTTTATACATTCTATGTTAGAAATACATTACATCTCAAAATGATATCTTAGGCCTAATTGATTAATTTCAAGTACTCTAAACATCTGAAAAATTACATTGCTCTCCATTCTGCAGTCACATGGAGTCTCCTGAAGAAGATGATCCTAACCAACCCCAGCTGTGCCCAGCTGCTGTTAACATTACAGCTCCAGCACACTCACATCTATAAAGAACAGACAATTTAAAGCTCCCTTTTAAAAGAGTACCAAGGTAATAAATTGAAATTCCATATTTTAAATCCATTTCTCATCAGCCTTTGTAAGTCACAAAAAAAATCACGCGATTACCGCTGGAATTAAAATTGGGCCTCTTCTTTAATCCAGCAATAACCACCATATGCTGCATTATTCTACAAGCAACAAAGAACAGATGCATCTCAAGCTCAGCAACACACCATATTAACCCAAGTGTTTGTTTTCACTTTTTTTTTTTAATCTAAAAAAGTACCCAAAAATGTCATTAATAGATGGCAAATATTTATTTTTTTTAATGTATGCTTGTTGGGAACCTTACTTGTACCTTAGGGAGCACCAAATAAAACTATTTCTATCCTTTCCACATGCATCAAAGCACAAAGGATAGTAACAAAAATGCTCAGCTTAATCTGTAAACATCACAAGAAACAATGGTTTCAAATATATCCTCCTTGTTCAAGACCACAGGAAGAGTTTCACCTTAATGCAGAACCCCATAGCACTGCAGAACCAGCTGAAGTAATTGTAAATGTGGTGGGTGGATGGCAGAGAGGAGTGAGACAGATCAAAGAGGTCAGAAGGCAGAAAATGGGGCTTAATATGTTGTTTGATATTGAAGAGTGTATGCAGTGAAACTCAGGATAGATGACTGAGAAACGGAGAGAAGGAAGGCAAACCCTTTTTGGGGAGAGCAATCTGCCTAACACCAACAGGGCTGGCACGTCTCAAAACAAAGCATGGCAGGCTCTGCAAGAAATTCCCAGGACCTGCCCCTCCTGTTACAACCACCAAGATGCTTATGGGGAACATAAATTTCACTGGGGTGTGAACCATCCCTGCATCCTCCATGCCTTCACACGACTCCATTCTGGAGCAGTGTTCTGCAATGCCAATGCAAAAAAAAAAAAAATCACCAGTGGTTTCACTGTGTTTCAGCTCTTCAGTAGCTCTCAGAACAAGCTGGGAGATTTCACATGAAACATGCATGCCTTCAAAAGGAATGGGTCCTTTTTTTCCCCTTGAGAAATATTGTTACCCTCAGATTACAAGGTCTCTGCAAAATTACTCCATAAAAGTATAAAATCTGTGTGATAGCTACACTAATTACCATAAACCTCTGCCTATTGCTGCAACTTCTATAGCCAATATTACTTTGTAAATAGTCTTTACATTTGATGTTTTGGTGGACAGATGGGAGAAGTTAATCTATCCCTTACAGTATGGTTATTTTGAATAAATTATACAATGGTCTATCATTTTTTTATTACTCTTTGATCAAGCAAGTAATATTTAGTGCTTTACTTATACTTTTCCAGTAAGAAAAATATTAGTACAGGGTGAAGGTTAAATTCAATTTGTATGCCCATGTGAAGAGATATTACTGTTGTCTCATAAAGAAGATACATAATTAAGCCTGTGAAGTGCATGATCAGTTCCATCGTTAGCAGAAGGGATTTCTGAAATCTATATTGATTTTTGCCTGTGAATCTGCATTAGCCTAATCCTCATATACAAGCACTATGAATCCACAAGGGATTGATTTTTTTTATCTGGTCCACAAAAATCTCACAGCTGAATTTTTTTCCTGAAAATTGATGACAGACCAAGGTACAAGTTGTAGGGGAGCTTTCTGTTGCAGAACCCAATTTAAATATGTGCTCATTGCTTCCACAGTGCTTTGCACAGGCAAAACATGCTATGTTTCCAGAACTTTAAAAGAGATTCAAAATCAGTTCCTCAGAAATTAGATTAACTTGGAAAAATGCTGGCAACCTCAAAATCACAGTGAAAACTCTCTGACTAAAACAGGGACCATAAAGAATCATAATGCTGACTTCCTAACAGCAGCTTTCATAGCACACTCAAGAATTTGAAACTGGTGTTCTAGAAGTCAGCACTTTTTACTTGAAAATAATTGCTTTGGACCCAAAGTTTTCAATTTTGCATCTTAATACTTACCTTGGTATATGTACACTCCTTTTCTATCTCCCCACTCCATTGTGTTTTGGGGCTTTTTTTCTTTTGGTTTGGTTTGTTAATAAACAGAAGCTGACCTGTAACTACAGGGAACCCAACACATCTGTGAGAAGGTTGACAAAGAAGGGAAGTCAGATGCTGTGATAGAAATTCATTTTACAGTTCCTTTAGGAATCTAACTCCAAGAGGCAGCATGTGTTATTAAAAACAAACTACTTGCGGTAAAAATCTATTTCTGGGGATTGTTTACTGAAATGAAATGTTTATTCGCTAGGGAAGTATTTAAAGCTCCACTGATAAGTGCAAACTGTTCCTGAAAAGATACAAGGTGTAATAAAAATGCAAAAGGGAAGTGGTGGCAGTATTAGCTTTGCACCAATTAATTTCCAGTACTTTCAGATTTCATGTATGTAAATTAAAGGAAGTTTCCAGTAACAGGGAAAGGAGGCTTGCTATGTTTGCTGTGGTGTAATTTTCAACTCTTTCAACTTACTTCCTCACAGAAGGTTTGAGATTATTTTCAGGCCTATTTTATAACTGAGGCTGAATAGAGCAAAGCATGACATTGAAAAATAGACTTAATTATTCCTACAAAAAAAATTCTTGGCATAGGTCCACTTTGTATCAGCTTAAAATACCCTGTGCAGTTCTACTGGCAGGATCATATGTTTACAAGCACTGCATTACAGGAGTAACCACACCTCCAGGCTAATTTAAAACAATTTCTGCTAAATGGAAACAGTAGGGCCCAAGTTCTTTAATTTGGAAGGGGAGGAGGGGAGGAAAACAGCACAGGATACAAGAGGAGATGTTCCTATTATAACTCCCAGTTCATCAGAATATCACACAATAAAGGGCAAAAGATCCATTTTAATCTGAGGTGATGCAACAAGACTTAATTCGAGTAACAAAGCTTTTTTTAGCTTGACAAAAGTGCATAAAAATAGACTCTGGTTTGTTAGGGAAAATCACCTCAGCACATAACCTCCTCCCAAAGTATTCACAGCAACTCCTGCAAGTTATTAATTTGTCACAGGATATTTTCTCTCCCTAGCTAGGTACACTCCAGCAGTATTCTCAGAATGTCTGCAAGTCCTGTTCCAGAATAAATACATACTTACACAACGTAATAGTTTATAGCTCATTTTGAATATCTTAATGGAAATACTCATTTGGATTCATTTACACAGTACAGCAGTATTGAGGAACAATTCTAAAAAGTCAAGAATAATTCATGGGTTTTATTCTCTCAAAATAAACATGGTTCAGGCAAATCTTCATCAGTATCCCATTTTGAATCTGGATTCTCATCACTTGGTCCATAGATACACAGGTTTTCAAACTAACCCAAACAACAGAAGCAGCACAGCCACCCGAGCACAGCACTGTACCTGAGTCCCAGACTGCTGCTGTCTAGGATAGTGGGACTGTTCTCAACACTCAAATTACTCCAGACATCTCCACATCACTACCAAGGACACTAGAGCATGAAAAGTACAAATTCCCACAGTAATCACTTCTAGTGGCTGAGGTGGCTATTCCTCCTTCCCTATTTTGCCCTGAATTACAGGACACACTACCACAGGCACAGTATATAGACAGTAAGCCTTCACAGCCATATTCTGATTAGAAGATGCAAATTTTAAAACATTGAGTAGTTATTCCCACTTTGAAAGTCTAAAATAAATACTTCCCTTTGTATAGTGGCTTTTTTCCCTTCTCTCTCTGGCCCTTTTTCCTTGTCATTTTTTTTTCCTTCTTCTTTTTTTAATAACCCCTATTGACCATTGCACTACTGACTAATATCTTCTGCATCAGAGGGAAAAATGCTGAGGATGTTTGTCAGCCATACTGTCATGAAAGTCAAAAGCAGATATGTAAGAGAAGAAAGATTATCACATTAGACATAGAAAAAGAAAGATTAACCTATGAGAACTGTAGAAGCAGAAAGATGAGCAAAAAGTGGGGGACTCAGTGGCTCCAGGGGATTGGTAATGGGTTAGACTGCCTTTCCCCTTTAGATCACTGGCTCGCATCCAGCCCACATCAGTAGTGACTGAGTGTCATTACCACCTGATGGATTTTTGGTGACCTCTGCAAAAATGAATTGATGGTTTCAGTCCAGCTGAATAAATGTTCCCATCTCAGCAGGTACACCACTGTCTCAGCAGAAGGAAGGGAGCAAACATGGAGCAGAAAATGTACCTCTATTCCCACAAACCAGTTTAATACACAAGAAAGTCCACTTACAAGAAATGCCACAGGGATTTATTTAATACTTTCATAGCTAGAGGATTGTGCTTTGTTTTTGCAGCCTTAGTGTTAACCATCCCTCAGTGTTCTCCATGCACTTGTCCTGAATTCTCACAGGCAAAAGGCTGCCCATGACCAAGTCAGTGCAGTACAACTGAAAGTCTCTTAAGGGACAATCTGAAGTTGAAATTATATTACAGGTTATGGAATTGTTGTTTAAGTTCCTCCCATATGAAAGCTGACTAAGATAATATGCTTTATACATGCCTCTGAAAGAGTTCTGTTTAAAGGTTGTGAAATATTAACTTGCCTGAACTAAGAATTAAAATCATGATTTCTCTGCAACTGGAAAAGACAACCCATGTGAACTTAGAATCCAGTCTAAGTTTTAAGATGCATACATGACGTCAGAGTACTACATGTCCATGCAGAATTAAGATATATTTAGATAATATGGTTGGAATGTTTAGGAAAACACCTAAAATTGCCTGGTCCCTTCAAACAAGAGTTTAGCAGGCTCCTTCTCTCAAGCAAGCAGAAACCCAAATGGTTCCTGGCAGGGTATTTGGAATGCTGTGAGCTGCTCTATGCTTCTTCCTTCAGGGGAGCCCCCAGAGAGTCTAAGGAGAAAGCTCAGTCCTTGAGGAATCCAAAGCACAAGCTCTAAATGGCACCTTTTCCCCAATCCTAACAGGTGACCTCAAGACTGGAATGGAGATGCAGGTCCAAGGTGAGCATGGTCACATTTGTCTGTACTCGAAGAGCAAGGCACACAGGGAACTCAAGCTGTCACCTCTGTGCCACTGCCTGTACCTTGACTGCTGTGGCCCCAGGGGACCTAACCCCTCCAGAAGTCCTGCATTTTCTGAGGTGACCAGATTACAATGACACCACATTGTATTGCAATCTCTCCAAATGCTCTAACACTTGCAAAATTATCTCACTTGGGGGAAAAAAAGAAATTATATAAAATTAAACAAATACTAATCAAAGGAGGTTGTTGTCCAGCTTGCTAAAGTTACAGGAAGAGACTGGAGGAAACTCAGTGATAAAAGACAGCTGATATGGCAAGCAGAATGTAAAATAAAGCATTTTTTCAGAACCAGGCCTACATATACCTTGCTGTAGCACTGCTTTAGACATCTCCTTATAAAAAATAAACTAAGGGGTGATATTTAACAGATGTTGCAATAGAACAAGGGACACTGTTACTTTTACATTTTTACATATTACATTACTTTTTACATTTTTTCTTTCACAATGGGAAAACTATTTGAAGTTTACTTATTCTATAAAGGAAGCACAGAGAATTTTTTGGGGAAAGGAGGACTTTTTTGTTGTGATAGCACAAGATTTCCAAATGTCAGATCCTTTCCTTCATGAGTGGCTTTCACTGAGCCAGACCAGAATGGGATCATGCCACAAAACAAAGAGAATTTTTACCTAGAACTGCATCTCACTGAAATGAAAAACGAAAAATTACAGAAATTCCCTCCATCCTCAAAAAAACAACCAACCAACCAAAAACCCAAACAAAACCAAAAAAGATCATGTGGTTTTAAGCAGAACTCAGCATCTTTAGTTACATACCATTAAGTGTCTCTGTCCTGAGCACCTAACAGCAAAGAACACGAAAAGTTCAACATATTGTTTTCTCACTAGCCCCTACTCTTTCATCAACAAAAATGCAAAGTCAGGAGATAAGAATAAGGATTTCTGATCTTCTAAAAAAAGAAAAACCTCCATCACTCATCATGAGACTAAAAGGCTTGACACTTTATTTTCTTTGTCATTTATTCAAATGTTAATAGGAATTCTTGCAGCCCCAGTGACCCTGTTTCTTGAATTTATTCTGATTTTACCCAAGGTAAATAAGCCCCTGTATTTTTCTATCTCATTACTCCTTCAGAGGCAGAAGTTTCTTCTTAGAGAGGATGAAAAAAATTGTGTAAACTGGCTGAGGAAAGTGAAACTGTTGTAAAAGCATTCATTTTTGTTTGCTTTGGGGGGTTTTTGGTTGGTTTGGGTTTTGTTTTGGTTTTTTTTTGTGGGGGTGGTTCTTTTGAGGTTTTTTTTGTCTTTACACTATTAGCTGATATTTTCAGGAAAGAAGGAGAGGAAGGAGTGATTTGGTTTCCACTGATGTAATAAATTGACCAGCTATACCTGAGAGGTGTGACAAAGGATTATATCAGTGTATGCTCAAGTATAGTTACTGCAAAATCGCCATGAAAAGCCTCAACTTCACTATTTCTTCAAAAGCAAGTATTTAATTCTAAGCTTCTTTCAACATTTTTTCTTTTAAATCTGTACTGGGTTTTTCCCATTATTTTTTCCCAAGAGGAGAAGCAGTTTTAAGAGTCAGAACTTTTTGGACATCGATGTTTTGCTTCTTTAAAGGAGAAGGAAGAAATATATCCCTGTTTAAACAAGTCTAGACAAATATTCTCATACAGTGAAAAAATGCTGTCTTAAGATTTTTCATTTAATACCTCAGAACCAAACAGAAAATACCAACATGGAAAAACCTTAAACTGTATACTTCTGTGCTGACTCTTTGTTTATATGCAGCAAAGAGAAAATCACTAGCACATGTCTTAGCTGTTGCAAATTAAAGCTCAACTTTGTCACCCTTACTAAACCATAGAGCCATTATTCCTGCAAATTAGTACAATGGTACTATTCATTCAGGTAAATACTGTTCCACATAAGGATTGCAGAATCAGGACCTGCAAGAAAGCAACACATTTTAAATTGCCTAGCTGATCCCCATTTTCAAAGAGAAAATGAAGATCAGTCACTCAACCTGAGGCATGAAGTTATTATCTGAAACCTGAACACATATATAGAGATTATTACAACTGCAAATTTTAAAATAGCTTCCCACAAGAAAAAGAATATATATATAAAAATATATTTTTTATATATATATTTATATATAATAAGAGATATATATCATTATATATAGATAGATATTATGTATAATTGTATATTTTTATTTACCTAAATAAAACATATAAAATAATATATTTGAACCTTCTTATTTAAAGTATAAGAACCTGATAAATTTGTATGTGATATACCTTCAGACACAGCAAAATACAAAATTCTCTTGGGGTCTATAAGCAGCTAAGTAGCCTGGCTCAATTGTCTTGTCATACCTTGAAGTCTCCTCAACTCCTTTGTTCTGGTATCCACAAAGCTTTATTAAAGTGGAGTTGAGTCATTTGCTCAGTGCAATTCCAACAAACTGAGCCAAATGAACCATGCTCAGCCATCTGGAACCCCTTCCTCCAGAGTTTGCTCCCTTTGGGCTGCAGAATCAGTCTATTACCCCTGCATGACACAATCCAGAAACTTGCTACCACTACAGGACCTCAATTACAATTCCCAGCCCGGGTATTGCTGTCAGGGATTCTGCAATGCAACAGACACTGCATTTGTACCTCACGTTACTGCAAAGCTATTAAAGCCTTTGCACTTGGGATTCATGGACAACATTACAGGGGCTATGGACCAGAGGAGGAGCCTGCACTACCTCAACGGGACTTCAAGGTGGCCAGGAGCACAGTGGATGCATGGCTCCACAATCAGATGAAAGCAGACTGGCACTCCTACCCTCCCAGCTTCCTTACAGCCACTTACTGCCACAGGGACACGCAGCACTTGACTGGTCAGGGCAATCCATCATGGCAGCACTGACAAAAGGACAGATTGGTTAGACTACAAGAAAGAAAAAGAAGTTATGCTGGCAACCTGTCCCCTGCTTTTCCCCAAAACACACAAGGGATTTCTAGTGCTGGCAAGTCAATACCTCTTAAGCATGTCTGAGACTTGCTTTAGAGGAAGGCACGTGGCCCTCCCAGCTCTCCTGCTCGACAGGCAGCATGCTCTGCACACCAGACAAGGAAGGATGGCTCGGATGGAGAGAAGCTGCTCTCCCAGAAAGAGGCCTGGGCTGCACCGCTCTATCCTCTGCCTCAGAGTCACTTCTGCATCCGCACGCAGCTCAGGGAACAAAAGGAGGGAACAGTACTGTGGCCAGCCTGCATGACCACAGCACAGATGAACAAAAAGGAGGCAACCTAAATATTGAACACACTCTCCTGTTACAATGGAAAATACTTACTGACATCACTGCAAGCAAAAACAAAGGGCATTATCCTGGCAAAACCTTTTCGGATGGAGATAAAAGAGCGGTCCTGTCAAACATGGCCACTAAGATGTCAAAGCAATTTTCTTCTCCCCCTGTCAATATCAGCATCCCTAAGCCAAAGATAGTGGCATGTATGTGTACTATTAATGCTTTATTGTAATCATAAGATTTTTTCTTCCATTGAAGCTAGTAATGTCATATGTGTTCAAGGAGAGGCCTGTTTATCCTCATCATGTCAAAGCTATCCCCACACTCAAGTTCCAGCCTCACCAAACACTTCAAAGCTTACTCTAGAAAAACATGTAAAATACGTGGTGTGGTCAGCAGCAGCTTTTACACAAAACCCAAACCCAAATCCCCAAAATCCATACCCATTCTTGCCTCCAGGGACTTCCTCTCTTCTCACTCAGAAAAGCAAGGCAGGTGCCCTAAAATCTTTCTCTTAAAAGCTTCTCCCTTTCAGTATTAAACAGACATTAAATAGTTGCGTATTTTTCTGTAATGTCTTTTCACAGCATTTATAACCCTACAGAATATAATGTACTTCACCTACAATTTCAAACATTGCCTTAAATATTTTTATAGGTATGAGAGCTTTTCCACACTGGTAACAAACTTAATATGAATACTCTGAAGAACAAGACACGTTACTTCTTGAGCCATTCAACACATTCATCCAATATATAAATATTACAGGCCTACACCATGTCATTAGAAATTTGAAAAATCATCCTACCAAAAGCCTTATTTCACATACAAATACAGAAGTTTACTTCAAATAAAATACTCTTAATATGGTATTTGTACAGGTATCCACTGGCCCAATCTTTTTCTACTAAGTCAAATGTTAGGCCAACTTGAAATCCTTACAATTTCCTTCTGCCAGGAAAAAAGCAAGCATGAATTAAAGGCTATTTTGTATTCAATTTTCTACAGAATAGATAGGGTTGGGGGTTAAATTTTGTGTGGGCAGGGACACACCCACAGTGAATCTGCAAGCAATTCAGACAGAAGACATGACAAATATCAGCTAATCCTTATTTAGGATCACATAGCGTGGTTGCTTTCTACAGCACACTACAGAGTATTACTGCAAGCTGCAGAATATTTCATGTTTCACTTCAACCTCAGGCTCATGGAGAGACAAGATTACAGAAGATTTCAATTTAAAAATAAATTAAGTACATTTGAAAAAATCTAAGCGGACCATGCAGGTTCTAAACCCTGTCAAAGAGTCCAAAGAATCTGACTGTTATTGTATAGCTTAAAAATAAAATAGTTTTATTTCTGAGCCAACTCCATAATTATTTTTGTTGTAATTTTGGAAGAAATACAAAGGGCCATCTCAACATTACATTCACTTAGTACAGGATGAGGAACATCCTGTATATTTATAAATTTAGTTTCAGTGGTATTACATACATATTATTACACATTTTCCATTTTATTATAAACATTTTATATATACACAATAAATTCTTGTCCAGCAGAGAAAGAGAGGTTTAGAGGGAAATGCTCGTGGCTCTGCCCTACTCCAAGGCAGGTGACTGTCAGTGTATCCAGAGCATTAGGAAAGACAGGCAGTGTCTCTGCAGAGAAGACCTGGGCCTTGTTTTGGGAACACGAGGACAGCAGCAGTTTGTGTGAGCCCTGCAGAATAGGCCAGCTGACAAACACATATACTTGTTTTCCAAAAAAATCCTCAAACTGGACATGACGCCCCTCAGAAAGGGTTGAGACAGTCTGCAATTTAAGCAAATCATCACCTCCCTATCAAAGTGCCATGCAATTCAGGATTTCAGAAATGGCATGGTCCTCTGGGAAAGAAGAGTTTCATTACCACACATGAAAGGACAGTTTCTTCAGAGATTCCTTTTCACCAAAGATCAAATCTTTACTAGTCTGAAAAAATGGCAACACAAGGATCTCAAGTATGCAGGGAATCAGGACACTCAGCAGCCCCTTACTTCAGCTTTACTGTAAAGAAGCTGTTCTTTAGCAATGCTGTGAAGAAGTCGCTATGCAGAGAAGTAAATATAATAATGACAATAATGACACTAGGTAAATACATTTCAACAATGACACTCGTCCTACTTTTGCCCTTAGCTACATTTTGGAAGATCCTTGCAATCCCCATTCTGCAGGCTCAGAAGGGCTTCTGGCTTACAGAAGTCATCTGTGATAAAACCAAGTACAAAACCAATGTCCAAAATCTTAGAGCACTACTTTGATCCCAAGGACTATTATTTCCTTCCGCAGATTAAGCTTTCATTGCACCTTCATCTACGAAATGAACAGAAAAACTGGATTCTATAAGTCCCTTAAAGCGTTCCTGAAGTAAACCTCATTTACCTCAGACCCTCCCCAAGCCTGAAAGAATCAAGAAACGAGTGATATAAATTCTAAGTTCAACAAGAGAAATGCTCAAGGAAGAGTTTTGAAGTAGAACCTTACCAAGCTAAATTAAAGAAAGCAAAACATCCACTAAGGGTTTCAGAGGAGCTTTGTTTACCTCAGGACAACAGAATTTGATTCACAGTGATCACTAAATGGCAAAAATTCAGCCAGGTGGCATTTGAGGCAGTGAAGTGGACACTGGCTTTCTCTCAGCACAGCACATGGCAGTGGTCTCAATGATGGTCATTGTTCACTGTGGCCTGCTACCAGCAACAATCATCCAATAAACACCATCCCTAGACAGACTCCCAAAGAAGGTCAGCTAGCACCCTATGGCAGCTACAGAAAGCTGGCAGTGCAGAACAGCTCCCACTCATCCCACCTCACCTCTAAAACCTCTTAACTACAAGTAGGAACAAATGAATGGCTGATAGACATTTCACCATACAGCCCAAAAGAAGCCAAGGATATACCGCCTGAATCAGCACAATGCCCATGGCAGAAAGTTTGCCTGAGAGTCCAAAATAAATCTGAGCAACAAAATATTTGAAGATGAACTAATGCTACCATGATACAGTGCTAATTTTCAGAGAAAAAAAACCACAGAATTTTGTGTCAGAAACTACAATAAAGGCATTTAAAACTTTCACAGCTAGAAAAAGGCAAGGGAGAATGCTGCATCCAGCTGCTCAGCACAGAAATAGCTGGAACAAGTCTAGCAATGCTTAAATACTTGTCTTCTGAATACAGAGGATTAATAGCACACTGGTCAAGTCTTATCTTCTTATAAAAGCACTGTACTAAAATATCACAAAGGAGTATTTGAAGGGTGTTACAGTTTCATATAAAAACATGCTCACATGAAAAACAGCTCTTTGTTACATGAGCAGACTGCTGTGCACATGATTTGTCCATGTGTTATCAATTCAAATTGCAAATATCCAGAGATTTTTTGCAACACTCAAGATGCACATTTGGGGTCTCTTCTTTTTTTGCTTTTGTCTTCAGATTTATCCCTCTACCTCTATTATATATTAGAGAAGTAAGATGGTTTATGGAACATGGATCTTGCAGTCAGAAACTCCAGGGACAATGATCATATGTGAGACCACAGAAGTCCCCAAAGACCCTGTACTTTAGGTGCCATTCTATAGTATTCCCTACCTCCAGAAAGGACTGTAGATAAGTCTATGGATTACTAATAGTGCTGCTTATATATTATGGAGTTGCTATATGAGGTAAAAAGAAAAATAACGTATTCAAGGAGAAGATTACGACATGTTTCTCAGAGTTTTTTTTCAGCAGCTGGGATAATGCAGAAGTAACACACAGAGTCATAATTACTAAAAAAAAAAGTCATAGTCAAAATACAAACAAGAAAAAAACCTTGCTGGCATACATTGTAAGGCTTCATAATATTAATATTTTGGCCTTTTTAAAAAAAAATTCTTCCAATAGAAGTTCCTTTCAGAATCAAGGAGATACGAATCCCAGGTAAATAGATGTGGCAAAGAAACCAGTAATTTTCATGCTGCATTTGTATCTTATCAGCTCCCCTGGCTAACTGGCGACACGAAAGAGCAGTTCCACAGGAGGCTTGACCATAGTGGCAGTGACAAAGCCATGCACTATCCCAGCTCTTTAATCACTTGAATATCCACCCCACACCTTTTTGATTTCTTCTTTGCAGGATGCCACCACTTCTGGGTTACAGTTGTCTTGGCAAGCACCACCAGATCCATAAAATAACTTCGCAGAGTAGTGAATTGCTGTTGCTGTTTCTAGGTTAACATTGGCAGAAACTAACAGAGTCTTCAGAAACATCATAAACTTTGTTTTAGAGCTGACATGCAATTGCTACATAATGCACTGCAGGAACACAGAGTTGTACAGGCAGATCCAGCACTGGTCAGATAGATGGGGTTTGTCATCATCTAAACTCTACCTCGAACAGAAAGGGGTGGGGAGAAGAGGAGAAAGGAAGAGTGTGAGGAGATGAAAGGGCAGAAAAAAACTACTAGAAACACCTTAGACTATAGTATTTCTTGTACAGATCTGACCTGCGTTATGTACAGCAGTGTAACCTTGGGGGGGAAAAAAAATCAGTAAATAACTTAGAGTACTTCATAAGTGAACAACACTGTCATCTGGGACACTCAGCTTCATTCATCACTGTGGTCTCCCGTCTCTCTCCCCAAATCGATTGGGACTCGAACTGCAGTGGAGAACAGCTCATTCATCCATGGGGAAAGCCGCATGCTTCCTATTGCAAAGGAGTTCCCTGTGATTCTCAATGCCCAAGTCTATTACCATTTTCTGTGTCTGAGAAAACAGGAGGAATTTTGTAAGCCCCTGTAACATTTGTTTGTATTAGGAACACAAGGAAAGAGCAATACAGGCTGCTAGCAGACCTCCACCAGCTCCAGCATGTGCCTTCTATTTGCAAGCTTAACTCCGAAACAAACTCTGGAGCCTGACAGAATGGAATTACACACACGATGAGATGCATTTCACCTATCACAGATTACCAATGGAAAGGCAAAAACAGTTTGTGAAGCCCTTGAAGAGAATAATATCAAGTCCTCTTCCTCCAATAACACCATGCAGGTAACGCCAAGAAAGAGTGAATGGAAAAGCATTTAGTAGAAGCAGAAAGAAGGAAAAAATGTGCAGCTTTTAATCCGTACCACTGGATTTAACTCAATATGGGAAAAAAAATCATAAACATATATCTTCAAAAATAAGAAATCCTCAGTACAACACAAATAAGCTGTATTTCAGATGATTTCACTGCGATCATAAAAGTGACATGCAGCAGTAATAGCTGCTATAAAGGTCGCTCTCCAAAGCAAACTGTCCTGGTCAAAATGCAGGACATTTCTACAGCACGTCCCACTCATAAAAATAATTACGAGAATAATTGAAGTCAAACCACCATTGCAAATTCCTTCAGCTTTCATCCCTTGGAAGTTATTAATCGAAACATTCAGTGAACAGCAGATGGCCAGCAAAGGATTGTGCCGATTCTGCTGTGGCCCAGGCTGACAGGAGCAGCAGCTCACAGATGCAGAGTGTGCCAGGGTCTCACACAGCTGTCTGAGACTTGTGTTATCAGCTGCCACCCCCTGCACTGGGGAAGAGAATATTTGGGTTTACACAAACACACGTTCACTCAGTCACCGAAATTTCATGCATAGAGCCAGCATATGACGCTCAAAATCATTAGTATGACTTTCTGTGTCTCTGTTAGCACAGAGCAGGCAGCAAAGCACAGCTCCAATAATAATTTTTTAATGCTAACGAAGTGCTCCTACGTTAACACAAGGCGGTCTCCATCTCACCAGGCTCCCCCATTTGTCCCTGAGCACGGACAGCGCAGGTGGTGCTGCCACCTCTCGGCCGCTCGGAGCAGTGCGGGAGCAAAGCCACCGGCGGAACCACGAGCCTCGGAACCCCGGCACCGTGTCCTGGGACCTCACCGACTGGACATTATGGAATAAAAAACATTACCAAAGTCCTTTGTTAATACTGCTTCCAGAATTAGCCCTGTTTAAATCTTTTGCGGAATTTTGAAAAAAGGTTATAAAGAACTGAGCTATTAGTTCAAGAACAAGCAATTAGTAGTAAATTCAACTATTATGCCTCTCGTAAAAATGAGTGAGAATAATCACAGACGGGCTGGGAAGGGAAAGAAAAGAAAGGCTGATCAATTGTTAAAAGAAATTCTATCCTATATAGTAAAACTGGGAGAGTTTCCCAAAGAAATATACTTACTGGTGAATAATTTATATATATTTTACACTATGTATTTGTATGTATTTTATACCGTGTTCACCACTTCTATCTGCACTCTTCTGTATGTCTGTTCAAAAGGACAAATTTAAACTGAATTTCTAGTGCCAGTGTGCAGTGAGTTTGGACTTGCAAGAAAGGCTTTTGCACAATGCCAGTCAATACATGCTTGAGCCAAGTAATCCAGGTTACTAAGCATGGGATAACGTCTTTTTTAAGTGTTGATTTTCAGGCAACTTAGCATTCTTAAAAGTCAAGGTTTCTTTTCAGAAAGGATACAATGGGCTAATTGGCAGCTTCCCTGTAATAGGGTTAACAGGTCCATACTCAAAAATTTCCACCTACCATTCAGTCTCGGGCTCTCTTCCAAGACCAAGCGAAAGATGACAGACAGCAGTCTTCCGTAAGTCTGTCTGGACTATACTGAGACTTACTTCAGACTCCCCCAGAACTGTCCATGGAAGATGCAGCATTATGAGTGACCTAGATGTGTGAGACAGTGTTTGTTACACCATCCTCTCCTGTGCTACCCTTGATCCAAGAAGGATCCTTTCTTGATCCTTCCCAGTCCTCCCCTCTACCTTTGCTTTAACATCAAGTTTTAGATGCTACTTTTTACACCTTAATTTTTAAGCAAATTATTCAGGTCAATTACAGAGAATGTGGAGCTTCTGCTTAAATCTTTATGATTTTTTATGCAAAACAATTAAATTAAAAGATATATGGTTAAGCAGATGTTTAAACAAGTCAGAAGTTTTAAGAAACACATACCACCTCAAATAGGTATAAGATCCCAAATTTCCTTTTGAAAGGTAAAAAAACCTGCCTGATTGTTTCAATGTTCACAGTCTCTATCTAATCCACTGAGTGAGGTAAAGGTTTCCAAAAATCTGAGTTTAAAGTAACAAATTTCTGATCATCTTTGTAACAACAGTTCTCAGCACTGACAAACACAGACTCATAAAAAACCATTTAGGATTAGTCCATTTGTAATTCCACATGGTTCATCTCCAGGAGTTAGCAATGTAATGACTAAAAAACTGTCTGGCATAATTAGAGAAGGAGTGCAAACCCAAAAGAACTGCTGGCAAATCATGGGCAGCTAGATACCACTTTCTCTTGCCCATTTTCTGAGCAATTCTATCTATCACTGTAATTTGGGCAAGTAAGGGTAGGGCAGAATAAAGAAGACACATGGTGAAGGGAAACAGCAAATTAATAGCTGCAGAGAAAACCATGTGCTTCATCACTGCGCCATTCACTGCCTTACAGCCCTCGCTTCCAACACAACAGGTTTCTGCAAAATCACCAGAAAGCAAGAAAAATAGCATTATTTCCTGCCACAAGAAACACTACTGATGCAAAATCTGTGGAAGCAGGGGGGCATTCTCCTTTTGCTTAAGTGAATCCACAACAAAGCCATGTCCTATTGGTGCTGATGAGCCCAGCCAGGCACACATGGCAACCATCCCTCACCACACCGGGAGGAGTTTTGGAGTTTACTCTCTCCAGGAGCTTCTCACCCCTGAAAAAGCAGTACATGGTACTTCCAGCAGGACACTCCTCCTCAATGTTTGCCAGTGACTGATACTCCATGCTCTCCACCCTTGCCCCACTTTCTGGGCAATGCTGGCCATTGGCATTTGAAAGGATCCTGGAGCGCTGAGAGCTCAAAACAGCAAAGATGCTGTGACTGGGGCTCCTGGCTCACAGTCACAGAAACCATCAGTAATGGGGATTAACCTCTTTCAAAGAGAGAGAACAGTTTTCACCAAAGATCTCAGCAACAGAGCACCTCAACCATCTGCAGGGCCAAAGGATAATCCAATTACATTGCTTTCACATCATCTGAAAGTCATGACCACAAAGTCATAACACAGTCAAATACATTTGTCCTTTAGTACAGTCCAATACAGAGCAGGTAGATTTTCCTGCAAGCTTTTCTCCTCTTCATTTCAAACAACTTGAGGCTCAGTTTGAGGATGGGCAATACTCCTTTGTTATCAGTATACATTATTTTACTAAACTTTGGAGTTGTATCATGCCCAAAGAAGATAAACCTCTGCTAAAAGCACATCATTGCAGTCCTCTTAGAGGTACGGGTAAGACAGAAATTCTGTATTATTTTCTACCTGATTTTATGTTAATATCTTTGTTTATGAGTTACCATGGAAAATATCTCAGATTTCCTCAGAGAATACCCTAATTTGCTGAGACTAGTATCTTTACACAAATACTGTGACTTCATTTGGGAAAAGTATTTTATTCCTTTCACTTCAAAAATAAATGTTTGCCATGGGAAAAAAAACCAAACAATCCACTTCATTAGCTTAAAAGTATTTTTTAAAAATTCTAACGAATGACCACTTAGAGGAATAGAAGAGAAAAATGAGAATAACCAAACTCAAAGGCATTTTCCAAAAAGGTAGTATTCAAAAAAAAAAAAAAAAAAAAACAAGAAGAAACAGCTAATGATGTTAACCCTAGACTGAGAAGTTAAAATTCATTTGATTTTTTTTTTTTTTTGATGCACAGAAATGAAGACAGAGAGATTATGGTCACTGTTTAATATACCTTCCCTTCCATTTCTCACACTATATAGATATAGAACAAAGAGGATTTTTGTGATGGGATTTTCCCACTCCCTTTTTAAAGGTTTCTTCTTTTGGTTTGTGTTTTAGTTCTTCAGAAAAGACTGAAAGCAAGCTGTCTAAATTCTACCATTCACAGTCATGTCACCATCATTCCCCCCAAACTCTTCAGATGATGAATAACTGCAGCTAAAAGTATTAATATATTTTATAATCGTACAAAGTTTACAATGAGCACAGAGGAGGCAATCTGATAATTTTCATTTGCACTATTGCTTTAGATCTTAAGTATTTCAAAAAGAGAGGAGAAAATATGGCAAAGCCTGGCTTCTTGTCGGCAATATTTACATGCTTTACATAGTTTAAAAATATGTGGCTTATTAATGACTGTTTTCAACCTCTCCAATAAGCTTTTTATTAACATGACAGTCCTTTACTTGCAAGTGTCAAGCAATTTCATACTGTGCATGTATCCTTTATGATGTTTAATATAAAAGATAGTACAGTATTTATATCCCTCACAATAAGAGAATGGATTGTTTTAAGGTTATACAGCCCCGTTGTGATAAAGAAAGAAGGAACCTTACAAAATGATAAATATTTTCATTAAAAAACTTTAAAACTAAAAGTTCAAAGATATGTTCTCCTCTCTTATATCTTGTCAAAACATGACTTAGGACCCAAAACTAATCTACTTTCAATTTTATTCCATATTTCACTGCTGTCATAGTACTGAGCAGAGAGTATTGGAATACGATCATTTTTTATTTTGTTGATGTTACCGACAGCTTTATTTCACAAAGCAATCTTATACTATGTCTACCACTGGCAGGTCATAAAGGTCAAATAGTCTATCCTTACAGGTAGAGAGCTTATTAAATGGCACGTCTATTAAACCAAATGGACAACATAAAGAAACATTTCAGCAAAATACTTCTAATATTCTTCAGTAAAAACACAGTCAGAAAGGTATTAAACAATTTCAACCTAGACCAATAAGAATTTTTTATAAGCGTCTTCAAAATAATGCTTCGTACAAAGCATTTTGAACAGACAGTAGGAGAAAGACCTACAGTGAGATGAACTTTGTATTATGCCTTTACAACTACACACTTATAGCACATTTAATGCTAGGTGGCTTATCAAAGATCAGTTTATGCTTTCTAGGACTGTTCTTTAATTAAACATTCAATTTTAAAATGAAATTTATACGAGACATACTTCAGCAACATTTGTACTTGTGTTTTACATACTATCCTGGATCACTGTAGGCTAATTTTTCAGAAGCAATACATTTTAGCTATTTATTATTTTCAAATGATGTAATTAATCACCTAGTAGTTTGGGAAAAATCCACTTACATAAATGAGAAAAAGGCACTCAAATAAAATCTCCATTCAGTGTTTTATAAAGTCAACATAATTCATTTTAACTAAGAGGGTGTGTGCTTTGCAAAACCAGAGTATTTATAGAGACATAATTGTGATTTTCTCTCTCTCTCTGGCATTCTTTCATTATTTCACTATTTGCAAGTTATCTACGGTATGCTGGAACTTGCTATTTCAATATTTGTATTTGCATGACTGCATTCATAAAAGAATAACAGAATAAAGACATCTTTGGATTGGGGAACCTATACATCCAGATGTTCATCTTCAGACTTAACCCTTGCAGCTCAAAGAAAGAATTCCAGTTGCATTTCTAAATCCCATACACTTATTTCTGCATAACTAAAATACTGGAATGCAGAGTCTCTGGACTCACACACAGTTTATTAGATACAGTACTTGGTCTCCTGTTATCAGAAGATTCACCTACTCAGACAATTAATAAGATACAGAAACATAAAACACGAGTTGTTAAAGTTTACAATTACCTTCCCTCACAGCTCCATTCTAAATGCACTGTCCTTGCTTTAACACGTAGTAAATCATCTACCTAAATGTATTTGCACCCAATCATTTTTTAAAGTCACAATCTTTGTAGTGTCAACTTGTCAAGGGTCAAAGGGAAGAACAGGCAAGATTCCCAAATCAATCTGCTTGTAGAAACTGTCTCATTTCATTTCAAATTACCTGCTGTGGCTGAAGCAGGCTATGGACAAACTGCCTTCCTCCATAAACCATGACAGCACAGGTCGAACTTATGTGATCATTCATAAGGGGCAAGTCATGCTGGGTCTGTCATTAACTACTTTTAAACTGCTGTGCAGGGTTAAGTGATCTTGCAGGGCACCAGCAGATATAAATACTATTTGGACAGTTTAATGTCAGGCAACAACTCCTCTGGGATTAGAACCGTGTAACCCAATAGTGCTGCTATCGATAGAAGGATTAAGGTACTTTGGGACTGTTTCTTGCACTCACAACTTTTCATATGTTTTGCACCTAAAAGATATGAGGTTATTAAGATATCAGATGGATAACATAACACTCCCTAAGAGTGTCTCTAGAATATCAGCAGCAAGAGTCACCAGCACCATCTTCTGTGGAGGTATTCCCAGTTGGTTTAGCTTTGCCCATGTGTGACTGCCCAGTCCAGGAGAGGCTGCTGCTAATCTAAGAACATAAATACATTGCAGCACTAAAAATACACTGGGCTGCATGATTCACAGGCAAGGACAACAGTCCAGAACCCAGCCTCCTCCAAGTCAGGCTGGGCACACACCACCAAAGTCTGTACTGAGCAAGGCACTTTCAGACACGGAAGTGGATCTATTAACTGAACCTGCTACACAGCTGACAGGAATAGAAAAAGATCACTGCATGTCTTAAGTAATTACTGCATAACAATATAATCTGTGCTTTGGTCAGTTTTTCTCTGGTCACCACTGCACTGATACATTTGAGAAAGATAGTATTTAATAATGAAAAACAGCCATTATCTTTTTCAAAGTCTGTGGACAAGAAAAGCCAGAGGAGATCTGTTAGATGAGTGAATTAAGCTGGTCTCAGCATCAAAAATTTTTAAAAATATAGTCCTGACAGAGTACCTAATTTTCCTGATTCTTTCTTCATCATCACAACCCTATTTAATGATTCCAGACATAGGTCATAGTATCCTTAATGCATTTGTCTTCAGTCATTAAGCAAATGGGTATTTTAACAAGAACATGCAGGAAGAGACCAGTACTCCAATTTGCTGAAGCAGACAAACTCTTGCCCACCCTAAGATTCACTACCCACTGGTTTGATACAGATGCAAAACCATACCTGAAACAGCACATGAACAAAACAGGGCTGATTTATCCATGTCTCATAAAACACAACTGCCAGGGGCACTAGGAAGAAAAGAAGTAAACCTTAATCTAACAAAATACCAAACTTCAGAGCCAGCATAACTTAATGCAGGAGCCCATATGGTTTAGAAAAAAAAGTGTCAATACAACTTGCTCAGAATGGAGCATCACTTCCTGAGGCACACAACATGGCAGTGACTTTTGGAAGCCAGCTTTCCAGGAGGAAAGGTGAGGTGCAGTGGCTCTGTGACTGGCTGCCAGACTGCTGGCACTACAGATCATCTCTTCTTTTACTCTTAACTGATTATAAATCTATTACAGAAAAAAGAAAGGATGAGGAAAAAATGCCTTGAGACACTGATCTGTTTGTGTGTGAATCGCAAATAACCACAGCAAAGGCAGAACACATAATATGTTTGCAGCTATTTTGTGTCTACCTCACATCTGATAATCCTAAAGGGAGAGAAATCACTGTTAAGGGTGATTCTCAAATACTACTCTAAACAATGTTTAATATTAAAAATTATGTCAACACTCATTAGGCATAAAGAATATGTTTCAGGACTCCAAATTGGCTTCCCACAAACTGTTTCTAGGCCACTTCTATTTTCTGCTCTAGAATCTTTGCAAAATCTCCCAAACATACACATATTACACTTATTCTTCAGTGATGCTCATGATAACAGCCACCATTCTTTTGGCTGTAAAACAGTAAAACAGTGCTTGCTTCAAATTATTTTAACCACTGGTTTATTTAGAGAATCATCTGCTCAGAAGCTGCAAAAGATCCACTATCCCTCAATTTCCAGCTTTGCTTTCCACAACTGCAGTAGAAAATGTAATGTGTGTTAAGTACTACAATTAGCAAAAGGAAGACAGCTCCCTAACTCAGTAATCAAACAAACCAGACAAACAGGTTATTCAATCACCACTTTTTCCATCTGTCCAAGATTAAACATCTAGTAATAAAACTTCATAGTAAATATATGATTTAACTTATGGTCTTTTCAAATTAATCCTTTCAGTGCTATTACTTACACCTTTTAAATTAACACTACAACAGTCTCTAAAGCTGAGTGAAACTTGCAAATTGCACAAAAGGAAAAAAAAGAAAAAAACAAAACACAACCTTCATCTTGTAACCAATGGCAGTTTTGACTCAAAGGATTCCAGGAATTTTGTGCATGGGAATATATATTCAATATTACATACCTCTGCAGGATGTAATTTTTTGAAATGATAATACATTTATTTTAAATTGAATTAAATTCTACAGAAGATAGTAGGAATTATAAACCAATTAATACAGGAGTAAAATTGTTCTCAACCTGTGGCACACAGTTTACATATACTGCACAGCTACACCACCACTCTAAATTGTTTAGAAGACCAAAATAATAGAGAGCTGGCCCAAGTCTTCAGGTCAAAAAGAGCAAAGGAAGAAAACCCAAAAATGAAAGAAAAAGTTCTTTGTTTGAAGATTGTACTTCTCAGAGAAAGAAAAGTAGTTTTTGAACCATTTGTTGGCTCAAATGTCATTATTAAAGGTTAAAAAACCCCACACAAACACAAAACCAAATCCTGGGTTACTTCCTACCTATCTGCAACAGTTCATTTGTTGGAAAATTAATGAGCAGCATCATCACATCTCCCTCACTGCAGTTGTCAAACCTCAGTAGCAGAAAGAGGCTAAGGACAGTGTGGGCTTATCAGGGTTCTTCACTCAGCAGGCTGGAAATCACACTTAGATGCACCCTGCTAACTGAGCCTCCCCTTCACCTTTACATACAGTGGTATCAAGACAATAACTTACCAAGTTCATTGCTCTTCTTCAAACATTGCAGTTCATTCTGTAACTGCTTCACCATACTGAGCACATTTCCTTCTCCCTTACCTAGGGCAGAAAACAGTAACATCTAGAGTTGTTCAACTTCTCCCCAGTCACCTGAGCAGAAATTTTGCATATTCTCAACAAGTAATTCAGGGTTGGAAGTAGATGTTTAAGATCACTTCCAACCCTAACCATTCTATAATTATTAATTTTTTTTTAAAAATCAAACATTATCTGCAAAATTATTTTCAGTTAAGGAATGAGAAAAACAGAGTTGAAATCACAACTAAGTAATCATTTCTACAAAATACATAATTAAATGGAATTATTTAAATACTAAAACACCAATACATCTGAGTCACCACAAACTCAATTCTAAAGCAATACCTGAAAGTTATCATTTCCACAATAAAATTCTCCCCTTCAACTGTAAGCCCTGGAGTGAAAGAAGAGCATCCAGAATCACCATGATATGGAAAATAAACAACTCTGTTATCATTGGGATACAATGATCAGCTTAACCTATAAATACCTCACAGCACTGTGGAAATGATTGAAACAATCAGATCAAAATGGAAGAAAAATCAAACAAACAAAAAACCACTAAGAATCTTTGCCTTGATAACAGTATGCTCTAAAATCGAGCAAAACTTGCAAAACTCAGGGTTTAAGACACTACCATTGGTTTTGACTCCACTGAATAACAGACTGTTAAAGGAATTTTGACAAGCCCTCCATGAATGCCATCGAGTCTGTAGCTCCTGAGGGCTCATTCCTCACCAAGCCTTTTCTTTGAGGAGGAATGATTACAGGACACAACAAGTTCCAAATCTATCCATATGCAGATGTCAGCAAACTATGTACCTTGTTAGTGACTGGGAACAAGTACAGTCACTCTGATAACACGGGATTCAATTACAACGAATATTTGAATCAAAAACAGACGGTACAAGCTTGATTAAGAAATCATGTTTCTTGGCAGAAAAGTGCAATATGAGGAATTGCTTAACATCGATTTCAGGAATAAAAAGTATTCCTTTAAAAGAATACTGAAAGACAACTTCATGGACACTCCCAGTTCCCTCCAGGACATTTTGGACAATATTCTATTATACATACTGAAAAAAAAAAAAAAAAAAAAAAAAAGCAAACAACCATATCTGCTTTCCCATTTGATGGCCGGGAACACACATCTGTTGACTATTTGTAAATCTGCCTTAAGATGCTCATTCAAACTACAGAAGTCTGAATCTGATTACTTTCAAGGAATGAGCCAGCCTTTATTCTCGCTCAAAAAAACCCTTGGAAAGAAGATGCAATGGAAATACGCTATTCGGAGCCCCAAAGTCAGCAGCAAAGAGGAAGAGAGATAGGAATGCTGAACTCTCGGGCTTGCCTTCGTCTCTCCGCACTTCGCTGTCAGCAGAAGGGCCCGCACGGCCGCGGCCTGGCCTCGGCTCCGGGGGCTCTGAGGG
>VXBS01004333.1:53828-92224 GCA_013400255.1 Sitta europaea | reverse complement strand
TTTTTTTTTTTTTTTGGCTGATTTGTCTTTTACCCCTGGATTCCTAGATCTCTGGGATTTAGACAGTTAAATGATTCTGAATTTCTTGTGTTTATGATTGTTTATAGGCGGTTACCAGTAGGTACAGCTATGATACAGCACAGCTAAGTCTTGAAACTTGAAGCTTGGTTTGGTATAATTTACATTTGATGGCAAATAGCCTTCTTATGTCAAATTAAGTCTTTTGATTCTTTTTCCCCCCATTTCTTGGTTACTCTTTTATATTTTCTTTTTGCTCTGAAAAACTTCCTTACTGCTGCTTTGAATACTGAAAAACAGAGGTGTCAATAATGCATATTGTTTCAAGTGTAATTGTTACTCCACTGACTTCATAGTGCTGCTTTTGATTTTCCTGAGTAGGAGAGGAGAATGGGCCATTTCTCAAGACACAGTCATATTATATTTAAGCCAAGTGATACTGTCATCAGTAGGTTTGTGCACATCATCTTTCCACAACAATGTGACTGTTCTTCTCTCACCTGTATCCAGGAGATACCTGCACCAATCATTTGCACCTGTTAGTGCAGCATAAAGACAGCCCTATTCAGAGACTGAGCCCTCTGTTCCAAAAGTCTCTGCAATATAACGCAGTATAATTTGAACTGAAGAAATTTGTCATAGAGGATTACATCCATTTGCAATCTCACATTATTCAGACAGGATTGCTATATTATGCACAGCATAATTACAAAATGCTATCCCTGTAGTACTGTGCTTTTGTATGTATGCAGATTATTAAAAATGGCTAATCTTAAAATCATTGCACATACAGTGCAGTCAACGGAGAAGAGATTCTCAGCTTTTGTGTGTTGGTATAACAACATTACAGTTCGTGGAGTTGAGGTCCTGGCCTTATTTCTGCTCCATTATTGCACTGTTGTATACAAAGGATGAAACCTGTTTCTCCATTACATCCTGCAACACTTGAGTAACTCTTCAGAAATAAAAAGCGAATCTTGGTTTCACATTGTTTTTTTTCTGACTCAGCATTTGAATACCATTAGAGTGACAATACCTTTTTTTTTTTTTTATAATTCTGCAGAAATTCTCCAGCCGCAGATAGAGGATCAGAAATATGAGTCAGAATACAAATGATTCAAAACTCTCAGCAAGTCACAGCTGCCCTGCCACATTCATATCACATTCTTATGAAACAGGTCCAAACAGAAGCTTCTTTTTAACATTGATTGAAACAAAAGTAGACACAGCTTCATAATCATGAATTCTTCGAATCATTGAAGTTGAAAAAGACCTCTAAGATCAACGTCCAACTATTTACCTGTACAACAAATGTGTTCACTACTAAACCACATTCCCAATTGCAACCTTCCCACATGTTTTGAACAATTCCACTATAGTGAGTCCAACACTTCCCCAGGTAACCTGTTTCTCTGTCTGACCACCCTTCTTCTGAAGAGCCTTTTCCAAATGTCTAATCTAAACCTCTACCTGTGCACTTGGGTCTGTTCTGTCACTTGTTACCTTGGAGAAGTACTCACCTGGCTACAACCTCCTCCCTGGGACTTGTAAAGAGAGATGAGACTCCTTTATTCCAGGATAAACACACTCAGCTCCCTCAGCTGCTCACATGAATGCTCCAGACTTCCCAGACTGGGGTGGTACAGACCCACCAAGGACACAGACATGTCAAAATTTAGAACAGGTCACACATCCTTCCAACAAGCACGGACTACTTGACTCTGAGAGGACTACCTGGTGCAATGATAATGTTCTCACTGCAACTATCAAAGGTGGAAACAATCTTGCATTAATATGGAAACTTGGACCCAGTGATCCACTGCCCTAACAACATCGACTGCCACATTCTGAGATGAATAGTGACTTAAACAGCCTGCAAAAGCATAATTATAATCACCAGCATAGCAGGGTCTTAATGACAGAATCTATATAGACAGAATAAATCCATGCTCTGAAGATGAAGAAACATTTCTCCAGCTGATACAAGGGAAGAAAGGAGAGGAACTGTATTTCTTATGATTATTCACTGTATTTTTGAAGGACAGTTTCCTCTGATGACAGAATTAGAGTGGGTGAATGGGACTGAATTTTTAGAAATGAATTTTACTTAGGGAAGCATTTTCAACCCAACTCTGGAATATAAGTTTAATATTGTAGGTGATTATAACTGCCTCATGTCTCTCATGACTTGAGATTAATATGAAAACCTGATATTCACTTCTTATTTGCATTTGAACCAGTGGAGCCTTGAATATCAACAGTGAGAATGTTCTTTTAAAATTTAAAATTATTTTAGTAAATCCACAAGAATATTTCTTTTTATATATATATTCTGAGACAGTAGGGACAGTGTGGGATTTATATCTCTCGCACTCAGCATCATGCATTCAACCTGCCATCAGTTAATCTAAATGAATTGGGCAGTCTGTAAATACTGAAAGTAGAATCCTCTCCTTTTGTGCAAGATTTCCAACCACAAGTGGTTCATTACAGTAAAGGCAAATGATAACCCTTTTCTGTACCACACACAAATCCAGAAAGCGCTGTACAAACTCAACATATAAGATATGAAGATTGCACAGGGTTTATGTCTTTGCCCAGTGCTGAAAGCAACCACAACCTCAAATAAAACTGCAGCTCACAGCCTATTTGAAATGTTATTCAGTTAAGCTCTATTTGTTGCCATCAAAACCAGCACACACAGGGACAGACAAAACATTCCTGTTTCACAAGGCACAACCGGGATCAGCTGACTGGAACTCACACTTATGTTCATCGAAGGGCCGTATTCTCATTTTGTGCTCCTTGTTCCTATTTAGAGTTAATGGTAAATGTCTTTTCCTTATCAACTGTCAAATTGTCAGAACACACTTTGTATGTTTGAGGCTGGAGGATTCAGGGGGTGTTGGAGGAAGGGGGAGGACCATCTGCTTTGTTGACAGAAGTTTACTCCCAATATTTTATACTGAGTAATTATTCAAGGTCCCTTGTATTTTGTGTCTCCCAGAGAGGTGGTATTAAAAATGCCCACTATTAAATGCTTTTCACATAGAAAGCAGGATTTTATGACCCTGTAACTGCAGGATCAGTGGTTTTACACTCTTTAGCCTCTGCAATAATGTGTGCCTGGTTCCCCCATGCAGGCCGTGCTGTGGTTAGTGTTGATTCAGTAAACAACATTTTGTTTCATCTCCACGGATATTAGGTCTATAGAGGACAGATTGCATTTGCTGATAGTGCTTCATGGTCTTAAAGCACACTTGACTAATTCTAGCTATCATTTGTTGCTTGTTGTATTTTAAACAAGGGCAGAATTTTTTAAAGAGAGATAAAGTAGAAGAAAGATGAGCAAGGAAGAGATGTGAATTGAAGTAAAAACAGGAAAACTTTTTGATGTTATTAAAAAATTAAATGACGGAACAAAACCTGCCCCAAACACTGCTTGACTGATTGCATAAGGGCAACATTTAAAGGAAAAAAAAACAACTCAGGTGGATACTTGAAGAATAAATGCTTTTGATTTCCATTAACGGAAAGTGTAAGGTGTTTTTATTTTCCATTTTTCACTCTTTATATTTAGATACCATGTTCATTACTTATGTAACATTTGAACATGTTGCTTTTCCTCCTCTGGACTAGCACATGGTGCATGAAATCTTATTGCATCCTTTGATTGACTAACCTTGTTAAGAAGTTTACATAAAAGATACAGGTGAGAAGCAAATTTGCCTGAAATTACACAGCTGCCAGTGAGAACAAAGGACTGGCTTCAGTACGAAGGTAGTGACTGCAGGGATCCCTTTCAGGGATCTGTTCCTGTTTCCTTTGATTTTTCCATGCAGGAGAGATCTCCATAGGGAAAAATAAAAAAAAAAAAAAATAAAAAAAACCAAAAAAACCCCCCAAAAAAACACTAAAAAAACCAAACAAAAACAAACAAACAAACAAACAAACAAAACCCAAACAAAACTCCCCAAATTTATCTCACATTCTGATCATAATCTTGTGTCTCAAATGGCTCTGAGGAGATGGGATATAGGATACAGGTCCCTTCCTAGTGCTGACAGGAAAGGCAGACAGTGGCAGAAGAAAAAAGTCATGAACATCTCTTGATCACCAAAGAGGCTATCCCAAAGTTCATTGGCTTATACCAGTTATAAAGGAACTCACTGAGGTTATGCCCTTGTGGTAACATCAGCATTTCCAGCTCTGAAAAATTAAGCACTTCTGATAAAATTTATATTGAAAGATCATCTTAAGGTAGCTCATTTCTGAATGAACATTTGACAAAGGCGGATCTTCCATCCTCTTATTGCCTATTTGCTTGCAGAAAAATTACTTGCTTGCACAAAAATTACTTAAGGTAGAATGTTTGTACTCAGTACCAAGACTGAGACTTCAGCCTGTGAGTAAAAGACTTAAATCTTAATATAGAGTTACTGATTTTACCCTTTTTCACTCTTGAGATGTGTGCTGTGTGCATTTGCCCTGCTCTAGACCTGTCTGACCCAGACTAGGATTCACAAGCCATTACTCAGACACTTCAAATTTTCACCATTGCATGAAGTTTGGTATGGTCTTCTGAGAAATTATCCACTAATGTCATATTCCTGTTGCTTCCTAATCAGGGACATTTTTTTGTTGTTGATGTCGGGGTGGGTTTTTTTGATGTGGCTTTTTTAAGCGCTTTAATAAACTCTAGTCAGGCTTCTAAGCATCAAAGAATTTTTAGTGACCATCTCCTCATTTATAAAATTATGTTTTGACCTCTGTCCTTGGTTTCCATGTCTTTTTAGCAACAGTGAATACTTGTAGTAAAATACTGGTAAGGTCTGATTCTTGAGGTTGCACCATTCCCTTGTTTCAAGCTACATGTATCTGTGTAAAAGATTGTAGAACCATAGAACGTGAAGGGAGGGATGAGACATTAAAATATCATCTAATCCCAAGCCCCCTGCCATGGGCAGGGACGCCTCCTGCTAGACCAAGCTGCTTAAGGCCTTATCCAGCCTGGCCTTGAACATTTGCAGGGCTGGGACACCCACAGCCTGCCTGGAAAATCTGTTGCACTGTCTCACCATCTCCACAGTAAATTTTTCTTAATATCTAACTTAATTTCCCCTCTTTCTCTTTGTATACATTCCCTCTTTCCCACTCACTACAGATGCAGAGTCCCACTCTGGTTTCCCTAGAGCCCCTTCAGATGCTGAGAGTTCCTATGGCTTTTCCACTCAGCCTTCTTTTTTCCAGGATGGAAAGCCCAAACTTTCTCAGCCTGTCTTCACAAGGGACATGCTCCAGCCATCCTATCAACTTTGTGTTCTTTTCTGGACTCGCTCAAGCTGTCCCATGTCATTCTTATCTTGAGAGCAACAGAAGTGCAGTCAGTTNCCAAACTTATATATATATTATTTTAATTTTTTTAAGAATCTAACAGATGCAGCCCAGGTTACTTTTGGCTTTCTGGGTTTTGAGAGCCCACTGCCAACTCGAGTTGTTTTTCACCACCCCCAAGTTTATTTCTGCAGGGCTGCTCTGAATCACTGCTCCACCCAACCTGTAGATGTGTCTGGGATTGCAGCAATCCAGGTGTAGACCTTTGCATTTTGCTGTGTTAAATTCTGTGATGTTTCCGTGGTCTCCCCTCTCTAGCCAAGGCCTCTTGTAAAGATCCCTCTGGTTCCTCTCCTTCCCTCCAGTGTGTTGACTGCACCACAGAGCTCAGTGTTGTCAGTGAACTTGCTGACCTGCCCTTGATCCCAGTGTCTCTGTCACCAACAAAGATGTAGCACAGTGCCAGGCCCAGCACCGACCCCTGAGGGACACCACTCATCACTGCTTTCCATGTGGACAATGAGCCGTTGACCACAGCTCTTTGCGTGGTTAACTCGGATTATCTAAGTTAATTATTATCCAGTATTCCAGCTCAGAGAAAGATTTGTACCTCTTTTGACAACAGATGGCTGTCCATTCAAACTTATTCAGTGATACACACGTCCATAAAAACCCACCAGATTACACACGCCCTTCTTGCACACATTATCTGCACTGTCATAAGAAAGAAAGAGAGAAAATAAACAAAAAGGACTGAATGGAAACAAACATTAGAAATATTGAATACCATGAATGAGATGTCTTTCCTATCCAAGTTACCCAAGCTCATTTTTAACCCTGAATAATCTTTGCTGGAAGTAATGTCTCTCAGTACACCTGTCTTTCAATCTATTTACATAAATACATACATAAAACCAGCCGCACTCACAAGCTTCCCATGACAGTAGTCTGCTATATTTTTTCCATGCATCCTCACACTCTCCCCTCCCCATTTTATCCCTACCAAGTAACTCCTGCTGGGGAGATGCGCCAGCCAACTCCCTTGATGTGTCCTGCCCCAGAGATGGCAGCCAGATGGCCTGACATCTGCAGCAAGAAGAGCTGGCAGGTCGCCCTGAAATCTCCCACTCAAGGGAGCTGTTGTTATGTACTGAAGTCCTTATCCCTGGAAAGACTTCTTTGAGTAAAATATATAATACATGATAAAATACAATAAATCCTGGAGAAAAGGAAAGCAAATAGTATTTTGAGACTACTTGCCACTGCCTCAGAAGCAACTTTTCCTCATGGGCAATATTTGCAGTGGAAGCCCACCAAGCCTGTCATCATTCAGTTCTTAAACACAATATGTGCCATAACACACACACCATGAATTGCAATTTTTGTTAACATGCATTAGAGGAGGCCGTGGTGTATGCAAATGGTAGAACAGAAGTGGATCAACCCAAAGAAGAACAATTGAAACTTATGCATGTTGTGTCACTTCTCATGATCATGATTTAAGTATTTTGCACTGCTTCCAGAGTGTGCATTTTGGGAACTGCATGGGAATTCAAATACTTTTCAAACAGAGGCTGGTTTGCACTCCATTACTATGAGGTTATGTAGAAAGACAGGGAGGTTGACAGAGTTTTGAGAGGGTAAAAAATGGAGAGAAATAATGTTAGTAATATAAAACACCTCTTAAAATAGGATTTTTTCCTAAAGCTATGAGGAATGTTGTAGCTTCAAACACCACCTGTGCAGGAGTCTAAGTGCAGAATCCCTAAGGGACAGCTGGAAACACCCTGGCCCTCTTAGAACCATATCTGCTGCCCATTGAGTCTCTGGCCGTTCATTCTTACATATAAAGCAAATTCTGAGAGTACTTTCTTGCTGGAAAATTAAAGAAAGAGAAAGAAAAAAAAAAGAAAAGAGAGGAAAAAAAAGACTTAAAAAGTACCTGACATCTTGCCTTTTTAAGGTAATTTAAGTTTGAAGAACAGTTAGAAGATTTGAACAATAAAATAACAAAAAAAATTTAAAAAAAATAAAGAAACTGAGAAAGTACAGAAGAAGCAGCCATCAGCATATTTCAGTATCAATATGAATTTTCTGCATATCTCATTACTTTTGGAAGAGCTCGACACGTATGTACAAATATACAAAGCTCAAACCTGAGCTCTGAAGGACCCCTTTATTTCAGATGCAAATAAAAATGCTATCTGTGCACTTGTTATCAACCTAGAATTCTCCAAAGGTGAAAACCAAGTTGAAGGTCAATTTTGTTTCAAAAGAGCAAGACATCTTTTGCTAAATTCAGAGATATAAAGCAAGCAGTATCTGGCAACAGAAAAAGAAAAAAAAATAAGAATAAAAAAGCACCAGTAACATAAATCACTCAAACCAATCCAATCACTCAAACCAATGCAAGGTCAAATACGTTATATGCATATTTGTCATCTTTTGTTGTCCAAAGCAATATCCACAAACTTGTTAGCGTTTTCCCATATAGACAGCCAGGCAATAGACTCCAGCTATTTTGTACAAATACTGGTAACATCTCTTGCCCAGAAGGCAGTGACAGACAGAGAGAAAGAGCGAAGAAATAACTTTCACAGTTTTTGTGTTTTCCCAGCTATCAATCAAATTCCCTCTGACATTGCTTCATTTATGGATTATTGCAAAAAACACTGAAACAATGTGCAATGATAATGTTGTAAAGCTACAGAAATGAAATTGGTAGGAGTAACCCATTTCTCACTGTGTTCCCAAGCACCTCTCCACTCTGAATCCCCAGCATTGTTTAAGCTTCAGTTCTATATAAGAAAGCTAATCAAATGACACTCAGGAAAATTGACTTGGGTTTTCAATCTAGTTTCAGATCTCTATTGTACTTATTTCAAATAGCATTTGTTATTCTCTGCATATCCTTAGGAACATGCCCTGTCAAGAAATGCCATACAACTTCAAACCATGTTTTTTCCCACCTCTATAACTTTTTATGTATTCCCTTTTTACATTTTATTACAGCATAACATCTAAAAATGAAATAAAGATTATAGGCAACGCTTCAGGACTTGTAGTTCTGCAGCTTGCCTTGAATATCAAGTATTGTTGATAGGAACTTGCTGCTCTGCCACTATAAATTGCCCAAATCTCCCCACTGACCATCACTGTAATTATTTCTGTTTGGAAATAAAAGATTTGATCGGCAGACTGATTTTTCTTTTCTTTATATTTCCCACTCCCTTTCTTGTCTATCTTTCCCCCATTCACCTGGACTGTGCATTTTCTCTTGATAGTGGATTTAAAGATTAAATCTGTATTTATTTACCATAGTTATCTCTAAAAGTAAAAGAAAACAACAGATTGCAGGGGGAAAAAAAGTAAGTGAAAACAGAAGAAAGTATGAAGGGGGGAAACAAAAAAGCATGGGGAGAGAAAATGCACAGAACAGCCATCCCAGCCACTAATTTAAGAGGGAATTTTTTTCCTCAAAGTGTAAAAAAGGAAATAAAACAGAGGTAGTTACTCCCTTTGCATCCAGCACCTAGGGTTATTGGTAGGATAGGTACTGAAATTTAAAACACTCTTCCCACAACCTTTTATTGCTCTAATGTGTCAGAATCAGAACAATAGGTCAAATTTAGTGCCTGTAAAAGGCATGTTTGAGGAATAACTTACGATTGAAATCCAAACAAATCAGAAAAGAAAAGTCAACACATCAGTAAAGAATAATCAGTGTCAAAGTATGAATTAGAAGTGCAGGCCAAAAGTACATAAAAGGGGAAGATTCAGGGGGTTTTGTGTAGGAGCCGGGTTCAACTCCAAGGTCAACAGCAGAGTTGCAATAAATGGGAGTAATTTCTTTGTGTCAAAGAAAAATGTCAGGGTGAAAAACTAGAGTTTGTTATTGTTTTATTTTCCTTTAGACTTTAGACTGAGACTCAACTGTTGTGTAGCCTCCATTTCCAAGACTGCTATTGATTTTCCAGGAGACAGAGAAGTGCTGTTCTCCGCCGGGGCCTGGCTTTTCTCCTGAGCAGAGAGGAAGAATAATGGTGCTTTTGTCCTCATTTCTTTACACAACACCTACCCTGGCCAGTGTGGTATGGTGCAGTGAGTAGATCTGCATCACTGGGAGATTATGCAAGTGAAAAGGATGAGTGGTACTATCCAGAAATGAAACTTAGAGCCTTAACAAAAATATGGGGATGATAAGAGAACATTTTGCCACTCTACTAACTAGAATTACTAAAATGTCTTTTCTAAGGCATCATTCTGACGGGTCTAACCTGCTTCTGAGTGTAGAATTTGTTCTTTCTCTGGGAAATCTTCGTAGGGGTTTCTGTTTTTCTGCATTCTTTGAAGAAGCCTCAAAGCTGAGAATAAACTTGACAAGTACTCCAAGAGGTTGTAAAATAATTATTTTTTATTTATATGACAGTTGTTTCAACTAATTTGTTTAAAAATTCATGAAGAATAAGTTTTTAAATTGAAAAGTGCCAAACACCTGTCAAACACTGACAAACTGGTGATTCACTTATCCATAAGCAATATGAACACTCTACTGTTGTGAAGTGTATACACACACATACTCACACTAAGATATTTAATAATACACCTGAAAAAAAAGTCCCACTTCCTTGTTGCATTAATTGCTAAATAGCAGAAAATTTAAAAATCAAAATAAATAGTAGACTATTAAATCAGTTGGATAATTGGTTTCTTTAAGTTATAATATATGAATAAATAAATATAGTTATATCTTTATATACTGTTGATTTATTGAGAAAACATGTATCTATTGTACAATCAGGTGATTCATACATGTCATACTCAGATATGTTTTAGATAAATGTACTTCAATCGAGGATTTATATATATATATATATAACCTGGTTTTCATGTATGTCCCTTTTATTCTTTTTGAACACAGGGCCAATGTTTACTTTCTTCCATTTTTCTGGTACACTCATTTCCAGATTTTCATAGAAAAACACTGAGATTAGTTCAAAGTTCTTCATGGATGCTGATGTGATATTCAACCAACATAAAAGCAGAATACTTTTTTTTATACATATATGTATAGCAGTATGTACTCCTATACATATAAGTATATACTGCTAGTTTAAATAGAATTTTAGAATAACTAATCTTTGCAAAATTTAAGTTAATAAGTTTAAGTGGCGTATACTTATATGAATGTAAATATTGCCCTGTAACTTTCACTACTTTAGGCTTCCTGTCCAGCATCCAGCAACATAAATTTTGCTAATTGCCTAAAGGCAATTGCACCCAACAGCAAATTAGTTAAAAAACAATAAAAAAAAATAGGATTTAATTGAAAAATTGCTCTGTGGCAGGATAAGCATGCTCATTTTCTGGACCTATTTTTTTTCCCCTGGAATTATCACATTTTATGAACTTTCGTGGTGTGGTTGCTTTCTTTGCAATTTGGTGTGGTTTTTTTGGGTTTTTTTTCAGTCTTCCTTTGTAATCTCATGCTATTATCTTTATAGACTTTATAGAGTGCAGCTGTGTGGTCACCACATGCCTAGGCAGGACCATTGCAGTTGAACCAGATCAGCCTGTCAGTCTGAAGGAAGAGTAATCAGTTTCTCTCAAGGGTTGGTTTGCACCAGCTCACAGGGCTTCATGTGGAAAGCACAAGTGAAGTTGTAAATAATGAGGGAATATTGGTCATATTTTCATCAATAGCACAAATAGAGCTCAGCCTAAGCTGTTTCTGAAATTTGTTCTCTGTTCCATTTTCTTTCTTTCTGTATCTAAGATCAGTAAAGGCATATTGGTGTAACAAATCTTATCCTTTACTAGCTTCTGTTCTTCCTTCATATTAGGATAACTTCTTATTCTTTTATTGTTTATTTAAAGAAAAAAGCTTCTCTATAATTTTTCTTTCATGACATATTGTTGTCTAATTCTCTGAATTCCTTGAAATATTTTTTTTCTGAAGCCTTATTTATGAATTCTTTTATTTTCTTTTCCCCCTTCGTAGCTATCATGAGCTTTATTTTTTGTGGTGCCATTTGTCTTCTAGATTGTTAATCGGTTCCTCATTTTGGATGAGATTATTCAATTAAGAGCCTCTGCACAGAAATGAATTATTCTCATCACATCTGTGGGATGGTGGAAGTTTCATTCCATCAGCAAATGCTGTTTGCTATGAGTGTACATGAATGTCTATTATGGGAGCAGGTTGGGGCTGAGGTTTATATCTCCCTGAACATGCTTTTAATTTTGCTATGTACGACTCAGCCAACCCACCAAGGCTGCTTCCACACTCAGGGATGAGGAACAGGCACTTTCAGATGAAAGTCCTGTTGAGGTATAGCTCTTCCTTGAAGTACTTGTTCCTCTATTGGATTCTGAAGAGGTTGAGCCTGAATAACTCAGATGTCTGACTTTTAGAAATCTACAGTTAATGAAGTAAATCCTGTTACCAAGGAATTGAAATATTTCAAAACTATAGTGAAATCAGATCTGAATTTGAAACCTCATTTTTAGTCTCCTACAGGCTATGGATTTCAATGCATCATTAAATTTAAGAAACTGTATAAATATTCTTTTTAATCCTACTGCAAGAATAATTTGAAATGAATATAAAGAAGCTGGATATGAAACAAATCACCTTGTTTCCTTAGTAACTTCTTGAAAGTGTATTCCTTCAGATCAGCTATACTATGAAGCTGCATTCCCTTGAATTCTCTATAGCATGATGCTGAAAATATATCTACCTGATGAATTTTGGTCTTAGTTTAATTTAAAAACTGAAGTCGGTCCTTTTTGTTTGTTTAGTTGTTCGGGTTTTGGGTTTTTTTGCACTACTGGTTTAGGGTTGTTTTTTTCTTCCTCTCTTTCTTGTTCTCTAAAGATGGACAAGTAAAACTTTAGTTTCCTCTTCTCTCCCTCTCCTGCTGTTGTTACAGAGTTATGCCCAACTATTGAACATGTAATTCACTTTGCCCTCCAACATTATTCTTAGATGGCCGATGCAGTTTTGGTTTCAGAATAGCTGGAAGATACAGAACCATTTCTACCTTGTATGTGTCTATCTTGTGTGTGGTCTTAAGGACAGACTCATCCTAGGACACTGCCTGACCTCAGTAGGGTAAAGTCAAATTACAGCAGTTTATACCTACTGAGAACCTGCATGACAGTCTTTTCATTGAGAAATGATCTGTGATTTAGGAAAATTCTGGATAACAACATAATAAAGGGGGTTTCTAATGATTAGCTCCAGAATTGTTCATATTAAAACAGCTTGCACAGGAGTGGACTTGACGTGGAACTAAAATCTGTCGTGTAGAAATTAGGACTTCTGAGTCCCGCTTCTCAAATCTGGGTTACTTCCATCAAAACAGGGAATTTCTGCTTCCGAATTTACCTATCTGCAGCCTAGGCATAATGTTTTGTCTCTTGGCTCTTTCAAGGCTTAATTAATGAATGCATGTTTTACAGCTAGTTGAGAACCTCAGATAAAAGGGTCTATAGAAGTGCAAAGCATTATTATGTTGCAGGAAGCCTGATTTTCTTTTACATCAGAAAAACAAGACTTTGTGCAGACTTAATTAGGGTTTTATTTTAAAATTTATAAAGAGGATTAAGAAAACTGAGCCTATCTAAGTCTCCCTACCGGTAAATAAAAAGAAAAAGAAATAAGAACTGGAAGCAAAGAGGGGATTTATAATAAAATAAATAAATATATCCAAAGGGTAATACACAAGTAGCTGTTTAGAAAATAAAGGGACAGATTTTCTGAGCTATGAAGTGGTACATTAATAGAAACAAAACTAAGGAAAAAAGAGAAAAGGGTATGAAAAGGAAATTTTGGAAAGAATCACATTTTAATCAGTTTTCCTAATTCAGTTTCATGATTCCCACAGATAAAGGAGAGTTAAAGAAAATCAGTGAACACATATCCACTCTCTCTATGGTATTAGTTATTTAATACTATCATAGACACTAACAAATCATACTGGGTTACCCAAAAGAAAAGGGTAGGTCTTTTATTTTGAGTCAGTTGGAGAACACTGTAATGGTAGAAAGCACCAGAAGATTAAAACCAAATCCCTTACAGAAGGAAATCAGCACAGCTCCATCCAGACTAGCTCTCCTGTTGCAGCTATGCCAATTGATGGCAGCTGAAACCTGCTCTCCAAATATCACTGTAACTTTGTTCATGACTTCAGGGTGGCCAAAAGGATCAGCTTTCTTATGGGTTTTCAAGGATTTGGTGCCAATTTGCTAATACTCTTTTCACTATGTTTTTCATAATGTTTCGTGTTTTCCTGTTGCCAGCCAAAACCTGTGATGACCCACGACATGCTGAAAGAGGGAAACTATAATGAACTGGCTATGAACCCTAACATAAGTAGTTATGATTATAGTCTATGTTCAGTTTGGGGCATTTGGATTTAAAATTTCTAAGTCTCGTGGGGTTTAGAATTGGTTGGAAAATTGAAAAGCTATTTTTGAGGTATTTTTTTAAAAGTCAGAGCTACTTTATTCTCATTTGTTCAAAGTCAGATACATTTTTAGCCTAGCTTTCTGAGAACAGGGAGTATATATCACCTTTTGATGCATGCCTGTACACTTACATATATCTCTTTCTGTGTTTTGCACCCAAATCTAAGAAAAATGTGAAGAATAATGTGATATTAATTCTTCACAAAACCATGAAAATTTATGACTGTTTAAAGACAAGAGAAATCTTTTATGCATAGAAACTTTGATACTATTTTGTATCCTGACCAAACACATCCTGCATTAGCTATTGGAGAATCCACACAGGTATTCATTGACTTTAATTTGCTTAATAATTTTTACTGTTTTTTCTAAACCTGAAGAATTTTGCTCACAAAAAACCCCATGACTATATGATAGAAACAAATCATGCCCAGATAAAGGAAATTACCTTGATTTCTCATACAGTTTTTTTTTTTAAGTTTCCTTTTAGAAAAGGAAGCCTTCCTCTTTGTCTTCCTAAGATGTTCCATTACAATTCTGAGAACAATATTTAATTATAGATTTTTGTTTCCCTCAACCTTCTATCAAGTGAGAGATATTATTTATCTTATAGACTAACATTTTATAGGTCAGTGGTGTCATTTCAATAACCATGTGGTGCTTATCTTTGAACATTATCAACTGTCAAGTAGAAGAAGCAAGGATATTTCTCTTCACAGATTAGCCATCATCATTCTTATTTCAGAATCCAATAGAAAATTAGAACAAAAACAAGTTTGACTTTAAATGGTAGAAGGCAGAAGAGAGGGCCTATGATGTCCAAGAGTGTAGAAACACATTTTGTTGTAGAAGGAAATTGAAGTAGCTTTGTTTGTTTAGCCCTGAGGAAGCGGTTCTCAGCAGTCCATGACAGACAGCTAAAAAGAAGTCTTCTGTCAATAGGCCTCAAAAATCTAAGTGTTCAATCTTCCAGTACAAAACTTTATATGATTTGCAATCTGAAACTACTGGGAAACAACTATCCAGCAGATAAAAGCTGACTGGCCTGAACGTGTCAGTTAAACATGGAGGACAACTCCCTATTCCAAAGGACAATATGTGCTCGAGGAAGGGCCACATCTTTGATTCATCTTTGGGAACAGAAGGATTCAAGAATTTAATTCTGAAAAAAGAAGCCTCAAGGGTCATGAAATCTATAACTACATATGACTGAGGAACTCAATTTAGAAATAATATAGTCCATTTCAGACTTTCTTCTTATAAGGATTATTTTTGAGTGCTGTGAAGGCTCTCCACTGCTTTTGAGTTCACTGAGAGTTACTAAGAGGACACTTCTGCAGCTCTAGCCTGATGGATTAACTTTCAAGATGTTTTGTGAGTATAGTCACTTTTTGACTAAGTAAACCAGAGATGAAATGTCCCATGTATTCTACATACTCACTATGAAATTATACATTGGGAAATGTTCTCCTTTTTCTTTTTGTTCTCTTAGGAAGGATGGGAACACGTAAAGAACAATTCTGTAATGACACAAAAATAGGATGGCTTAAGGAGTCTTTTCATCTCTCTTCCCTATTCTCCTTGTGTACATTTTACTTAATACATAAAAGGGATAAATAGAATGATAGGGGCATGAACAGCTGTATCTCTGACAGGATGAAAATGGTTTGTGAACTCATGGTCATTCTTTGTTTATATTCTATTAACAATTTTTTTTATATCACAATTACAGATTGTGTAAGGCAAATTCTCACATGCACATAAATTAGAGAATTATCATCTTTGGGAAATGGTTTTAAGCTTTGTCCATCGTTTGTGTGTGTTGGGAGGATCATGGTGGTGAATTTAATAATTGGCTCAGTGCATTTAGTTATTAAATGTAACTGCCTTGGAATTGAAGGTAAGGATATGCCTGAAAATGGCAGAGAGAACCCAAATAGCTGGAGTGGAGAAGAACAGCTCTGATTGCTTTTATATGCATCCTACAATAAAGAATCCTGAATTGTTCCCTGTGGAGCTTAAAAGTTTGATATTCTTTTTTTTTTCTGCATGTAGGAAATCATGGTGATTGCAAATCCTAAAGCACTAAAATTATTTAGAATAGAAGTTGTAAATATATACAGTAGAAAATAGGCATTTTCCTTGGTTTATAGCTCTAAAGGATTAAAGCAGGATTAAAATGAGAAGAAAGTAGATTTCAAAGCTGTTATGTTTTCTGTTAGTAAGTGTCACAACTATTTTTTTTTTTTCTGGAGGACAGAGTAGGCAAAATCCAAAACAAAAGAATAAATAACCACAGACAACAAAATGTGAAATAACAAAATAATAAAAATAATATTTACAGTTGGGACATACACATATACACATTTGCATACATGTACATGTACTTTTATACAGTTACATTTGCACAGAATTTTATTTCTAAAGGAACTCTAAACCTCTAATTAAATCATGTACTGGGCATTCACTGTAGAACCAACTAATGTTTGCAATTTTACTTTTCCAGTTTAATTTAAATAGTATTCTAAAGCAAACAGAGCTGAAAACAGATTACTAAAGGTACTCTCAGAGGGTATAAGAGCAATAGGAAAGTGTAGTGGTAAATTTTTAGGAACTTCAAATGATCTATATTGTTTTTTCTCTAATTTCCTGAACATAAAACAACGTTGAAAGCAGAAAAAAAAAACCCCAAACAACAATAAACCCCCCCAGTTTTACAAAGCAGTGCTTAAATAATATGCAATATTTGCATGCAGAATATAATTTTTACTCACCCTAAGGTTGCTTTACCTTCCCTTAGGGATGGTCAGGGCTGAGAATGAGGCAGGAACAAAGGTACCTAGAGTTACTTTAATGTCTCTACATTTTGCTTTCTGTAGTTACAGGGTACAGACCCAAAACTCACTAGAGGTAACAGGAATCTATTTAATAACAGGAAGAGAATAATAGGAACTGGGGCCTTTCAACGCAATTGAAATTGATGGGGCTTGAGGACATGCAACATCTTGTGGCTGGTGTCGAGCACTGAGCCAGGCAAGCCTGGAGTTCCTGTTTTGTGGCTGAGAAATCCACTAGTTATGTTTTCAGGATGGGGTGTTGTTTCTTTTGTTTGTTTGGAGGGGGCTGTTTGTTTTCTGATTTGGTTTGGTTTGGTTTGGTTTGGTTTGGTTTGGTTTGGTTTGGTTTGGTTTGGTTTGGTTTGGCTTGGTTTGGTTTGGTTTGGGGTGGTGGTGGTGGGTTTTTTTGAAAGGAGTAAATTGTGTTCACAGACACTACTGACAGTATGCAGTGAAGTGTGCCTGCTGTTGAGCACTCCAGGGTGCAATGTGGCTGTGGCCATTAGCATCAGGATTGTGTCATAAGCCCAAATGGAGGAGTGCAGCTGGGGGTGGACTCACCATCAGAACAAGGGCATCAGTGGGGAGCAGAGCGAGCAGAAAGGTTATCCTGATTCTCCTCTTTCTGCATGGCTTCATCACTCTCCTCTCTACAAAGGATTACTGACAACCTTCCCTGAGGGGAGTGAGAAAGAAGCTAAGAGTGAATTTCATAAGAATACCAACATTACCCATGCTGGTTGAAAAACAGAGGAGATGATTTTTAAAATTTATTTTGACATTGTTGCTTTTGAGAGAATTTTGTGGAATATGTAGATGAATAACCTAATTTAATGATATTTTTGTGATGTATAAACAGGAAAAGTGGAACAGCATTATTTATTGACTCAAAAGGATGAGGACCTGCTAATTCTATGCGTTATCTTATGTCATCTTCCCCAAACATCCATGCAAAAGCATTCCCAGATTTCCTGGCTTGATCAAAATCTCCAACAAAGGACTTTCATATCAGGCTCCCTATACCCACAAGACAACTTGGCAGAGCAGGGAATGTTTCTGTTCCTTGTGGATCAGAAGTGGGCACATACCATCACCCCATGATATTAAGTCTTTGGTGGCAACTGTGCTCTAAATACATGAAATAGAAAAGAGAAATGTTCTGACCAACTCCAGAGTTAATAACAACTGTACAAACAGAGCTCAGAAGGAAAGGACACAGTAACTTATACATCCTAATCAGAGGTAGAAGGACACTATTGACTGTTCAACAAGATTTCCACCCATAAATAAATAAATATCTCACAACTACCTGTTATGAGAAGACAGGAGAATATTTGTGTTTGACAATTCTTCAGGTGTGAGGTAGGTAAATTCCATATATTTATAACTGCCTCAGAAATATTTCTGAGAATTTCCCCCCATTTCTACAACAGGTAATAGCTGATTCTCCTCATTGCACCACAGCTTATTCAGAAGAAAAAGGTACCCTTTAGAGCGAGATAGATTGAATTTTGTGGATTTCTTCTCTCAAGGCCATGATAAGACTTCAAGCAAGATCCCCTTTCCTCATTCCCCGTGCTTACCCCAGGCATGGGGGTCTTTTGCACAGGGAAATGTGACAGAAGCCATTATATATCCAATGTGCTGACTTTACTAGCTTTCTGAAACCCCGTTTTGTGCATAGCAGGGAGGATATTCCACAGTGGCCAGTTCCATGGGCCATAAGGCTGCTTTTCGCTGCCGCAGCACTGTAAAAGAGCCATGGTGTAGCTGAGAATTGTGCCTTACAACTGCCTGTGCCACTGGGATGCATCCCTTTGGAGGGATTAAAATGCCTAAAATGAGGGATGTAATGTAACGAGGAGAGCACATGGAAAGACAAGAAATATAAAAGGGAGAAAAGGAAGGAAGTGATTTTGAAGAGGACTAATAAAGTATATGTCACCCTGCTGATTGCTTTTTCTTTTCTATTCTTCTTTCTCTTTTTTTTTTTTTTTTTTTAGCACAAAATGCTTCCCATTCTCAAGTGTCTGACTTGCCAGCAAATGAATTGCATTGAAAATCTCTGCTAGTATCCTATTAAAAAGGTGAAGTTTTAAAGGCATTTTGTCCCATTATAAATTTGAAGTGATGAAATATAAAAGTAAATATTTTTGCCAGTCTAGTCTGCCCTTTACAGTCCTGCTTTCCTCTAGAGAAACAAAATCTGCCTGCTCTGGATTACATCCATTTGCAATTGCCAACAGATTCTCTCTGATGAATCTTCAAGCAGTTGAGTCAGGTTGGACAGGCAAAATGTCCATCTGTACCATCCCTGATGGATGTAACAAAGCTTGGAATGCATTCACAGTACCAGAGAAGCAATCAAGAGAGCAGAGAACTACAAGAAATGCTGATCATTATTTTTTTATGTTATATATTTTTTAGTCTTATTCTATTTTAATTTAATTTATCTTTTAATATAGATTGAATATTTTCTGCATTTCTCTACATGGAAAACAGTGAAGTACTTTTCCAAAACCCAACAGACAGGATGCTTAGGGGAAAATTTTTCAAAGCAAAGGCAAGTGTGGGATTTAATCGATCAGCTTCTGTTGATGTTTCTGAGAGTCATGCAGCTAAAACTCTGTATGCTGCTTTGAAAAGATACCCCTAAAATGTCACAAATCTGGTAGGCAGACAGCTGCAGGAGATAACAACGGTACATCTCTGTCTGTTTGTCTAATTTTAGGAAGATTACCTTAATCGTATCTAATGACAGGGTATTTTTGGGGAAAATATTTCTGTCAAACTAAAGCTGTCTGTATAACATTTCCTATAGCACTGCTAGAGGTTTTTTTTGTTTGGTTTTTTCTTTTTGTTTTTTTTTAATTGATATATTTTGTATACTTTTCCTTAAAATGTGTATATTTTTGGAAGATTTTTTGCTTTCCTCCTGAAAGAATATATGTATATTCATGTTTACATCTGGAGCATAAACTAAGTCAAATCAAAATTCTCAAATTCAATGGTTCAAAGCACTTCCCTTTGAAGAATGTATAAAGTACAAGGAAAGGTTAAGTCAGGCAATAACACTATGGTCTGAAATAATTCAGACTGAATTTGACCTTTGCTGTAGGTTCTTGCTCAGCACGACCTATAAAAGCCATCCATGAGACCTCTATTTATTCTCCATAGGAGATGGAGGGGACACAGAGTTCCTGCAGAGAACAGCAGAAGAGAGACTGCAATGAAGTCAAAGAAGAATAGGAAGTGATTCCACCTTTACTTAACCCAATCAATATGATAAACACATCTTGAGCAAAATCATGATGCACAGTCAACTATTTGAATAAAACTGGATATTTTGAAATGTCTTAGCTTGGACCACTGTCCAGACAGAACCTTCTTTTGGTTGTAGGTCTTGGCCCTAGTTTCAAATTGGTTGTCATCTTGCTGTCTAGAAATGACTTCTTAAAATGAGCTAAGTTTGATTTAAAATGTACTGCAGGAAAATCTGTTAGGGACCATCTTATTGGCAGCTGACTGAAGAAAATTGGAGTTATTTTGATGAATCTACCTCACCATAGTTTATGGTTGTTGTTTCCCAGAAGTGTTCTCCAAAATGGAATTAGAAGGAAGAAAAAGTTCAATGACAAATCCACTGGTTATGTGTTACCCCAACCTTCCCTTTCTCTTTGGACAAACACAATTTTGTCCCATTTGTAGTAATGTTTATTATAACTGATTCATATGTTGGAGCTGAACCACCACTTCTTATCCAGACAACGATCCTGCTGAGTTCAAAGACTTCCAGTGTTTCAACATAAGGTGTTTAGGGTGTCTTTTCAAAGTTATGTATCAGTTTAGTCACATAGTCCCTGCTAACATCAAGGGAAGTTGGCTGGCTAAATCCCCATGCAAACTTCCTTTGAAAAAATTACCCCTAAAGCATCCCGTCTGCTGAGGTTTGAAAGGGGACTTCAATCAATATATTTGTTAAATGAAATGCAAAGAAGATCCATTATTTGTACTCTGGATACTCTTGCTTAATAAAGGCTGTAACACAGTGATGGTTAAAACATAAGGGTTCTTATTCTGTTTGAATTAGTCTTCAAATGTTTGTCTAAAATATTCATGCATTTCACTTTACAAAACTGGACATAAAATTTCATTGGAAGAACCTCTGTCAAATCATTGCTTTCAAATACACTTCTCCAGCCAAAATACATACATATATGTTAGGGAGGGCAGGTGTATATTTTTAGGTACTTCTATAAAGTTTTTCTAAGTTCTAAGGATTTTGAACCATGGAATCAAAATTTCTTAAGTACTTAGCAAGAGCCACCTCATCTAATTTCAGATATTTAGAGATTTATTATCTAATTTCAATTACAATCTCAAGCTTCTCAGTATTTAATGGAGGTTAAAACTTTGATAATTCTCTAATATAATATATGTCTTATCACAATGAATACTTAGTTTAATATGGTGACAAAGTTTTATAGGCACTGACTTTGTAGTTTGAGGCCAAATGTAGTTTCACAGGTGACAACAGTTATATTTCAGCTGTGGTTTAAATCATCCTAATCTAGACACCTAAATATATTGAGATGTATCACACAGTAATCCCTTTTGGTCAGATTCCTGTTGATTATAAAAGCAGTCTGGTCTGAGTTACAGGTAGGCACATTCAATTTAAACTGCTGAAGCCAGATAATATTTATTTTACTACGAAATTTGTTCTCTGGAAGTACTGCTCACTTTCCCTTTAAGTGTAAGCAGAAGCCCAGGTTAATTTGAATACTAAGGTTCCCACTGTTGTATAAACCTGTGCCTTAGCTTGTTGTGAAATACAAAACAGAAGCATCATACAACTCTACTGATAAGAGAAGGAAATTCTCTCCTGTCTCATCACTTAGCACAGAGAGCAGAGAATTTCAAAATTTAACCTGGAATCTTGAGTGAAAAAAACTCAAGTGACAATGCTGAAAGACAGATGAATAACATGAATATGCATTTCTTGTCCTCTGAGTTTATTTTCTGGTATCAGGACTTGTTTGGAATCGTGGAATGATTTGGGTTGGAAGTGACCTTAGAGATCATGACATTTCAGCCTTCATGCTGTGGTCAGAGAGACCTACCACTGGACCATGCTCCTCAAAACCCCACCCAACCTGCTCCTGAACACGTTCAGAATAAGTTTTCTAGGAAATGTGTCCCACCATCCTCAAAGCAGATGGCATTTTTAAATGAAAATGGAAAATTTCTGGCATCTCACTTTTTTTTTTTTTCATATGTGAAACCTCGTCAGATAATTTTTGCCAATTTCCCTTAGCAATATTCCATATTCTTAAGTTACTCTGCTAACTTCTCATGCAGTGGCCTTGTGGAATGATCTCCTCTAAAGTGAACCAAAGTAACAATATTCTGGTGAAAAACACAGTGGTGTGACTAGTGTGAAGATTGGATCAAAGGAAATTTAGTCAAGTCATGATGTTTGGACCACATCAGGGAATGGCAGCTGAGTAAAGTGAAATACAGTATCCAAGGGGAAGGAAAAAGACCTATGGACTGTTTCCCCTATGAATAAAAATTAATTGTGAAACTCCCTTGCTTCCATAGAATCAATCTCTCAATCTGATTCTATCAATCACAACCTGAAGTGGGAGCTGAGGTTGGAGATGACCAAGACAGGACACTGCCACAAGCACCACAAGGTTTTGATGTGATTGTATATTTATTTTGTTGGCAGAGCTGATCACATTCTGCTTCTCTGCCTTGCCCACCCATCCTCCCCCCATCTCTCAAGTAGATTCACATCTCTCCTCTATCTTTTCTCCTCTCCCAGTCTCCCTCATGTCAGAGACCTGTGCAATATCATTTTCTGCATAATGAAATCTAGAGTGACATTAATGTAAGTGTAATTTTATAGTGGGGAATGGGCCTAGCTGATTGTTTCTACCTGCTGTGTTTTGATGATAGACATTGGGATGTCACCATCTGTGTAATGAAATTTCACCTCCATAATGGTTCAGATTATCAAACATTCTTCCAAGCTGTCTTGCAGAAATGTATTTATTTATTTATTTATTTACTCAATAAGGATGACAAAGTTGCTCATCTCTGAGAAGCAGAAGGAGGTTGGGAAAAGGCAGGGGTGGGTGGGGAGGGGAGGGTTCTGAAAAACAGACACAACAGGAAATAATANAGTTGTACAACTCTAGTCACTTTTTGCTTAGGTGTAAATGATTTAAAATACAAATGTTTGGGATTGTCTCTCATACCTTTCAAGAGTTCCTGAAAATTATTTTTTAAGCTCAGTTTGGTAATGTACAGCAGAGCTGCACTTCATCCTGTAAAGGTGTTGGCACTGAAGGAATTTGCCCAGCTGAAAATCACCCAAGGTCTGTGGGCTTTATAGGATGTAAAGAGTATGTGAGCAGTCCCACTGAGGCAGCAGGTGGGGCATTTACTCAGGGGTCTGAAGATAATAGCTAATTAGCTAATAATAATAATAATAATAATAATAAAAATGATGATGATGCCAGGGAAGAAAATAAGTTTGTGCCATCTTTGTGTTCAGTGCGGTGTACACATTCTGTTATTCCTCCATCTTCCCTAACAAGAAAGAGTAAGATGCCAAAACCATATTCCAAACAGAATACTTGCATGCTAAAGCAGCAAGTGCCAATTTTGGAAATTTTACAACTAAAGCATGTACCAATTTCATTCATACTGAACTTCCTTTGATATTGGCATGTGCTGCATAACATGAGAGAGTCAAACTTCTCTTCCTTATAAATGTCTGATGTTGTGATTAGGAAGCTGAGTGATTCACATCAAGAGGAATCAGAGATATAGAGACAATATTTCAGATAATGATAAAAAGCTTTGCTGCATGTCTTGCTGTTTGAGATCACGAGCTAGTCCAGAAGATGACTTAATCCTTCTTGATATTTCTGTCCTGTCACTTTAACTTTCAGAGGCTCTAGTTTGTAGAGTCTCTATTTTCCCCCTTCCCTAGTGAGAAAAAAACAGGGTTCTGGACACTAGAACCAGCAGTACTGTGCTCCCCCATAAGAAACTTCTTTTATGCAATGACATACCTCTATTCATTACCTTCTCCTTCCTCCTGTCCCACAGCCCCCTTCTAATGTCCTGTCACTTCTACAGAGAGTAAAGACACAGGTTTTCAGAGAGGACAAACAAAAACCCAGCCATCAGAGTCACATCTAGAACAGCTGATATTTCTCTTTTTCCAGTTGAAGTTATAGCCTATATTTACTTAAAACTTCCAAGTGTGGTCACTATCCCAGCAGATCAGATGCTTTTTAGATGCACTTTGTGCCTTAAGCTTGGATGTCAAACTCTAGAAACCCCACAAAACATCCCAAAAACTGCAGGTACCTAGCACATGCCTTTGAGAAATTCCAGAAATTGTATAAATATGAAATGTTGCATTTTGACACTACAAATCAAAAATTCCTAGGGAACACTGGGTGGATCTACACTGTGCAGACACTTCCCTGAATGTAATATGCTTACTGTATGCTCTCATGCACACAAATTTTTTTCCTGGAAAACCATGGCTGTTCCTGCTCTAAGAGATGTTAACCAAAATCTTCTAAAATATGGTAACCAATTTGACTCCTTTATTTCTAATAACACATGAAATTAGTTGGCACATGTGCCTGTGAGAGCAAAGAAAAACAAATTCCTATATCTGGCCCAGTGGAGTGTGCGAGCTCTCCAATTTTCACAGATGAGTTTGAACTACAAGGAAGTGGATAGTTACAAAAAAGAAAAGGAAAGAAAAAAAAATTACATCATCAGTGTGAATAGAAAGCTCCTTCTCCAAATTTTCTTCTTCTGTGACCTTTCTAAGTGTCTGCCAGAAGATAATCTGTAGTAACATTCACTGTTTTACATTTGACTGGTTCCCCAGTTTCTGACAGCCCAATAATCATGTGGAGTTCACTTCCTTTTCTGTGTTTCATTTTCTTCCTCCATTATAAGACCTTTTTTTTATGGAAAAATGAGATCTCCTCATGGCTCTTACCTTGTTTCAGGGGTTAAATAGGCCTGCAATATTTATTTTTTTTTCTAAGAAGGAAAAAGATAATAATATATAATAGTAATAATAATAATAATAATAATAATAATATAGTAATAGTATCACTTTGTTCACTTTATTTGTAGAATTTTTCTTCTGTCATTGAATAGTTAATATTTTATCCCAAATTTATACAGAGCTGAAATAATGGAAAGAAATGCTGGAAGGGCTTTTTTTTTCCTCCCAGAAAATCATGTGTGAGGAAGAATAATTACTCAATTCAAAAAAAAAAAAAAAAAAAAAAAAAAAAAAAAAAATTAACAAAATAAAAAAATTTTTCCCCAAATNTTTACTAAATTAAATAATTCTTCCCCAATATTTTTGTTTTACTTTTCCTGATTATTTTTTAACTAGTCTAGATAATGACATTATTAGCTAATTAGTGATCAATGTCAGTAATTTTATTTTACTGAGACCATTTGAAGTAACGTATATTTGTGCAAAATGCAGATTGACTGAAACTTAAGGAGGTATCAAGTTCATTTATGCTCCAAAGGCCCTGCACTGAGCAATTCCAGCACTTGACTCAGCTTCCACAGATGAAAATGGGACCATAGGCGGATGGGTTCCCCAAAGAAAAGAGAATTTTCACCCAATTAGGACTCTCTTACAGTAGCTCTTGGCATATGGAAGACAGCAACATTTCCTCAAATCACAGATCATTTTGAGCAAAAATTTTGGGAAGCAAGTCAGGCACTGCCAGTCCTAGATGTTTCAAATGTGCAAGGAAGTGAGGCCAGGACTCCTCTTTGCCACTGTATCAGGAATGGTGTGGCCAGCAGAGCCAGGGAGGTCATTCTGCCCCTGTGCCCAGCACTGGGGGGGTCACACCTCAGGTGCTGTGTCCAGCTCTGGCCCCTCAGTTTGGGAAGGACCTGGAGATGCTGGAGAGTGTCCAGAGGAGGGAACCAGGCTGGAGAGGGGCTGGGAACACAAACCCTGAGAGGGATGGCTGGGGCAGCTGGGGGTGTTCAGCCTGGAGAAATGGAGACTCAGGGGTGACCACAGCACTCCCTACAGCTCCCTGAGAGGTGGCTGTGCTCAGGTGGGGCTTGGTCTCTCTCACCAGGGAGCAGCTGACAGAACCAGAGGACACAGCCTCAAGCTGTGCCAAGATAAACATAGGCTGGATATTAGGAAAAAAAATTCATGTAAAGAATAATACAGTACTGGAATGGTCTGCCTGGGTAGGTGGTGGAGTCACTATCCCTGGATGAGTTTAAAAAAAGACTGGATGTGGTATTCATTGCCATAGTCTAGTTGAGGTGTTGGCTGTGGGTTGGACTTGATGATCTTGGAGGTATCTTCCAACCTAGATATTCTGTGATTCTGTGATTCTGGGAAATGTTTAAAGCAAAGGCAGATATCACAAACTAATTCCTCCCACAACAGCAACCCAAGCAACCACCACATGTGCCTGCTGCCTGGGTCATACTCCTCTAGGAATTTTACTTTTTTTCGTCTTTACGAGGACACACCTGATAAGGCCAGAGGGAATGAATTTAAGCAGAAATATGATAATTTTAGATTAAACATATAGGAAGAAAGTCTTGAGGGTGGTGAGGCCACCCTGGCACAGGTTGCCCAGAGACGTTGTAGCTGCCCCATCCTGGGAGTGTTCAAGGCCATGTTGGATGGGGTTTTGAGATACTAGGTCCAGTTGAAGGAGTCCTTGCCCATGGCAGGGGGTTGGAATTTGATGACCCTTAAGTTCCCTTCCAATCCAAATCATTCTATGATTCTACGAACTTGCTTTTAGTCCCCAAAATAGTCTCATGATTTACAGCCCAAAATAAGCCCTCAATTGCTCTGATTTCTCTTTTTGCTTTCTGAAGACGGAAAGCATTATAGAATGTCTTGGTCCTTCCCATGGGCATAAGACAACAAACATGCTCTTTTGAAGTTCACAGTTTCTTTTCTTTAAGAAGTGCCCTGCAAAGCAAAATATTGTTTTCCCTTTAGTATTTTAGCTTTGTGCCTTATGTATTTATGAAATTAAAACTTAAGTGGAAAAACACTGTGTGTTCCACCATTAGTGTACAGCAGACAGGAACACTAAATGGAGGAGGAATTTCTGAAGTCAGAGGCTTGTGAGGTTCAGGGCAGTACAGTCTGTTCTTTGTCAATGACTCCATCCATGCAGACATGCAGTCACCATTCAGCTCTTCTGGGTAAACCTCAGCAATTCCTTCTCTGCTGCATATGAAGATCACAGAATCATTTAGGCTGGAAAAAACACCTGAGATCATTGAGTCCAGCCTTTGACTGATCACTACCTTATCAATTAAATCAGAGCACTCAGTGCCACATCCAAAAGTTTCTTGAACACTTCCAGGTATGGTGACTCCATCTCAGCCCTAGGTAGTTTATTCCGATGTTTATCAACTGTCTTCATGAAGAAATTCCTCCTGATGTCCAACCTGAACCTTCTCTGGTGCATCTTGAGGCTGTATCCTCTTATCTTATCACTGGTTGCCTGGGAGAAGAGGCCACCTGGATGCATTCTCCTGCCAGGGAGTTGTGGAGAGTGAGAAGGTCCCCCCACCAAGTTCCTTTTCTCCAGACTGAGTCTCCACAGCTCCCTCAGCTGCTCCTGGTCGTCCAGAGCCATCACCAGCTCCATTCCCTTCTCTGGACAAGCTCCAGCCCCTCACTGTCATTCTTGCCATAAGGGTCCCAGAACTGGATGCAGCACTCTAGGTGCAGCTTCACCAGTGTCACATACAGAGGGAGATGCACTCTGCCTGCAAGTGCCATCAGGAGAAATCCATAATTCAGAATACTCAAACAACCATTTATAACAGTTTTCTACTCTCTGTCATCTCAAGTTCTTGTTTTTGTTATTCCTGCTGCATTAGCAGGAAATCTGGGCATATGCCAGCTTGAAAGACTGAGAAGAGACCTATCATGGATGGCTCGAGAGAGACATATGCAGCTTGAGAGCAACTGTCTCCCACCTTCAGCCCGAAGGGAGAAAACAGGAATATATTATCCATCAGCAACCTTTAACTAAAGGGCTCTGCATTTCTAATCAGAGTAGCCTGTGACAAATAGGGGAGTGTGTCTGTCTGTGTATAATGCCTATATTTTTTGGTACATAACTAGACTTTAATAAAATAAAATATTTATAGGAAATAAATGAAGGGATATTTCCTGGGTAGCAATTTTTAAAGCTGTCAATAACTGTTGTAAATGCTTAGTGCTTCCTTCAAGAAATAAATTGAACCATATTAACCATGTATATCATGGTTTGAGTCATCACACTCTAAACCACAGATTTGCCAGAAGCTGAGAGATTAAACTAGGGAAACTACAAATGCATATTTACCTGGTTGCTACTTTTTCCCCCTAAATATTTGTCTTTGAATACTGCCATCAGCAGAACACAAGACTAGCAAGACCTTTGATCTGACCCTGCAAAGCAGGCCTTTTCATCATGGATTATTATTACCAAGATTGATTTATAGTCATATTGCATTTATAATTTTATAATTTTATTATAAAAATAATAAAAAAATGTTGTCCCCAGTTGCTATGCAAACATATGGTCACAGAATTCATTTTTTCAATGGCCGTATTGAGTAGACACACAACATGAGTTAACATTAACCCTTTGGTCATTTAATTGCTACTGATAGAACAATAGGTTTGGGTATATCACACCAATTAAATTTCTATTTGCCATCTGATGTCCACGAGGAGAAGTGAAGGTATAACATGAACATTGGAGAGTGACATTGATGAGGTTTTGAAAAGGCTCAGGTTCACCTGGTCAAACTTTAAGTGTTTACCTGTGTCATGCAGTTTAGAACATGACTGACTTGACCTTCCTTTACAAGCAGTGAAGACAGGTCAGGAATTAACACATTTCTCAGGCAACGTTGGATATACTTCGTTTTGTGACTGATTATAGGGCAATTTAGGATGATTGCACTCCTAATTTGGATCCCTCAATTATTACTTGGTGGGATGAATGGGGGAGTCCTAAGCCCAGCAGAGGTTACTGCATGAATTTTCAGTAATGGAAAGAGTGAACCCAGACATATTATACTGGAGAAAAACTGAAATAATGTCAGAATAAATCACACTTTTTTTTCTGTCTTTCAGAGAATAAAGCTAACCTAATGTCTAAACCAAAACCGACATATTTTATTAAAATAGGGGACTCTATTAATTTATACAATGGGTTGTTGGTTGAGGTTTTTTTACACTACAGTTATAAAGCTGTATTTTGTTGCAATTTTAAAAGTGGTTTTTAAGGTATAGCAGCGATAATAATGAAATAAAATATAGAACACTTGTTGGGTTTTGCTTTCATGACAAATAGGCACTGACAAATCCATGCCACATTACCATCCTTGATTGCTCTGATGGAACTCATTTTCATCTCCTGTTCCTCTAATTACATGAAAATTGCATACTTTTTATGCATGACACATTTTCCGCAGCTTTAGAAAAAGGTTGTGAAGGGGAAAAAAAAAACATTTATCAGTTTCTATCCCCCACTCATAAAGGCTATATGTCATCTAACCAACGATCAATCCAGCTTTAACTGCCAGTTTTCTATGTTATTGTTATAATCAGAAAAGGAAGTATATAAAAAAAATATGTTTTTAGGTGTGTTTTTCTCCCTTATCTCTTAAGAATGGACATTTAGAGTGGTCTTGTCACCAGTCTGTTTTTCTCTTTCCAGCTCTACCATCCCTTGTTACTGATTTCAATGCATGGATGAATGATTCAACACTGAAGTAAGTAGAAAAGATTAACTTTAAACAACAGTACCTCTTAAGCTTTGCCCCCATTCTTCAGGTTTTGTTAAAGATTTATTTTAATAGCCAAATGAGAGAGATGAAAATCAGCATCATTGCTGCAGAGACACTAAAAAGTAAATGGACAGTACTAATAAATTACAAATACAAGGATAAATTAGATGACACATAGTTTTAGTTATTCGTTTGCTTTCATGATGGAAAATGGAGGGGTGGAGGGGAAATAAAAATTGATGTTGTCAGTCTGTGTTTAACTGGAATGGATTTGCACCAAGTGGGTGCATTTTCTTCTTCCCAGGGTGATAAGTTATTTAGGTATTTTTATCCTGACAATAGCAGTGATGGACAGTACAAGCTCTAGTCACTCTGTAGTTTTCTTGAAAATCCTCATAGAACTTCAGCTGTGATCTCCCCTTGAGTTCTATAGACAAATATGTTTCAGGATGTTGCTGTTGTTTTGGGGTTTATTTCTAAGTTCCTCATTATTCAAGATAATTCTTATATGTCAGAAATATCTAGAAGCAGGGAGAGTGCACACAATTAAATCAATCAGAATGCTCAAGCCCCTTTCTGAATTGAAGTCCAGCTTGAACCTTGGAGTACTCTACCTCCAGTCACAGGCTAAAGCTGAGAATTTTGCTAGAATAAATGGAATAAACCCATCCTGGATGGCAGAAAGCAAGTACTGAAACTTCTGTTTTCTTCCCGCAATGAATCAGTTCCTGCAGAAACAAAATCTCCACAGACAGAGAAAAGTAAATCTGTGTGACCTGCAGTGCTGGCAGGCAGTGAAAGCACATCGGTGTGTCTGGTGACTGACATGTCTGACTCTGCCTTTCTACCTACTGTTGTAAATAGAAAAGACTCTTTTGTGCTGGGAAATGCCTCTCCCAGGAAACCCACTGTCCTTATTCAAGCTTCACATTCAAGAAAGTGCAAGCCTTCTAAACTTCAGAAATGAGACTCGGTTCTGCAGATTTTTTTATGAGTTAAAATGAAAAGGTGATCTTGGTGATAAGAGCACAGAGAAGTGAGAGCTTCCTGCAGCATTCACAGTAAAATGGCAAGTCAGAAAATGAAGCTGGTAAGATACATCCTGAAGAAAGAGTGCTGTGCCATGAGCTCATTCTGGTCTGATCTGCATGCAGTTTATTTCCCACATAAAACATTCACAAATAAATAAAGTACCAATCTCTCCCTCTTAAATACCCATCTACATTACAGAAAGACTTCTTTCCCCTTTCTCTCAGATTTGTTTATTACACCCACTGGTTACATCATCTATTAAATTAACCCCCAATCTCATTCTTAAAAACCTGTGTAACCTTGACTAAAGTTATCACAGATGATAAAGGCATCACAGACAACTAATCCAACTTCACTTCAGTCCCTGCAATGCTTTTATCTTTGTAATTTGTTCTGGTGCTGGGGATGAATAAAAAAGGAGCTTTACTAATCACCTGAGAAAAGTTATGCACACTCTGTGTGTGCAAAACTGGGGACTAAATTTTGCATACTCTTTGGAAGAAGAACTGTCTCCATCCAGGGATGAAATTTTCAGTGAACTTGATAGAATTATTGAACTCATTCTATCAGAGTTAAGATTTAATCCTGTGTTTTGTGGCTTGTATAATGTTTAGTTCACTGGGGCCCCTACATACTGGTAAAATATTGTCAATTAATAATAATGAATTTGTTTATTTTCTTTTTCTGAAGCTATGAAATGGAACCTTTAAATAATTAACATCCACTCTGTTTTTGGGTTTTTTTTAGAAAAGTCTTTATTTTCTATGTGTTTTTAATAATGACAGTAAGAGAATTAACTCTAAATTAGTACGTTCCAGAATGGAAGTAGCAATGAAGTTTATTTAGCTTTACAAAGGAAAAACAAAATAAATATCATAGTTTCTGTCTTTATGTTTTTGTAATTGAAAACCTAGGTGTTGATACATGGAATTTGTAGGTTTATAATGGCAATTGTTTAACTAGTGGTGCAAGTGTTCTTTGAAGAATATTTCAATTAAGAAGTCCATATTGAAGTTGGGCTTGCATTGCTTTTTACACTAGGGCATACAGTTGACCACTGCACATTTACAAAAACACTTAATGATCCCAGAGTTTCGTAAATAAGATATAAATCTATACATGTTTGAAAATTCATGACCCAAAAATGCCTGATGCAAGAGCTTCTCCTAGCTAATTTCTGGAAACAGTAAATGAGCACGTATTTCCGTGTCAACAAGAGTTTGCAGCTTTGAGAATGAAGATTGTGACAGCAAAATGATATACTCAGAGAAATATAAGCAATGTTGTTTCTGTTACCAGCAGTAATGATTTGTTTGATCTCTGATTAATTCCATTGTGTTTCTCTGCCTTAAGATCCCTTCTTATAAAGACAGGTTCAAAATTCTTGATGTGAAGACACATAAATGATTCTCCTTGAGATGAGGAACAAATACAATTATTTCTGAAGTGGCATCTAAAGCAATTTTGTTCTTAAAATTTTTCAGAAAGTTAAATAATGCATAATTATAGGTATTAAATGTGAGGGAACAAGATTTTTAATGCTCTGTAAATGCCACATGCACCTGACCTGATAATGTCAGTCTTGTACTGCGAACTTCTCTAATCCAGAGCTATCATCTGGAGGTAGGGTGGAGGGGTTTTTTTGGGTTTTTTAGTTCTTGTGAAATGAAGGGCATTTTCTTCCATGATGGGGAAAATGTAAAGCCTGATGAACTGAATCAGGTACATATAATTTGGCTGAGTTGAAAGAAAATCTACAATTGTGCAATTAAAGAGATTTAGCGAGAAGTTCATGGGGGGTATAATTAGGAATGATGGGATGAAATCAAGGAAACAAAAATGTGTTAAAATATTACAGCATGCACCTTACTGTGAGATCTATTAGATTATGGAAATATTTATTGCTGGAATGGGTAAACCTCTGGGTCTACCAAGCAGTGAATAATGAGCCTGAACACTGGGTGTGAGCACCAGGACATACCAGCTCTTTCCTGCTTCTCCATCTCTACACTCTCCCTGGCAAGCCATTGGTTCCTGCAATGCCAGGCATGTACAACAGAAACCAAAGTCAAAGCTAAACAATGTGGGTTTTATTTTCCTTTTTTTTCCCTTTTTTTCTTTTGCCTTTTAAATGTAATGCAGAGACATAGACAATGGACAAGAAAAGCAAAATAAACTACTGAAACAAACCACAGCATAGAGACACATCTGAAGAGCTGTTTAGTGAGTATCCAAAGACCGACTGATGAGAAGTCATAAAACTGATGAGAAGATCCAACAGCTTTTGCACATCCCCTTAATATAAAGGAGTAGATATTGGTCTGAAACCTCTGTCTAATTCTACAACATTGTTTTTTCATTCCATTGTCTGCAATAATTGATTAATTACTTATTTATGAGCAGTTCAACAGTAGACATTTATTAACAACAATTAAAAATTCCAGTGAAAAAATGAAATTATATGTCTTCTACTGAGGAAATGGAATAGAAAGGATCTTATAAGGTTTCACTGAAGATGATGATAGCTTTATTTTCCAACATCATCATCATATTTAAGATAACAAAGCAGTAAAAGCATTAATAGCATATCTCAGCTTTGTTATAGGAGCTGATTACTTCTGAGACAGGGTCAGCATGTGTTATGATCAGTGAGGAATGATGGATGGGACCTCATGTCCTTAGGTGTGGGCTATGCCTTTTGGTAGAACAACCCTGCCCAAGCAGGGTTGTGCTAGGCAGTTTTTTGTATACAACTGCATAGAAAATCAGTGAACAACTCCAATAGAAAAGTATCTTAAGATGACATTGCAACAGCAGAATACTGCTCATTTCATGTTTCCATCAGTCATGGCTTTCACTGAGGGCAACAGCAGAAAAAGGCACAGCAAACCTTGCAAGGTCACCCTTTAAAGAAATTAAAGACTAAAGGAAATCTTTCTATATCTGGGGCCATAAGTCAAACATCAACATTAAATATTAAGCCTCTAACCTGAGAGGCTGAAAAACTGTTTCTCCCTCATGCTCTCAGATGCGTGAGCTTTACTTTACTGTTTTATTTAAAATAAGTAAAGTAGAAGTCAGACCTCAGTGTAGGTTAAAGATCCGTATTATTCACACTAATAATGCAGATTGTCATGGTATTCTCTCTGCATTATTTATTATTATTATTATTACTATTACTATTGTTATTACTATTATTATTATCATCATCATCACTACCACCACACACATCAACACACTCTATGTGCTTTTCTGAAATTCTTTTGTGGCACCAGAACAGGGGTCTCCTGCAATGATTTTATCTAGTCCCAGCCCTCCAACTATTCCCAGCATTCCCAGAGATAATGACACAAGCATGTAATTGTTGAAGATTTAAGAAAAAACTTTTTATGGTTAGAAGTACCTTTATTAGAAACATCTTTCTGAAATGCAGCTCTGAGTCTCATTTTGTTTGAAAATTCAGGGAAAAAAGTAAAATAGGCCAACAACTACATGCACATTATTCAAGATATCAATAGACTGTTAGTTATTCTCCAAAAAGTTTTTACTGGTTTTACCTCACCTGAAATACTTTGCTCTTACTCCAGTGCACACAGGGTCATCAAATTAAAATGATTTATTATTCATCTTTTTTTAGTGTAAGAACCTACCATGTTTTGTTTCAGAGCACTTTTAGACTGAAGTGGCTATACATTAAAAAGGTAACAGTATGAAAAGAAAGTATTACTCAATTTGCAGGTATATGAAAGAATGAGAATTGATGTCTGAGCCCTAACTGAGCTCACAAGGCCTGAAGTGAAGTCACTTGTCCTGAAGGCCCATACAGCTGAAAGACTATTTAAGGTATTATTTATTTTTTGTTATATGTTTTATGCTTACAGCATTGGCAGTAAATAAACACACTGAAGAAGAAAACACTACTTAACGAGGAGTAGATGAGATTGAATGTGACTGTTCCAGACCTGTACAAGAGGCACTGGCCCATTAAATGAATGTGTAGAGCTACTTCTTAATGTGTTAGCCAAGTAATCAATTTCTGAAAATACCAAATAATTTAAAAATAGCCCTGTCTGACCTGAACCAGTGTTGGCATCAGACCAGGCATTTCTCAGGTACCTACTTCTTCCCTTAATCAATCAGTTCTGACATTTTTCCTTTTTCCTTTTATTCCTTTTTCTCTCTCCCTGTTTTATAAACCTTCTTTTGTAAAATTATGTGGCCAGCCAATCTCAAGAGACAAAATTCTTAAGCTTCTTTTAATATTCCATTAGCTTTGTAGCCCATTAACACGTTGGAGTGGTTGTAAAGGGAGAATCAATACAGCAGACACAGCACGACTCTGGAAACCAGGACCCTGGGGGTCTGCTCGTGATGTTGGAATAGCTTTGCTCTACAACCTTCAGCCAGCCACTTAACCCCTTGACGCCTCAGTTTATTCAGCTGTAAGCAAATGCAACAACATTTGCATAATGCACAAAGGTCTTAAGAAACTTAATTTGTAAACCTTGGGCGATTCACATCCATTCATGCCCACTCAGACTTGTAATTCTCTTACAGGAGTCAGGTAAAAATCTGAGGCAATTTCAGAAAATATTGCTTCTAATAAATAGTGCTTTGAGGTCTCTGCTTTGAGATCTTTGAATCAAACAAGTTTTCCAGGTCCAGGTGTTGAATCCAATGAAAACACACTAGGATGTTATTCTTCTCTTATAAAGGAACAAAAACTGAATTAGGGGAAAAGAAAACAAAAAGAAAATTAGAAAGAGTGGTGGAGCAGATATAAAGATCTTTGTTTCAAGGCAGAACTTTTAGTCACTGGAAATTACTTAGACTAGATTTTAAGCTACTACAGAATACACTAGTATACACATCATAAATACACCTTGATATCCTAAGTGACATTTCAATTTAAATTTGAAAGGGATCTGAAGATTCATTCATATATTGAGGAAGTAAGCTGAAATTAGTGATCACAATGTAGAAAAGTGACCATGTGGAAAAGCGTTCCATCAAACAGAAAACATTAGTTTTCAGCAATTTATGGGTCTTAGCCAATATAATACTTACTATGTTATCATGTTCTAATCAATGTTTGTATTGAAAATGCAATTGAGGCCCCACTGGCTTTGCCCTGAATCGTTTGCAATAGGGTGTGCTGGAAGGGATTTCCTTGTACAGCTTTTTTAGAGGCCTATGTACCTCTACTAGAGTGTTTTCATAATTTTGTCTGGGACAGACTACATGGAATTAAAGCATCTGCTGACGATTGTGGACATTTCCATAATCTGTAAGTGTTTTCTCATTGATTGTTCAACTATATCACAGAATCATAAAACAGTTTGGATTGGAAATGGTCCTAAAGCTCCTGTATTTCCAACCCACTGCCCAGAGCAGGGGTGCCACTGACTCAGTTAGGATTCCTCCAAGCCCCATCCAACCAGCCTTCAAGCAGTTCCAGGGATGGGGCTGCCACAGTTTCTCTGGGTAACCTGAGCCGTGGTTTCACCACTCCCACAGGAAAGAATCTCTTCCTAGTATCTAATCTAAATCTCTCCTCTTTAGTTTAAAGCCATTCTCACTCATTCTTTAACCATAAGCCTGTGGAAAAAAATCATTCTTCCACATTTATAATTCCCTTACCTATAATTCCTATATAACCCTGGTTCAGCCAACTTCTGAGAAAACAAGCTAGGCAAAAAACAGGGTTTTGTTTTTCAATTCACCTTTCTGAGAGAATGAGTAATTCAATTCCATCCAAAAGTGTTAAAAAGGTTAGAGTTGAAAGACTGCAAATTTTTACTCTAAGAAATATTTGAAGGATTTTATTTTGTGGAAGATGACATTTAAGAAAGTGAGACTTAAGAGAAATTTTCTGGAAGGGTAGTAAATCTATAAGCTTGTGTTATTTCAAGTAATTAAGCTCAAACTCACAGGTTGAAAAATTTCATACCTCTTGTTTTCTGTCATGTCAGGACACCTGGCCTAGACATGGCTTCTGTCAGGCTGAGAAACGTTAGGATATGAGAAGGAACTGTTAGGAAATGGATTTTCTCTACAGGTGCTGTAGCCTGAATCGTCTGAAACCACACAAAGATGGAATACTGACCCCAAAAGTGGCCACAGCAGACAAAAAGCCAGTGGTTGTGCAAGTGAGAAGGGTGAATGTGGACTAGAGGATCTGTTGGCTGAGAAATTATGACTCTTGTTCTGTGGTTCATAGTTGGCAGCTGTTTTCCTCTTAGACCACATTAATTGTCTGTGATACGAGTGAAATATATTGAGACAAGAAAACCTTTCTTTTTTTTTTTTTTTTTTTACTTTTTCTAGACATCCATTTCAGTTTCTGTCTATGGCTGCCCAATACTTCCATTTTGAAAGGGGCTGAGAGTTTGTGCACTGCCATATCCATTATTTTTCACTTTGTTGGTTGCTAAGCAGTCCCTTGTTGCTAAGTAGGGTATGAGCACTTAATTTACTACATTCTTTTTTCTCGTACCAGATTTTAGAAATTGCAGATCCTGTTTAATCAATGTGTAAATGCATGCTTTTGATGTATTTTTCCTAAGAGCAATATTTTGATCATTCTTAATGATACTTAATGAAGTCACCGCATGATTTCTGATTGTACCTAATTGAAGCTTGTGACTTGCATTTCAATGCTATCATCTTACAGTTTTATGTCTATCAGATGAAACTTTACAAGGACCCAAATAAATTAAGAAATATACTGACTTGATGCATTTCTTGGAATTAAGTTGCTTGAAATATATGTATAAATTTTCAAATTAGTCGTAGGGCAAAAAGCATCTCTTATATTACAAGTCTGAGGTGGAAGAGGTGCAAGAAATTGAGATGGTTTGTGATTGTGTATTGTTAGCTTACATACAATGAGTTGAAACTGTAGGACTGGTTTATAATAGAGTCCCTTAAAAAGCTATCAGAACACTTAATTATGTAGAATTTTAATGAACATCTAAGTCTTTTATAATGCTGAAAACAGACTGGCATTGCACAAGCACAAACATATGACAAACACTGCCCTAAATTGTTTGTAAAGTAAAATACAGATACTGTAAGTATTTGCTATCAAGAAGCAATCACACAAATTTGGTAAAATCAACAAATCTATTTATCTGATAAAATTTTGTGTATATTCATTATGTGGTAAGATGAGTGCCCAGTTTAACAGATATAAGGAGGGCAAATGAATATTTTCATTGTAATGGAGAAAATCAACATCATACAGACATCCCTTCCCCTAAACTTACAAAAACACAAGAGCAAGATCCTGGAAATAACTTTCCACGGGAGAAATGTTCCAGTGTTCTTTGTCACCTTTCAGTTACCTAGCTGATTGTTACTTTTAAGAAAATTAAAATTATACATGGCATTGCTTTCAACTCTCCTGATTTGTGTCTGTATCTGGGAGAGCTATTGTGAGACTTTTTCATAATTTTCCATCTACAGAAAAACCACAACATCTGGTTTCAAGTGGGAAGAAGCAGTTTGATGTCCATGCCTCTTTATTACACCAAAATCAAAGCCAGTGGAAGTCTTCTCCTTACATCCATATCATCACTATACCTACTTCTATTTGCTCATGTCTCTGTTGATTATTTATTTGGTTTGTTTTTTCTGGTCTTCCATTATCAAGAGTTACATGGTTAAAAAGGTGTTTAAAAAGAAAAAAATGAAAAAGAGGAAATGCAGATGATGCACTGTGGTGCCTTCCAACCCAACCAATCTGTGATTCTGTGAAATGTTCAACATTAAAAAAAAAATAAAAATAAAAATTTGTAGGTGTATGACAAGACAATTTTTTGCAAAGAGATTTTTTTTTTTTTT
>VXBS01004333.1:38259-53792 GCA_013400255.1 Sitta europaea | reverse complement strand
TTTTTTTTTTTTTTTTTTTCACTTTTTGGCAACCTGAGACAGACTAAAGAATAAATAAAGTGTCCTAAGTAAAGAAAAATATTTTAAAGCATTTTAATAAAGGTGATGTCTAAGACAAAGTGGTAAAAAGAGAGCAGTTAAATATATGGGTGCTCTTAAATCCTCTAAGTGACTTCTGACTCACAGTACAAGTCAATGGACTTTGCAAGTTACTTATGTTTGAGCCATGTGGCAAGTCTCAGCATTGAATAACACCACGTTTTAAGTGCTCTGTTGACAGAATGAGTCAGAGCTCTTAGCTGGGTTGTGACAGGGCTGCTGCAAAGCACAGAGAGAGTTGACTTAAAGATCCAGCATTCAAAAGCCACCAGAAGTCAAGAGGGTCTGCTGCCTGCTAACTTCAGAGTCAGAGCATGCTTGTGGGTCAGCTTAGTGGAGCAGAAACTGGAGCCCTGCTACAAGAAATGTCTAGATCTCTCTGCTTGGTTTTATTCTTTCTTTTTTTCTTCTTTTGTTTGATTTTTTTTTCTTTGTTTTTTAGGATATGGAAGTTAATTAATGGAAGAGACAGGAGATATCTATGTTAGCTTTATGCTAACCTAAAGATGCAAAGTGGAATAAGTGTTCTTGCCCATCCGGATTCACGTCTACTGCCACTGGCACAATGGCATGTGGCTATTGCACTGAATTTACAACAATCATTTTTAATACCAGTTATAATTTTTCGCCCCACTGTTTTTGTAGGAGTTATTCTCTAGAAAGGTTTCTAGGTCCCAGAGGATAAAACACTATTAATGAACTAAATATAATTTATTCATGGTCATTTATACTGATTTATTCCATGTTAGAATTACCTTTAACTCAAGTAGCTGCTTTTCCTCTCTCCCTCTCTATTCCATACCAGCTTTAATTTTACTTGGTTTGACAAAAGAAATTCCTTCAGTGTTCTCTCAGAAGATGAATGCTCCTTTTTTTCTGATCATCCTAGTAATTGTGTGACTTCCTCAAGATATCAGATCAAATTACTTTTAAATTAATACACACTCTGAATGGTAAAATTTGGATATAACAGAATAATTTTAAGTATTGAGGAGAACATAAACAACCTCTTTGATCTATTTTTGTATATACAAGGTAATAATACAGGACTCAGCTGAGTTGCTTTAAATTCATAGTGCACTTGATAGTATGACTAGTTCTTAACATTGTCCATGTCCTGGCCAAAGAGCATTGCTCAATTCTACCACTGATCCTACATCAATGTCTCCATCCACCCTGTTCCATGTTACAATCAAAATGAGAGGGGGGAAAAAAAAAAGAACCAACAAAGGCTGGGTTCCTGCTAGTACTATCATTTCAAACATTTTCAAATCACTGCCTAATCAGCTCTCTTCTTGTTTCAGATTGTCAAACTCCTAAGCAAGCTATTACTCTTCCTTACAATACTAATGTTTCTTTCCAGATATACAGCATCAGCAAATCCTTGGATGATGTGAATCATTTGTTCTAAGACATGCGTGTGGAGAATGTGAATAGAAGACTAAATTGTTTTTATTCTGTCATCAGAAAATAATATTATTTAGAAAAATAAAATAAAAATAAATAAAAAACCAAAATGAGAGATAGAAGAAATAGATAGAGATAGAGAAGAAATTCATAATCTGTGTTACAGACCAATGTACTTACTACTCTGCATACATGAAGCAAAATTTGGAGGTCTTTCTGATGGGAAAGAAGGAATTAAGTTGCAGATCATGAAGACTTTCCATGCCTGACTTTAAAATGTTTGTACCTTTGGGGTTTTGTGGGATTTTGTTGTCTGTTGTTTTGTTTGCTTCTTTTGTTGTTTTTGTTTGTTTGTCTGTTTGTTTGTTTTTGTTGATGTTTTCTTTTCCAAACAGTTATCACAGCTAAAAGATTGAACACTGAATTATGGAAAAAAAATTGAAAATCTAAGACTTTTGAATCTTTCTGGAAAGTTTATGGGGAGTCCTTGAGTAACACTGGTAATCATGGGAGTTGAGGGGAAAGGACAGGATGGGAGGAAAGAGAGAAAATTTATTGGTTAGAGGTTTTTGGTTCATTTGTTTATCTTGGTTTGGTTTTTTAACAACTGAAGGATCCTCAAGGAGCAAGTCCATTTTGTTTGTGAAGAGGGAGAGGAAAGGATGTTGAAGTTGAAGCCATTTGCTTTCTCCCCTACCCCAGTCCTGGATATGTGGTAGTAGGCACCAGGCGACGGTTTCAATCTTCCTGTTCATTAACTTACGAAGCTCTTTTAAAGACATGAGTTCAGACTGTGCCAAATATATGCTGGGCTTGTAATGAAGACAAATGCCCACTTGAAGCTGAGTTCAGACTGTGGAATTCATTTCACTCTGGAACTTTTATCGCTGTTTAATTGGAGTGACATTTGGTCAGTCTCGTTAGATCTGGATTCAGACCAGGGACTTAGAGGTGGAGCTCCAGCAAATTCTCTCCTCTAAAGCTGACAGTTAAGGTTTTAAATGTTGTGCTACTTTTACTGTCACTGAGTCTTATGTTACTGTTAATATTTCTTTGGCTTATCATCTCATAGAATTAATCCCCCATGTTGTTTGTACTTTTTGTGTTCTCACAGAATGGTTGAACTGTCCAAAACTCGTGAGGATTTGTGCATTGTATAAATAAGAACATTACTGAAGTAGAAAATTCCAAGAGGTAACCCTCAGGGCTGTTAGGAAATTATTATGGTACTTGACTAGGATGCACAGTTCTCTTATGGCTGTAATACAGCAAGGAACTGGCTAGTTCACACGCTACTGATTTGAAGCAAAATTGCTTAACACTGATAGCTCTTAGTCTGATATCTCTGAATCTTGAATTAAATTATCTCACTTTTCTCAGGCCATTGTGATATATGACATGGAAAAGATAAAAGAAGCTACTTCAAATAAAGAATTACGTAATCAGATATAAGTTATAAACAACTTTATCTGAACTACTCAATTACAAACATCCCCGTGTAATCAATGGAGAGAAATAGCTGCAGCTCAGTCACAACTTCACTATTCTGAAGTGGGTCTACAAAGCAGATATGTGAGAATTCAGAGTATTTCTTTCCTCAGGTTTTTAGATCAAGAAGATAAGCTACAGATTTCTACACTGTAGACACATAATGTAAGGAAAGATGAATTCTCCTCTGAGTATGTTTTCTTGGTAATTTCCAAGTAAACTTTGTTCCCTATCATGGTAATACTCCAGCGAAAAGGAGTACAAATGAACTAAGATAATGTGGGTTTTTTTACAGAAATAAACACATCTTGAAGTTCATTACATATGTAATTCATGGGTGGAATCAAGAATCATTGAAAACTTGGAGATGGAGGTGGGAAAATAAACCAGGTAGAATCAGTTAATGCATTGCCTGACTATATGTATGGTTATCTTACGGCAAATAAAAATAATTACTTTGGTTACTATGCAAGGTATTCCAATATCTGAATTAAATAGAGGTTCTTACACCATGGTGTGAGGGTGTGTATGTCAATTTTTATTTACAGATTTGATCTAAGACCTCAGGCTAAGATACAAAAGCAAATAAAAGTTCTTTTATTATATGAAAATCTGCAGTAAATTTTAGGTTGAAAAATCACATTAAAAAAAAAACCCAAAACATCTAAACCCCACAAAGTGTATTTACAAAATCACAATATATAACTTAGCAAGAACACAGGTAAAATCTATTTTCTATAGAACCTTAGAAGTTGTATCAGCTATAAAGTTCTTTGCTCTGTCTATACTTGTTCAAGCTTCTGAAATAAGTAGTTCTGTAAATACAAATATGCTCATAGTAATTTTAACTCTCTTATTATAACCTATTTTTATAATTAGTAAAAGAGCACTTGATAAATTCTGATAAGGCCTGTTGCAAAAATACGGGAAGAAGTTTGGAGAAAATTCCTCTTAACAATCTCTCCAGCTTTACAGAGAATATCTGAGAAAATTTTCTAAATAATGAAAAGTATTAAGTATTTTAGTGTTTTATTCATGTGCTCTATCTCAGGCATTTCCTAGAATAGAAAATCATATGAACTTTTATCTAAATTTACCTATTTCTCTTCTGTAAGTATAAGGAAAACCTAGACAGTTCTCAGTAAATTAAACAATATATATAACTTGTCAGATAAATTTCACCCCTTAAACAAAAAACAACAGATTTAGTAAAGCACCTAAATGTGGTATATTTTCACTATTCATACTTGCAAATATGAATAAGGACATGTTTTAAATACAGAAATATCATTCATATCAAGTATAGTTGCTCTAAACAGTTTCCAGCATAACCAAATGAGTAACAGGAGTAACACATATTTTTATAGCTCTCTTATTTCTTGTCTTTTTAAAAAATCAATTTATTTTTAATAAAATAATAAAGAAAATGGTTTCTATTACAAGAGCAAGGAAATGAGTTCAATAACTTAACCTTTCCCTTCTCCCCACACAAACTCATAAAAATGGCTGGGCAATGCTGTTAAAGACCTTGCTGACTACTCAGAATATAAACAATCACATCTAGTACAAATAAACAAGCAGTTACATTGTTTAACAATTAATGCCCAACTCATGAATAAGAACACAGAACAGAGACAGAAATATTTAATTTTGTATTATTGAACATCATTAGGAACTATTTGATAAAATACAAATGTGGCAGAGTCTCTTTAAGTGCATAACTTTCACATATGTTCAGTCCTCTCATCAAGACACTTTATTCTTATGCAAGGAGTTTGATAATGATGGAACTAATGTCATGCAGCATTTTAAAAATATGTTCTATAATAGGTAAACTCAGTGGTGAAATTTCTTTTGTCTTCTCTTGTACTGTTTTCTTGTGGAAGATTGTTATTTTGGGCTCTGGCAATTTATTGTTTAAAGCTGTTTCTTCTGCACACAGCCTGTGCTGAAGGAGGAAGTGGCTGATAAGAAAAGGTGGTGGCTGATACACTCTGAACTAAATTACTCTGCTGTTGCAAAGAAGGTAGGCTGGTATCTCTTCACACCCTCCTTTTCCTCTTATGTTTATACCAGTAAGAGGGAGATTCTCTGCTCATAAGAAACATCTTTTACTTGTTAGTTAAAGTTTCAGGGAATTCTCAACCCAGCTATTTCATGCATTGAAAACAGACCCTGGTAGGGTATAAACACCTAGATAACATGGACCAATTAAGAAAGTTAAATTTTTAGCAATGCATAAACCTGATATAGTATAATCCAGAGGTCTCTCTGTCTTGGACCACAAGAAACATGGGGAATACATGCAGCTTAATACACGCTGCTTAATTTATCTGATGGCTCGAGGCATTCCTCAAATGTTTGCTTCAAACCTCATCTTAATGATTTTGTTAATGATCTTTGTAAAAAAAGTCACTTGCTACGTATATTCACCAGAGGCACAACATGGGAAGGAACTACAAATGCAAATGGAAGCTGGAATGATGTAAAGAATTGTGTACTCTTGAAATCCTGATCAGTTGAAACAGGGAAAAAAATATAATTGTGATCACAACAATGTAAAATATCAATGAAAAGATCTGGTATAAGAAGGATTTAAGATGTGCCAGAATACAAAAGCTTGGACTACCTTGCCTGTAACAGGAGAACAGAGGTCCTCTTTAGGAAGCATAAATAAGAAAATAAAGTCTTACTTAACATAAACTATTGAATGAGGTGATGACTCCTGACTACATATTGGTTATCTCATAATGGTGCCATAAAATAACTTTGCATGGGATTATCTGAAACAGTTACATAAGGTTTTTCTGAAACATTTAGAGAAACAGAATTTTAAGTAAAATGGTCCGAAAGCAGTAAAATTAAGATGAAGTTTAATTAATTGCAACAGAGCAAAATATGTCCTTGCTGGAATAATAGGGAGCCAGCATGCCATCCCAAGGAAGAAGACCACTAGAAGTCATCCCTCTTTACATTTGCATTCTCCTTCTACATTTACATTCTCCTTCACCAAAATGGAGAGACCAAATTTTGATCCTGCACAAAGAAGTTGCAATTGCATTCACTAGGTATACTTGTAAAATTTGGTTTTCCCATTAACTGAAATGCCAGAACTATTTTTGTTGGCTCAATATGACCCAACAATATGTGCCTGCAACCCAGAACACCCACTGTGCCTGGGTCTGTTGGACAGGTATTTGGGTATTAGGAAGAAATTGTTTGCTGTGAGGGTGGTGAACCACTGGAACGGGTTGTCCAGTGGATTCCCATCCCTGGAGGCAATCAAAAGCAGGCTAGATGGGACCCTGAACAACCTCGTTCAATACAGGATGTCCCTGCTTATAGCAGAGGTTGGAATGAGATGATCTTAAGGTCCTTTCCAACCCAAGCCATTCTATGAATCTAGAATTTCTCACAAAAAGTTTAATAACTAGAACCAAAAATCTCATCATTCTGTGCCCCATGTTCCATTTCAGTGAATAATTGCAGAGCCTCTCTTTAAGCATTCTCTGAAAATTTTTTTGAAAAATCCCAGCTTGGAAAGGGAAAAAAAATCTTGGTCTTGGTCTCTTCTAAACCAATAAATAAGAATCCAGATTTGGAGCAATTATCCTTATCTGTGCCAGATATGTTTCTTGAAGCCAACTTTATCAGTTAAAATAACATCAATAGTTATATGCCAGCAAAAATTAAAACAAAAAGTAAACCACAAAGCAACTGGGGGAAAAGAAATACAAACTAAAACATCAATCCAGAAAGGATTTCCCAAACTCTCAAACTCTTTGTTACTCTTCAGTATGCAGTTTCAGCCTCTTTTGTTTCCATTCTATTTGCTTTGATTTATAAGAGTTTTTATTATACAGATATTTAAAGAAATTAATGTTTAATGTTGTTTATACAATAACTCATGGGTCTGATGTGAATTCCATTGAAATAAAAAGTGAATCTTTTCATTATTTCAGATTGTATTAGATTAACCTTGAAATCCCCATGTGTGAAGATTTTTTTTTTTTTTGTGCATGTGTTTATTATTTGTTGTTCCTTATGTATTATTGAATTCAAATCAGAAACTATAGCCATACTATGTGACTTGTTTAATCTATTGCAGACATCATGACTAATCAACACAGAATGTTGTGTGATTGCAATTTTCAGCATTTGGATCCTTCCTGAATATAAGGTTATTGTTAACCAAAAAGATAACTTTTTCTAAGAAAGGTGATTTTCTTCCCTAATACATTCTAACGGCATTTTAGATTGTTTTTGGGTTTAATAATAGTAGTAGTAATTTTGTCAAAATTTACATTGAAACAGTTGCTGACACTGCCACCAGCGAATTTTAATGAACAAAGAATTCAAACCTGATTTCAATTATTCATTTTTACACATAAAAGCAATGAATGGAAAAGTAAATTTTCTCTTGTATTCAATTGCTTCATATGTGCATCTGAATATTACAGAAGTAGAAATATATGTCTTTCTACAAGAAGTCTGAAAGATTCATTTTGAACCCTAAGAACTGAAATATTTTATTTTGTGCAACAAGAAAATACAACACAGATTGAGCTGATGTAAACCCTTAGTAAAATATCACCTGGTTTAAAGGTTTCTGGTGTTAGGAACACATGAGTACAAAGTGACAGAAAATCCCCATTCCTAAAAAGAAACATTCCACTTTGACAGAAGAGTGGTAAGAGACAGAAGAGGGCAACAGTACTCATAGTCAATGTCATAAGTTTGTGATGCACAGAAAAATTTGCATGACTGTTAATTATATAGACTACAACTCCAGGAATGATGAGATTGATTAATATTTACGACTTAGCCATACAGTAACTTTTATCAGAATTAACCTATGAAAAATTATAAACAGTATTTTTTTTTGTGTTTGCTTTAAATGAAATAAAAATGGAGAATACTCGAATGATTTCATGAATTTATTTAAAAGCACTTTTTATTTTGTTGTATTTCTATGCTTAAGCTGTATTTATGCAGAAATTCTGCACACAATGTTGCTAATATATTTTGTAAAAAAAATTAAGAAATTGTTTTCAGTCAAATCTAATGCTTTTCATATTTTTATTTTGTCCAGGAAAAAGTATCATTTTGTTGATAAGACAAAACAATTGTTTCCTACTGAGAGGGAAAATTAGCTTTTCTTTATTTCATTGTTTTGAAAAAGAAAAATGGGAGTGTTAAACATTGTCTGAGAAATTTAATTCCTAAATTAAAATTATTGTACTGCATTCCCTGTTGTAGTGGATACCTATTCCTCCTAAATAGTCAGTAGTGATGGTGGAATACCTTTAAATCTCTCCTTTAATGCCAATGCACATAAAATGTCAGGTTTTGCAGAGTCAGAAGGTGGATCTTTAACCCCTAGTTTTGAATCCTATGATTATTCCAGGGAAATATTATTATAGAAAGTTGACTGCCTGAAACGCACATACTGCTGAATGCTTCATATCTTTCCAACATCTTTATAAATATTTTGATTGTAACCAACAATTCAATGAGATACCAAAGGTAGAATTATGTCATCTGAACATCTGCTGACATTGGAGAAGATTTGACAAAAAGAGGTCGGGAGTGAAAATGCCAAGATCCAAGACAATTCACATACATAACATGTAGCAGTCATCCAGTGTTCCATAAAAAAACTTTATATTCTCCTTGATTTAGATGCAGCAGGGTCAGGTTTATATTACTGCAGAACACATAGTAAATACTTTATACTCTTTAAAAAATATCAGAAATTTTTCATCACCCTTAAATATTTTGTTTGTTTAAACATCTACAGCTGCTAAATTTGCAATTTGTAACCTATTTTATTTGAAATCTAAAAATTTACTTTAATGATACAAAATAAAACAGTCAGAAACAAAGGAGAGAGAGAAAAAGAAAAAAAAACAAAACCAAAAACAACAACTAGGATTTCTGCAAGAAATATTTTATCCTTATTATAGGGGGATGGTTAATTATGTCAAGAGAAAAATAATGTTTCTACTTTATATTGGCAGGCAGACCTGCAGATGGATCTGCTCCCTCTGACAATGTATGGTCCATAATTTGGGGATACATGCTTGAGCGCTCTTCATCGAACTCCTGTGAAGAACACGAATCAAGATTATCCCAAGAATTTATACCACAGCAGAAAAACTGAGTAAGATTAACAATGTGGCTGCTCCAGGCAGGTCAGGGAAAAAGAAAATAACCCCAAGTTTTCTGAGCAGATACTATAGATGTGTTTGGCATGGGTCTAGTAAGGGTGAAGTGCAAAAGGGAGCAAATATATTGAATATGTCATGTTCAGGGAGAAAATTCTGGACTGCTACCCAGACTAGGTAACCTCCAAGGCACATTTTCTGGTCTTTCTGAACAGACCTGTGTTCTCTACAGCCTAGACTAACATCAGAAAAAACATTTTTTCAACACTTGACTCCTTTTCTCTATAGCTAAGGTTACCCGTGTGCCAGACTATTTCGCACAATATTCAGTGATTTCTTTTCTTCTTTTTCTCTGGAAATTGATCTTAGTCACAACTAATCTTCACAAGGAGGGATTATAATTTAAACCACAGGATCAGGAGAGGTATGAGTTCACCATTATATACATGAGAAAGAGCTGTTCTTTACAAAAATTGAATTCCTTAAGTGAGTAACTTCAGTTTATCATGTAATTACCATTTTGTCATTTTCTCCCCACAGGCACATGTTTAAGTATATGTATCCATACATTCATACATGGATATGTGTGAATATGTTCAGACACAGAGCCTAAGACGAGGGGTTTTGGTGTTTATTAACAAGCCCCAAGCTCTGGACAGAACTGGACTTCACAGTTGTTGCTCAAGATGGAAGAGAGAAATAACGAGATAATTATCTTATGATTACACAACGCTTACCTTGCACTGCTTATACAGCATGAGGCCAGCAGATAAAATGTAGTTACTCAAAAAATATATGTAGCAAACAATAAGCTTAAAATAAAGCCAGACCATTTCTCCTGGTCTCTATTTTTTTTATTCTTTTTTTTTTTTTATTATTTTATTTTTTTTTAATTTAGCAATTTAACATGCCATTCCCTTTATCAGCCCTTTGTTCTGCTGACTTATGAGCGAAACGGAAATTGGTGCAACAAATTTGCCGTTTTAACAGGTTTATTATTACATTATTCCTTTATGGGGTCTTCTACGTAATTACACAAAATGATGTTATAAATTCCCACCGGAAATACTTATTCCTCTGTAGCCTGATGTCCGATGTCTAGAGGACATGAGCAATGTGTCTCCCTCCCCTGCTATTAGCATACCCACACGTTCCTTTTTGGCGTATTAGAGGGCAAAGCAAACAGGGGACAAGGACTAAGCATCCAATTGGGTAGAGGGAATGGGAGAGAAAGGGAGGGAGAGGATTTGAAAATAAGCCAACAAGCACTTACAGCAAAACTAACTACCAGCAAAACATTTCCTTCACAACAAAGGTTGAATCAAAACCCTATTCCCCCAGCATATGAATTAGAAGAACAATCGTGTGATTATGATTAAAAAAAAGAGCATTACATTTTATGTTCAGCTATAATTGGTATTTATGACAATTTATGTAAACAGTAATGAAGCCTATGTGATTTTTGCAGGGAAATTGCATTATGACACCAATGATCGTTACTGTTAATTTTCCTGAAGATGATGGCAATCAGCAGGCATAGTTTCATTGTAAATAGGTTAATTTAAAATTCAAACGCTGCTGGTATTTCAAAATGAGTTCACATTTGATTTCCAAAAGCTTTGGCCCTGGCTGTCAGGATGTCAGGGAAAGAATGTTTCACAACAGAAAGAAAGAAAGAGCAAATGAGAATGAGGAGGAGAGACTAAATAAGCTTTCTTCCAGAAACGTGTTTTCCCCTGCTAATTCAACTATTTTCCTAGGTCTGATGTGTTCTGCTGTTTTTTCACTGATTGTTTACACAAGTTCATATTGAAAAGAGGTCTCACCATGTCTAGAAATCATGGGCTAATCTAATAGTTTATCCATTTAAGTTAAGATGGCTTTACAAAGGGTCAGTATAACAGTATTCTCCACCTTCAGTGGAGGGCAGAGGCATGACCTTTCTTCACACAGAACACAAAAAACTCACCTAGCAGCATGCCTAGCCTCACAGCAATGTATTTCAACACCTAAAAATACCCCTCTTCTAAACACATTATTCTTCCCACCACTTGCAAGTAGCAGAGTTTCATATACATAAGTATAATCAAACTCCCAGCTCTGTCGTTTGAGGAAATGCAATATCATCTCCTGTTTCACAGAAAGGAAACTGAAGTGCTAAAGCCTGAATTTTTAGTTGCCAGTACAGTAAAGAAAAGGCAACTGCATACTTTATGAATTCCAGTCAGAGAGAAAATGAGGTTCCAGTTACACTTAGAACCCTTGGGATAAATAATTCCACCTTCTCTCGTCGTATGAAATATCACCAGATACTTCTCTGTCCACGTTTTTATAAATTATTCCAAAAAAAGCATTTTCTGTGTTTTCAAGCCCTTCTACCAAAGCTGTTTGAAAGCATTTTATTATCCTAGTTTGATTTGAATATGAATATCTCAGTGACAGATTTCTCCATAGGCAGAGAGTGAGTAAGCATGGAGGCCAGCTCAGATAAAGACTGCAGTCCAACCTTCTACTTGTCTTCAGCACAAGGTCACTTTCAAGGACAACACTAACAACTTGTTTGCAATCTAAATGACACATTTAGATTAGAGTTTGCAATGTACATAGGCAGCATGTTTTTTTTTTTCAATCTCTCATTGCCAGATAAAATGTTTGATGGGAATCTCTACAGTAACCTTTCAGATTTCATTTATTTAGGAGAACTAAAATAATGAAATGCCAAATGAATTAAGATGGTATTTCTCATAATATCAAGTGAAGACAATTTAAATAGTCCATATTCACAAGCTCACAAAGATGAATGATCTGTTCATTTGTTAGTGTAAATGGGATGAATTTGTTAGCTATTATTTGTTGTGTCTTGAGAATTTTTTAAAAATGAAATTCAGTCAGATGCACAAGATAGTCTAAAGAAATATAAAATTGCACTTTGAGACTTACAAGTTCTTAATTTGTGTGTCTTCTCGAGTGTAGAGCTCTTGGTTGTCTTGGTCCACTTCAAAGGGAATTAGGCTTTTTTTTGTTTTGGTTTGGTGTGGTTTGGTTTATCTGGGTTTTGTTTTTCTTGTTGTTGTTGTTTTTGGGTTTTTTGTTTGTTTGTTTGTTTTGTTTTGTTTTTGTTGACTCTACTGCTGGTCCCTCAGTCATATTTTTAGAGAAGCAGCCCATGATAAAAGCCAAATGAGAGTTTCCTTTTTTTCTTTTTTCTTTTATTTTTTTCTGGGAAAAGTAACATCTAGGACTAAACAGAATTATGGTAACAAAATCTATCTCCATCTGAAAGAGAAAATACAGAGATCGTAGTCCCTTCTCTTTAGAAATTCTACATCACCTGCTGAAAAAGATCCTCTGTTTTTTGGGTTTTTTTTGTTTGTTTTTTTTTTTCAAATTAATCTTTGTTGATCATATGATTGATAGTCACAGCATTCATCTTGTAGAACCTTCAGAATATTAATTGCAGTTTCAATCTGTGTTCCCAAAGTCACAATAAAAGTACCTGAAACACTGGGGTGAAATAGCAACAGACATGGAGTTATTCCAACCAATATTTTTGTGACAAATTTAAAAAAGAGAGCAATTTTAGAAAGCATGATTATATAATAATAGGTGTCTTGATTTTGGTAGCGTTTAGGGCCCTAAACCAGGAACAGGATCTAATAATATAATATCATGGAAACATATAAAGGATTTTTCCTCAGAAGACCTTATAATTTATGCAAGTAAACAAAACAAAATATAAAAAAAGGAGACGATGAGAAGAAAATGTAATGGAAACAAATCAACTTATTAAAAGCTTTCTGCTTCCATTAGATACTGACATTACTTCCATTATTTATTTGTCAAATACAGTATTTGTGACAAACACCATCAGAAGACACGTCTCAAGAAGGGAAGGTTTATTCTGTATGGAATAAGTCTGTCAAATACAGAAACAAATGGAGGCAATAAAGCAGGATGACAATGTTTCTCAAAAACCTATCCTATCAACTTACTTGCTTAAAATTCAGATATGAACTTCTTCATCTAATTGTCATCCAGATGAATTGCATCCATTGCCTAAATTATACAAGATAGGCAATTTCATGCTATGGTCAATGGAAACAGACATCCTGATCCATCTCAGCTTCTTACTAAGACATTACCTTAGAACGGGATGAACTTCATCCTAGATGTCCCTACCCCTCTACATTAATGGCTGAGTAGATCTACACAACTAGTTGAAACTACAAGCCCATCTTTCCCCCAGCACTAAGCCCATTTTCAGTGCTCTAACAGTGGCAACCCTGTCATGCTGTAGTGACATGTCTGACAGCAGGCCACACAGTTTGCCAGGAGTTTGCAAGGACTTAAGGCTGGGGTTAGCAAGACCTCTTGTGTTTGATCTTTTCTTACCTGCCTGTAGATCTGTTTCACTTGGTTTAGCTATAAACATATTTTTCTACGTTTGATCAGGTGTCTGTGGAAGATTTGCTTTGCTTTTGTTTATTCTGATGTGGTACAATTGTGAAGTGGTTGTAAACAGATAGCAGCAATTAGTTTTCCTGTGTAGAATGAGGGATCTATGACTAACTTAGTGGCATGGAGTGGAGAAATAAAGACCTGGTATCACAGCAGAAGGCTTGAGAAATGGGGACACGGGTTGTACAGCAGAGAAGTACAGACATGGATTGATAAAAGATAGGGCACACACTGCCTCTTGAGTCTATATGGATGTTAACAGCTCATTCATATCAGTTAATGACAAACTGACCTGAAGTTGCAAAAAAATTAGTTTTAGGGGTAACAAAGAGAACAGAGAAAATACATGCAATTTTCATAACAAGGAAAAAATATATAGTACCTTTTGTTGTAACCTGGCATTTAAAGCAAAAAAAAGAGCAAGGTGTAGAACATGTTTAGAAATATATAAAAAAAAAACTCCACAGGGATCCTAGATGAAGGAAGAAGAAAATATAAAGATCAGAATTATACTTTTCCCAGTTAAGGAGTCAGGATGTTGTAGGCTGACCATAACCTCTGATGCCATCCCCACCACACCCAGCAGATGAAACTTCTGACCTTGGGATATTGGGCGAGAAGGTAAGTGTAACATGAGGAAAGGAGCTGAAAACACAGAAGAGTTTCTTATATATATCATAAAATTGGGGATTTTTAGATCTGATAAAGGGTAGAAGCTGGTTTTTGAGTTATAATAGGATTCTACCAAGATCAATATTGAGTGTTGTGGCCTAAAATCCTAAAAGGAATTGTTTATATTGCAGGAAAACCTGCCTTAGAGTTGTGGCCAAAATTTTGACTCAATTAATTTCATTGGCCCTTGATTTTCACATGCCCATCCTTGTTTCAAACAACTTAAGCACAAATTTTTATAAATAGCTGGAAAACAAAATGAGACTTTACCCCATAATGTAATTGGTATTGACTGTTGTGACTGAATAATGATCTCCAACAGATAGCAAATACAAGTATTCAAGCAAAGCAGACATGTTTATTTTCAAAGCTGGAGACCATTTTTCAATCACAACATTCAATTTCATTTTCATTAATTCCATTACAGCATCATGGTTCATTGCCAATGAAAGAGCAGATAAATAAAATAGACGAGAGTGACCCACAGACTCAGCAAATCAGATGCTGGTGGTATAAGTTAAAAGATCAAATAATCACTACACAAGCTTGGAGAGGTGAAAAACTTTGGTGATTAAGTAAATTTTATATGGTCATGCATAACATTTGTCTAAATCCAATGACCATCATCTCGATATCAGAATTTCATCAATGGCAACATTCTTCCTTATTTTTTTCAACAAGTTACTCCTTAGTTTAATACTGACAATTTAATCAAACTTGAATAGACTAAAACCCACCTGAGGTGCTCAGCTGGTAATGGGTTTTTGGGTATGATTCTTCCCTAATGATTATTGTTACACATAAACTCATATATAGATACTAAGCTCAAAATCTACGTTTTTAGAATCTCAGCAGCGACTTCCTGAAAGAAGCATGGAATATTTGGAAAAGAGTGAATGGGAGAAAAGTTTATGTTTTACCAGTCTCAATAACACCTTCCACTCTTTTATTTTTTTATCATATTTCAGTGATTTCTGGATTTAGCACTGTAGAATCTGCAGTGAAATGAATTCATGCTATGATCTCTCTTTGTTTTGTTTTTCCTCTGCCACCACAAAAACGTGGCAAAGTTAAAAAGGAGACCAAGCCTCAGTATTTTGAAGATGCACCCTGCACTGGCATAAAAACTAAGCTAACCTAATTCTCCTCATGTGAAGACATCCCCTCTACCCACATGCTGGCACTGTGGAGTTCTCCCTCAGCACCTACCACCCCCTACCCTCTGCCCAGCATGAGCAGGGG
>VXBS01004333.1:18123-38204 GCA_013400255.1 Sitta europaea | reverse complement strand
AAAAAAAAAAAAAAGAACTATTATTTATTATTCATCAATCTCCAGGGCTTCTTTGCCACTCACAGTTAGCTCACTTACAACAGACACTATTTACCATTTGACAGTTCAATTCAGGTACATCTAACAGAAGCAGTGCTTGTTGCTAGCACTCATGTATACCAGAACAGTCAGTATCTCTCAAGCATGACATGCACATTATAGAGCAAATGCAAATGAACAGCCCCTGTTGCAAAGAGCTTACAATCTAATATGAAGGAGAGAGAGAAAGAAGAGCAACGTTGGGCGTAAAGAGTGGTAAGAGAAGAGAAATATTGCAAAGCCAAAACATTTGCAAATCACTTCTCCCACACTGTGAAACCCTGAACTGCTTTAAGATCATTACACATACACATGGATATCATTACACACTAATGGATACAACAATATCTTATAAAAATAATGCTGTAAAATTCTGAAGTACTAATTTTGGCCCAGGTAGGTATATACGCTATCATAATAAGTCAGGTTATCCTCCTTTCCCATTCACACTGGCAAACATTTAGGGATATGACACAGATGAATTTAAGAGCTGCAGTAATTTGAATGCAGGAACTTGATCCACACAAGAAGATGAGACCAGTTGGGATAATGATACCTTTGCAAGAACCTCTGCATTATCTGTGAAGGACTGTAGGGTTCAGATGGAGTTCTCAATGACTGGAAAAGGGTAAATATTAAATCTGTCTTTAAAAGAGGCCAAAATTATGACCTAGATATTTGCAGGTTAGTTGGCCTTACCTTGATCTCAGGAAAAATCATAGAGCCAGTCTATTCTAATTAGCTTTTTCACAGTTAAAGATCTTTTGATTTTCTTTGAGGGCAGAAATCCTATGTAGAGATTTTGGAAGATCTGCAGAAAATCCTTATGTGATATGAGGTCCTGTCACAGTATTATTCAATAGACAGTGCATAATCTAAAATATAAAATGAATAATGCTTGTATATTTAACAAAGGAAGGAGAAAAGGAGAATTTATACCCATGATTATATTCTGTCCCCTTCACCATATTGCAAATATTTTAAGGAATAGAAAGAGAAGTGTCAATTTCAATTCCTCATAAATTAGTAGTTATCTCTCCCAAACATTTTTGTTCAGACCATGTGTTTGTTCTTTGTCTTTGTACAGCCTTCCATCACAGCATCATGCACATTTAATGAAGAATTTCAATATTGGCTGGGCCTTCTGAATGCCAGACATCTCCATTCAGTGCCACTCACTATTATCCTGCTTTATGGGTCTTCAGTTAGTTTTCAGTTCATGAAGTTGAGTTCATATCTGAGCCAATTTGAACTAATTTTTTGAGACACTGTATCAAATGATTTACTAAAATCCAAATATATTTTGCCAAATGCATTCCCTTCAGCCACTAATTTTGTAATTCTGTCATAAACAAGCAATCAAGTTCATCTGACAAGATTCGTTCTCCTAAAGCCCTGCTGCTTATTTATAATAACCATCCACAAATACATGAAAGAGGCATGCACCAAAAATGGAATGAGGCTGGATCATGCTAGATATGGGAAGTTGAAACTCTACAAAAATAAAATATGTTGCAAAGCAATCCACTGGTTAGATGAAGAATGCTCTGAAACAGACACTACCTAGATTGGTAGTCTTGCTACTGAAAGAATTTAGATTTTAGTCAGCATAATGTAGTTTGAGCTAACTATCTCTTTCTTTTCTTATTTTTATTTTCTCCTTGCTGTCTGTAAAGATTGTATGTATCCCTAAAAGTTGTGGAAGAGTAAGATAATCTTGTACGACTGAGGTTTTGTTCAGGAATAGGAGAAACAAAATTAAAAGGAGAAGAATAAAAACAAACCCCACAAAACCAAACTAAAACAAGAGCAGTATGAAAACAAATTAAAATTTCATTTATTTATTTCAATATGTTTCATAATCTAAAATGAATAGGGTAACAATGAAAAAGGGTTATGGGAAAAATGGGGAAAAGAAGGTTATGGGAAGAATGGGAAAAACTTTTTCTAGGACAGCATCTTTAATGGTAATACAGAAATTGCACTTCAGCTCTATTTCAAAATGGGTATTATTTTCCATTACCACCCTTATTTATTACAGCATTGGTGGTCTCTTGATATGATTCTGTATAAATATATAATGATGTGTATGTGCCACATGCATAAATATATTAGTCTTTGTGACTTTGGGAGTGGTAACAATAGACTAAATCTGGATCATATTACTGTATTAGTTATAAAAGTATGAATAGATGGGAAAAATTTCCCTTGTTAGTTGCTCATCATCTAGAAAATTATATTAGAGTAGACACCTAACCTTTTTCCAAGGTGTAACAAATCCTGCTCCTGTGTGCAGAACAACTCTGTCTCTAATAGATAAATTTGTTACTATTCAGAGGTGAATAATATTCTATTTTCTTATGCAATAAGTATACTGCTTACTCTTTCCATGAAGTTACCAAATCATGAGTTTCTTTGAACAACTCTCTGCTATGTATAGTCTTGATTTGTCCATTTCAATATTTTCAAGGAAAAAAAAGAGACGTTTTTGTTCACTTATTTCTTCAAAACATCAGAACTTTCCAGAAAATTTACATACCTAGTTGTGATACACCATAGAAAGAGTTTAGAGGTCAGAAAAGCACAGCAAGTCATGACTGACAAATAATCAAAAGTATGGATTTGAAACTAATAAAAATACAAAAGACCTAAATTAATCTGAGAGCAAATCACAATTTTTGAAAGGGAAATATTGACTTCCTTCAAGCTTTTGAAAAACTGCTCTGCAAGCTGTTCATAACATTTCAGCTATTCTCCTCATCTCAGGTCTGAAAATATTCTTACCGGTCATAGGGACCATCATTTGCCCAAATTTCCTCTCAGTCAAGCCGTGATGGATTGGTCAATGTGGTAATAGGAAACAATCTCTGTTTTCCCCTAAAATGTTCCTTATGACTCAATTTGTGCTTCAGTTTGCATAATAGCTTGATTAGTAACTTTAGTTGTCACGTGGATTTTGGACATATTTTCTATCCCTAAAATATAAATGAAATTTCTGGCTAACAGCTAGAAGTTACTAATTTTATCATCTATATGTTAACCACTCCATAAATTAAAATTCATTAATTCATCAGAAGGACCTATAGCAAATACCTGACACTTCTTTACAGATACGGTGATCACTGATTTTACAGAGTTTCAGGTAACTGAACCTTGGGTAATGTAATAAAAGCATGTCCAGTTCCGGGATTAATTGCAGCTGGCTTTTTTGTGGCCTTAAAAACACAAACTACTTCTGAATTCACAGAATAAAATTGCTCCTTTCAATTGTCAGAACACTTTAAACACATTTCATGCTTCATGTCACCCGTTACCACATAGCAACCCTCTCTGTACTGATAAATAGTAGTTTTAACAGTTCACAGAATCATTAAACCACAAAGAAATAAGGATGGGATTCACTTCACCTAACTTTAGCCATCTAAAAATTTGGTGATTTATGTAAAGTAATTGCATAAACCAGATTTGTTGCAAATATAAAAGGCTAAGCGTCTTTACAAAGCCATTCATCCCATCCTAAAAGAGAGTCTAAGATGGCAGAATGACTTTTCCAGGTAGAGGTTTGTGTCTCATCCTCAAATTAGAGGATTTTATACAAGTTGTATAAAGAATTTTATTTAAATTGCCTAAATGTGGGTAAATAAGTCTTATTGTACATATCACTAAACAGGAAGGAAAAAATAAATATAAACAAACCACTTGAATTTGCTCATCATTCTTCTGTTTTCATTTTTTTTTTTTTATATTCCACACATTCTCATTCATTTAATGCAGTAGGTTTACACCAACTTTTTCTTTTTTTTTCCTGTTTTGTTGAAGCTTTGATTTGCAAACAAGGAGTGATTATTTACTGAGAGAGTGCCACTCTAACAACATTCCCCCTACAGAACTGCAAACTGTGAATGAAAATATTTGCTTTTTTTTCTGGAGCAATGTTAAAAAATAAATGTAAGTTAAAAAAAAAAAAAAAGAAAAAAAAAAAGGGACAGAACTAAGAAACAGAAAATGATATTGTGTTGTGAGAGTGAGTAGCTCAGCTTTTAGGGCCTACAGTTGCTAAACAAGCTGATGCAAATCCTCCCAGCCGTGGCTGTAATGTGAAAAAAATAGTGCAATCCCTGTCTGTCTAAAGAGATCAGCAGGAATAGGGACGGGTTTAACATTTATATATGAGAAAGATAAAACAGATTTAGAATTTCTTCTGTTTTTTAATACTTTTAACACTCATCTTTCAAAAGCAATTATGAAAAAGAAATCAGGGAAGATGCAGAAAAGAACCACAAAAATTATTTAGGAGCCATGGAAAATGCCTTATAGTGAGACACTGAAAGAGTTTACCTATTTACCTTATCAAGAAGAAGATTGAGAGGTGATTTGATTAGAGTGTCTAAGTACCTTCACAGGGAGAAAACACTAACTACTAAAAAGCTCTTTAATCTAGCAGTGCAAGGCATAACAAGAGACGATGTCTGAAGCTGAAGCCAGACAAATTAGAAATAAAGCACAATATTTTTTAACAGCATGGGTGATTAACCACTGGAACAAAGTGCTAAGGGAAAAGTGGATTCTTTTTTGTCTTGAATCAAGCTTTTGCCTTTAAATCAAGCTTGGATGCCTCTCTAGATGATTAAGCATCTCTTGAAGGAGCTAAGTTTTGAGTGAGGCTTGAAAGAGAAGGGGAATGTTTGCAAAAGGATTGTAAGATCTCTCTTACATGAGCATGATGTGGAGATGTCCCAGTGGAGATAAGGACTTGTGGCATTTAGGAAGTCAGTTTTAATGATCTCAGTGTTCCCACTGCTTTTAAAATCTGTGAATCATGTAAATTGTAAGCAAACCCTGGCCTCAGGCACAACTTTGCTGAATAGGATAGATGCCCATCTGGGAAGCTGTCCATTGAGGTAGAATTAACTGGTCTACCTTCATATTTTAAGTAAAAGAAAGTGGTAAATATAGTTTGCTACACCTGAACATTTCCTAGATTTCGGACAACATCCTGTTCTGCACTGGGTCGAACTGTAGAACATTCTCAGTTCCCTCAGACTTGACAGCATTTTGGGGAATGATGCTTTATGCTCTGATATTTTTCCTTCTGTGGTTCTCCTGCAGACTGACCTATAGTGAAATTACAATCACCACAATGCAGCAGTTCAATAATAGAAATCATTGCCTGAGAGTCATCAGAAATTTGGTTTTGAAATGGCATTTTAAGTGTCCTGAAGTGTGTTTTTGTCTCATGTTGTGTTATTATATATTTGCATTTACGCTGAGTGCTTCGACATGAAGGACCAATATAATTTGTCTGTATGACATAAAAATGGGGTTTGGGAGGGAGAATCATCATTTCATGGCTGTTGCAGAGAGCTGGGGGAAGGAGTGACCTAAATGGAAGAAACAATGTCTCAGAAGGGCAAAGTTCTTGTAGAAAATATGTTATTTGCATTTGAATGTGCTCCAGTCCCGTGTCCAGCTGGGCAGAGCACATTCAGCTGCACATTGTGCTATTGTGCAGTGGAGTGGTGTTCATTTGGATTATGTCCCTGTACACTGCTGTAGCTGCTTCTGCCTGTCTGGGTATATGATATGCTGTGGATGCATGAAGGAAGAGATTTCAAACATAAACACTTGTGCTTGCGAATGATTAGATGAATAATACTTTTATTGCTATCTGTTACAAAGAATTTTCTTTCTTGTCCCCTCAAGATATAACTATGAACTAAAGAAAGCTGACAATTACAAGCTGCTGCTGCTACACAAGAGAACAAGGACAGTGACTGTTTGCAGAGCATCCTTCCTTCCATCTTTATTTTTTTTCCTTTCCTTTTCCCCTACCTTTCTTTTGGCCAAAGAAAAGTTTAGAGGCCAGTTTTTTTTCTCCTCTGCACTCTGCTGGCTGTTCCAGCCTGGAGCTAGCTTGTTATAACCTACTTAGTCAGTTGGGTGCTGTCAGTCACTACTTTGGAATCAATGGTTGCAGATGTGAGCTTGGATGCTATGCTATTTCCCCCTGCAGTAACAAGCAGCTAATAGATTTTATTTTAATTTTTCTGACTGCTTTGTCTTACAAACAATTGCAAAAATGTTAGGGGATTTGCAGTTGATTTGCAGATAAACACTCACCAAAATGAGGTGAAATCTTTTGAAGTAGCAATTCCATGTCCAAGTGCAACATTAATAATGATACAAATCATATACTTATCCTATAGGGAATTTGTTTGCATGAACGTGAAATGTCAGTACATCAGGATTTTGCTAAAGGAAAGAAATATTCAGCATGTCTGTCATCAGGGAAGTGCAGTTTCCTTATTAAAAAAAAAAAAAAATAAGAGAGAGAGAGAGAGAAGTCACAAACATGGTTACATGTGGAAAACCAGAACACTTTAATTTTGTGTTGATAATTTTTTTTTTTTTTTCCTCCAGAAGGAATAAGAATTTTTGATCCTTCACTTTGCTTTGGAGGGATGGTCATGACTAAAACTTCCCCTCATATTTCCATGACTTTGCACACCTTTGTGATTCTATGGAATTGCTCCCATGCTGCATTCTCCCAGATGCTGCTGGCTTTCAGGGAGAAACAGGAGGCAGACCGTGGGTAGTTACTTGTTCCAAAGCCAGTGCTGACTTTTCCTGATGTTGTCAGATCAGGTTACCATTGCAGCTCCGAGGTCTTAATTGCATTCCAGACAGCTTCTACTCTGGTTTTAACCCTACTTCTTAGGAAACAGCAACATTTCAGGGTGGCAGATTTAAAACTAAACACAGTAAAGGATCCTTGTAAGCTATATATGCTCAAAATTGTTTCAATAATTAAAATAGGTCTGTGTGGAGGAAGACAAAGATTCATCTCACCTGTCCCAGGCCCTCTGTGGACATGCCCCAGGCACCAGTGGCTTGGACATCTGTGTTTGATTCCCAGAAGATGCAGCAAGAAAAATTGTGGCAGAGGTCTTAGGCCTTTCACTTCTCTGTGAAGAGATGAGATATAACTAAGAAACACTGACAGCAATGTCACAAGTTAGTCTATCTTTCAGTGGCCTCACTCCTGGTGCATTTATCTCAGTTCCTGGGGAAAAAAATTACATATCTCTGTTATCTATTAATAAGCAATTATTTCCCCAGCTTTTCACAGAAACTGATAAGCCAAATTGCAAATGCATATGAGAAGGAGGAAGAAAGGTCCTGTAATATGAGGTTAATTTATAATAACAAGATGGTACTGGAGTTCTTATTTCTAGTGGACAGTGTTACTGAATGAAGACAAAAACACCATAATTTCTACTGTGTGATGACAGTTCAGGTTAGGTTTTTGTGTATGAGAAGGGGCAGAAAATTAGTACCCTGAAAATTTTCATGTAATATTTTGTGTTTCAATGGTAATTGAAAATAAAGAACTAAGGATTTTCCATCTGGGTTCTCTTATGCCTTTTTCTGAGATTGTTGTTTGACCACATACGAAAATACAAAGAGAAATCTTCACTGGGAGGGGAAAATAACGTCCACACTGGCCACTATGTGAACTGGGTCCTTTTTTCTGTTCTCCTATCTGAAATTACCCCCACTTTTCACAAAGACTATAATCATTAATTTGTAAGGCAGATTTCCCTTCCACTAAAATTTCTGACCTTAAGACTACAATAGCAACACAAAAGGGAAGAAAAAGCTCCCCTATCCTATTTTTTTTAGGCTGAAGGCCAGAGATGGTACCTTCAAACCATAAAGAAATGGTTCCCAGTTTTTTCTATCTCTGGAAATTCTTTAGAGAAAAAAAATTGAAAGTCCAAATATTGTTACGGAAAACTTAATTCCCACAGGATTCATTAATCTAACTTTAACTACTTTTATCATATCACAGGTTTTCATCTGTGAACATGGATATCTTGAATATATTCCTTTGTGTGACAATGAAGCTTCAAAAAACTTTCACCACTGGGAGTTCAGAACAACTATTTCTTAAGGGAAGTGACCAATATAAAAAGAAAATGGACAGGCTACAAAAATAATAAAAAAATAAAAAGGAAAAGAAAGCTTTATAAAGTAACATCTATTTATAAATTTATATCTATACAAATTTATTTATAAATTTTAGAAGGTTAGAAATATCTTTTATATACTGGAAGAAAAATTTTTATTAGTCCTAGAACTTTCCTGCATCCAAACCTTGGAACCCTTATACAGCTGAAATTTACCCAGAAAAGAAAACCTGACTAGTGCTGCTAAATACTGCAATGTTTGACTGCTCACCCAAAACATTTACCCCTGTTTCAGTATAGAAGTGATGCCTTGAAAAAGAGTTTACTTATCATTCATTTATTTAAATTACTTTCTGCAAGGACAAGTGAGTTCTGGGAAATGTACCAGACTGTGATCCCTAGAGAATCAACTTCTATTTAACTTAAAAATCACAAACAAACAAACAAACAAACAAGCAAACAAACAAACAAACAAAAAACACCACACAAAAAACAGAAACAAAACCAACTCTCCCAAAAATCTCAAGAAAAAGAAGACAAGGCAAGAAACTAAAATAAAAACTAACAGATCCAAAGTATCATAATTCCACTTCCCCTCCTCTGCCCACACAAAAACCCCTACAGAGCACTGTAGATACCGTTTCCTGGAACATTTCAGTTTCTAGACTGAAAACAAGAGTCACACTGATTATGTTCTGCCTAAATTGGAACTTGGCTGAAATTTAGGAGTCTTTTCTAAGAAGGCAATTAAGAACACTTGCTCTCTGTTCCACCTGTTCCTGGCAGCACTTAGTCCCTTTTAGGATAAGATACCAATCTACCTCAGACTGAGCAATCCTCAGTTTTACATTCACATATAGAACTGGAAACGTGTTTAATCTCATACTGCTTATATTAAGTATTAATTTCCTTTTTTTCTTTCCCTCTCAATTTTCTTGTGAAGAAAATGCCCTTTCAGAGAAATGAAAGACCAATCTGAACTCCCAGTTCATGTTCCTTATTTTCTTGAAGGCTGTCTTAAATATTAAGATACACAAAGGACCAGGAGCTTTTTTGACCAGTTTATCAATTTTGTATTTCACTGTCAGTGGATTGAAATAAAATCGTCTCCTATATGATGCAATTTACAAATCAGTGGACTAAAAGCAATCTAAATCCTGGGTGCTTTGCCTTTACTCTAAAAAACAAATTAAAAAATACATCATAATGGTTTCTATCCTTGTCCAGCTATCCTTCACTTTTCAAAAGTTTTATTTGCTTAGAAACACCACTGTACATAATATTAAGCACTTGAATTTAAATGTGTGTTTTTTTGGTTTTGGGTTTGGGTTTTTTTTGCATTTACTGTAGCTCATCCTATACGTCAATCTCCCCTACCTACCTGGAAACCAAGTAAAAGATTCTGGCTGAAGAACACCTCTCAGTATGATTTTCTTTTAATTTTTAAATTTTCCTGTAAATCAAACTCTTCTCCTTTCTCTGTAACAAGAATCACTAAACAGTTGCATGTATTTTATCCGCATACCTTAACAGTAATTGGAACAGACAATAAGGATTAAAAATATAGATCTATTCTTCTGTGACTGTCTATTTGTCCATATGATTTGAATAAGTATAAATATTTCCTGAAGGTTATGAAATTGCTGCAATTTTTGGAACCAAGTATATTTCTGCTGTCTGCATTGAAGTTTCTCTCTTCAATGAGCTGTTTGTACTTGGGAGAATGAGGACTTCCAGACCAGAATTGCTTCCTTTAGACAAAATCTGAAAAGAGAAATGCACTAATAAAGATCCTCTGCGAGTTTTAACAGATAGCGCATCTCACCTACCCTGAGCTAAATAAAAAAAAGTGTATCTTCGCAGAATAGGATCTCTTTCATATGCTTGTTAGCCATCTAAACTTAGTATCTAAACGAAATTAATCACTTGGTCCCAGCCCTTCTCAGTTGGAGGGAGGATGTGCAGGGGACATTTGTCTCCATTCTGTGGCACATGTCCAGCCTTGTTTGACAATTCACACAGAGGAGCTACCCGACCCTTTCATAGCCTTTGCAGGAGCCTAGAGAGATAATGTAAGCCAACTATATCCAGAAAAAAGTTAGAGAAAACCTGTTTGCTTTCATTCTTGGGCTCATTTTATTTCCTGAATCTCACAGGCCATATGTGAATCTCACAGTACACTTCGCCTCTGAAGCTAAAGAGTAAATCTTGGGTATGACTCATGCTTCACATACCTACTTGCTGTAGGTCTCTTAGAACAGTACTTTTTTTCTTTGAATGGAGATCTTTGCTGCTAATTAAATCATGTCTCAGTTAAAACATCTCACAGTAATTTTCTGCAATTTCTGAGTATTTTTACCTGGATCCTCTTTTTTATTTTTTTTTTTAATTTTATTTTTTTTCCCCCACATATCATTTAGGAAATCCTATCCAGTCAAACATCCATCACCATCACATTCTCTTTTGGACTTGGTCTTCCTAAATATGTGTCCTCAATGAGTGGGTACAGACTGTTCTACTTTCTAGATTTCTTAGTTTCCATTGGGCTTTGTTCAATGGAGGCTCTTTACTCACATAAAATCTACACCGAGTTTAATGAGATGCCAGCCTTACCCTAATTTATTGTGCTTTAATTTACTCTTCTGTATGTTATGGTGAGCATGTTATATTGACATTTTAGACATACTTCATTATAATTAATGGAGATAATAAGGCCTTAGTAACATTCTTTCGAGAAATGACATGGCTGTTCTTTTTTGCCCATGCTTCATTGAGAGTCACTCCTTCCTGTGTGCTGCTAAAAGGCAGGAGCAGAGTGGCAGACTGCCAGCTCGCATTGTCCAGCTGCATTGGAAGCAGCTTAAATAAAAAATAATAATAATAAAAAATTAAAAAAAAAAAAAAAGAGGCAAAAAATGCAGTTTTCCTGGGACGTGCTAATTTAAGAGAGTTTTCTGGAGAGTGGGACATAAAAACAATTACTTACCTGCAGCCACTGTACCTCATGAAATTTACGTGTGGTAAAAACTGTTGGTGTTACTTCCTCCATTTAGGAATGAGTTTTATGTGTTATGAAGCATGTTTTATCATTCCTCATCTTACTATTTTCTCACAGCTTTTCTCACAAAGCTGTTGTTTCCTTTGTTAGACCATTGTCTTATGTGGTATGAATTCTTTAGGTGCTAAACTACACAATTGATGAGGTTATGCTGAAGCTAATAACTGGTTAGAACAGGCATAGTGGCAAATTACTGCTACAATTAATGAGCAAGCTAAAATAAGCTCAAGGCCAGCCAAGACAAGTCCAGGCAGAGTCTGACAGGTCCTGAGGATTTATGCTGTTCTGTTAATACAAGCCTTAACCTGTTATCAGCATGTAGTTACTATAAAACCCCATGGCTTCTTATTAGCATTGGCATTACTGTATTTGCTGTGCTGCCGAATCTGAGCAGACACAGAAGGAGAAACGCAGCAGCCAGAAACACAATCACACTTCAGACACGGTGATGGAATGAGGGTTTTCTCCGGGACTCACTGCTTGGAGTTCCCTGCACAGGCACACCTGGAAGCACCAGGGATGTCCTTGAGGGTCCTGCCTGGAACCCAGCTGGTCCCACAGGGAGGCACAGCATCCATGGGTTTGTGGACATTTGTGACAATCCTGTGTGGGTGCGCTGCTACTTCTTTGAGACATCCCACACAAAAGTATGAACTTATATAAATGAGTAATTGAGCTGAGCTTTAGTTTTCAGGAGATTATGAAGGGGTTGTTTGTTTGGTTAATTTTGGTTTTTGAGCTGAGTGGGTTTTTTTGGCCATTTTGTTGGCTGGGGCTGTTTTGATATGTTATTGGGCCATCTTCAAACATTTACTGTTTATGCTGCTTTTATTCAAAATTTACTTTGTAAATTTAATGACATGTTTACTTCCAGCTGAGGTAACCACCAAGATGTGTGAATGCTCTATTAGAGTTCACTGTCTGAAATGAACGTGGCTCAAACAGTCATTTAAAAACTGCAAACAGAGAACCTGAGTGGCCTTTATTAGTCAAGCTGAAAGAAATGCTCTTTTAGCATTTTGTTTTCCATTCCTTTATAGAATTAAGATGAAGGCAAAAATATTACATTTATTTGGTGGGTTAATTTAGATTTCTCAAAGATGCTGGAAATGACAACTTTAATTTACTGACGATTAAACATAATTTAAAAAGGATGTATAAAATAGTGTGTTGCACAAAGATTAGGACTGAAAGAAAAAGAAACCCCAAAATATTATTTTTATGGCAGTGAAAATTTTTAGCTCTTGAAACAAAGAAGAAACGGAAAAGAGTCTCTATCTGTGGTTCTCCTTGCATCAAGAGGTAACACTCTGAAAAGCAAGCTACAGAAATTGTGTGCTACTGTGCTGAATATACACAGGTAAAATACCTCATGTAGAGTGCAATGACTCGACCTGTGCAATGCTGGGGTTGAGATACCAGTTGATTTCTTTTGTCTTTAAATTCCAACAACCTTTTCATTTATCCAGAGGTTGTTATAGCAGATCATAGGGAGATGTGATGGAACGAGCTCTTGCTGTGAGACCTCCAATGTGATATAAAAAGTATTAGCCATGCTTGGAAAAGAAAAACTCCCTCAGTATAGGCTTTTCTCCTTAAGTTCCCTGTGGAAATTGGAATCGGGGATTTCCAGCCTGTGCCAAACCTGTGGCTGTGTGACAAAAACAGGTCTCCACCTGGAGCATAACACTGGAGTTTCCTTCCCAAAGGGTGCCAAACACCAGTATTTAGCTACTTTTTCCTCCTTGTTGTTTAAATTCCATATGAACTGATAATCTGGTGCTGGAAGATTGCATAAGTTATAACCAGTTCTATGAATTAGTTTTTCCCTCCTTGCTGAAAGGTAGTTTTGAATAAATTTAAAGGAACACATATTTCATAGAATGAAATTGGACAGGAAACCCTAGAGCTGCAGAATTTAAAATAGGATCAAGATTCTCAGGCCACCTTACCCCATCAGGTATATTTTAGGAAAGGGAGAGGGAAAAAGAAAGAGAAATGACATTTTTGTAATACAAAAGATAATCTATAAACAAAATGCTGAAGTCAATAACACGTGGAGCCTTCTAGCAATTGCAAGTACAAAGTAAACACATTGCTTAGGCATGATTTCTTCTCAGATTGAGATTTTATATTCATGCTTATATTTTAAAAAGTCACCAGAAAGGGAAAAAAAAATGTAATTAAAGGATACTAGCTGATTGTATTTATCTTTGTTCTAGTAAACAACAGTCAAAATCTTCTTTTTGGCCTCTTTCCATTTCCTACCACAGCCTAAAATTGGTGAATGGCTTCTCCATCTTTCTGCAAGTCTGGAAAGAATTTGAGGTTCCTTTAGTATTCTATTCTGATTATTCATAAAATAATTTCAATCCAGGAGTCCTTCTTTATGTTTCTAAGAAATCTGAGTGACATCATTAGAAATATTTTTTGGAAGCAAGAGAAAGATGACACAAAAATAATTAGGACATTATGAAATATATTAAGCTTCTGAGTGTTTAAATCTTTTCCTCTCCCTCTTTTTTCCTAAGAAATGTTATATTTTAATTTACATTTTGATTAGGTTCCCAGCAGCAGATGGAAGGAATTTAAGTCAACTTGCAATAGAAGACAGACATTTTAGCCAATGAAAAATTAAAGAAAAATACAACCATCTCTTACTCAACTTTTGGAGAATTGTCTTCAGAATAATCAGCATCATGAGGAAAAGAAATTTCCAAGGCCAGATGGTCTCCATGCCTTAGTGCTGACAGAAGTAGCAAGAAATACAGATAAAGAAACCTGTTCACAGATCTATTCTAAATCTTTTTGGAACAATAAGTAAACTGACAGACATAGCTAAAGTCTGTCTGTATTACAACAATCTAGAAGTTCTGTTAAACAAAACACTCATTTTTATTAAATCAGGAGTGTGATGGGGATCAGCACAAATAACAATCAACTTTTTATGTGATCTGGAGTGCAGCAGATCTATCCTTCTTACATTTAGATAGGAGAGTGAACAAGAAGAAGCCTCTCCATCTCAGGTTCTCTCTCTAGTTAGTAAAAAGAGATCAGAACTTCTGTCCAATCACTCAGCATCCCAAAAATGTGAGCTAACTTCTGATGGTGACTTTAATTTTCCCTTGACTAGAGTATGAAACTCTTCTCCGAGCACATGAATAAAAAGCATAATGAATACAGCCTGTAATACCCTTGTCTGTCTTGTCTTCTCTGCATGCAACAGCATAGAATGAGATACAACACTACAAAATATGGATTAGAAGTAATAAAAATATTCATCGTGGCTGCTTAAGAGAAAACTCTCCAACCCCTGCTGGACCATGAAAAATAATGCTAAGCAAATAACTTGTCACAGGCAACACTGCACTTCCATTTAGCTATTCAAATGGGTGATCAGACCAGTGACTTCCTGTCATTGCCCACAACATCTCAGAATCTCCTGGAAGGTTAGACATTTCCCCCTGGCAGAAGGAATCCCCTCAGGCCTCCTGAGGATGGAATTCCACCTTCTGTTCCCACGCCTGGCTGGCTGTCACTGTTGCTGCCTTACAGATGTTGCTGTAATCTCATCTCCAGGGCTGTCAAGGGTAGACATGGCACAACTTCCACAGACAACTTTCCCTATTGCTTCCCCAGCCTCACTGTCAGGAGCTTCTCTTAATATGTGAAGTAAATTTTACCTCTTAGGTTTTAGAAGCTTTTTGTCTTTTCCAGTCTAGCAGGATGATGAAAAATAAAGGTTATTCCTTTCTCTGAAGACTGATAATGCCCTTCCTTCCTCACAGTGCTCCTAAGCCAAGCAGCTTCCATTCCATGTTCTCTCCTAGATGATGGGGTTTTTTTTGAATTCTGATTTCTGGCCTCCATTTTTGATAATACCCCCCTAATTAACCAGAAAGGCAATATCTAAATTGGACAATGTTCTTGTTGAGGCCAAAAGCTGAGTAGGTTTTGTATGAATGAATTTCAATTATACATTTCAGCATGCTGTTTACCTCTATTATGGCAATGCTATATGACTGGTTATATTCATCTAATGATTCATTAAAAAGTAATGACTTTCTTTTTTTTCCTGTTGATCTGTTGGCAAAGCAATAGATTTCCATCCTCTATTTTCACAATCACTGGCTTTTGAAAAGTTGCATTTCCTTCTACTGCAGAGAGTTCCCTATTTGAGCTTTCTCAAATTCACTTTGAATTGTAAGCCTGTGCTGTAACACCTTTGTTGTCCTTCACGTTCTGATTCCACCGACAAATTTAAAACATAGTCATCCAAACCAAAGCATTGAATAGGACTAAAACCACATACATAGCAGGATAGACACATTTCTCTACAACCCAAAGAAGAGAAAATTAAGAAAAACTAACTCTGGAGGTTGCTTTTCCCTTTCTACTCTTATTGGATTAGTTTATAAGCTCAGACCATATTAATATTAATATATACAATGCCATTAGATGGCATTCAGTGTTATATGGCATAGTTTCCAGGTTCTGCTGGATTAAAAAACCTGATATGCACTGTGAGTGACTTCCTCCACACAATTCTTTCAACAGCTCTTAACATTCAGTATGTAAATTGCGCTTGTTTATATTGCCAATTTACCTCCTATTTAAACCACATTGGAATTTGGCCTATTGAGTTTCTGTTAATCTGCCTGGCAGGATTTGGCCTACATCGGACAGAAGGAGGGAGGAGGGAGGAGGAGAGAAAGAAAAATAAAGTAATCCTCAAACATTTTTGTACATTAAATAATTAACTAAGATAAGCTATGTAAAAACGTTTCTTTAAATTTCTAGCTCACTCTTCATTTTAAGCAGTTATTTCCAGAGGGTTAATTAGTGTGCAATCCTTCCAGCAAGAGGAAAATAATTTCCCACCAAGCCTGAATTTGACAAAAAGAATCTACATTGCATTGTCATTACAACTGAATGTATTTAATTTTATTTTATTTAAGTATCAAGTGGATATATTTAAGGCATGGGGAGGGTAGAAATGAGGTATTGAAGGCTAATACTCATTTTCTGTCCATTGTTTCTGAATGAAAGTACAAATACCTTAAAAACGTCAGCTCATGCAAATGCTTAAGATGTTCCATGTGGCTAAAAAAAAATACTTCCTAAGACTCAAATTCAGATAAGTTGCACTGAGTGATATTTACTGTATGTATGGTGGACAAAACTGTTAACAATGCACATAATCAAGGTTTTCATTTTTCTTCTCTGGTTCAATCTCCTTTTTCACTTCTGCTCATATGTTTTAGGATTTTTTTCCCAAAAAACTTATTCAGTATTTTCCTTGTGTTAAAAACAAGACAAATAAACAAAAAATCAGACAAATAAAGAGAAGAGGAACTTTTCAGCTTATAACCTACATTGCCTGATAGACCTCTGTGAACTGGGCATTCCTCTTTCCCTGAATGAGATCTCCATGTAAATGGAGGTGCAAGGATTATAAAATGGTGGACAATGTTTCAGCTGCCTCCTGCTCCTGTCCTTCCTTCTGATTGCCTGAAAATACTTTCTCTTGGGTCAGATCACTTAGAAAAGGGCTAGAATCAATATTTCTTTTGGGCGCAGACTAACTCAAAGGCAACAAGGTATAGCGGAGAGATGAGAAACTGGAGAGATCATAGAAAATTATTAAGCTGTTTGTGAACAGAGAGAATACAAACAAGCTTACATCATCTGTTCTGAGAGGTACAAATAGGAATCTCACACACAGGGGCCTCATAGTGATTCCATTCATATCCTTCCTACCCATTTTTGGACAGAAGAGTAACAGCTCTGAAGGTGGTGATGAAATTAAAGAGGGGAAAATGAGAACATTAAGGCAGAGGGATAAAATTATCAGAAGAAGGGAGAATATAAGTGAAATTCTAAAGAAAATGATGAAGATTTTCTAGACAAAACAGTCACAAACAGCAGTGGGGAAGATGAAAACAAGACTGGTGGATAAACATAAATGCAGAGAGGTTGTAATGGACAGTGGTAACAGGGAGATGGTTTTAAGCAGGGGTTCTTCCTTCCAAAATTGACCAATAGTTGTCCATTCATCCTTTGTGAAGAAGAAATATAAAAAATGTGAGTATGATTTTTAACAAGGATGAAAATAATCCTTTGTTTCATGACTGGTTGCTTTCTTAGCCCAAATGAAAGCTGTCTGAAATTTTAATGAATAAGCTTGACAGAATAACACAAGGTGTCGTTGTGCTGTGTAATTTAATTCTGGCAGAAAGGTTGGCTTTCTTTATTTCTTTTGTTGTTTTGTTTTGTTTTGGTTTGGGTTTTTATTTTGTTTTGTGGGGCTTTTTTAAGTAAATTTCATACAATAGCAAATTAGAAGATCATCAAATTTGCAAAGTTAAACATTGCCAAGTTATGAAATGCTGGCATTTACTACTTTCTCTATGACCTTAATTTAGCTGCTTTGTGTTGGAGATTCTCTCAATTGCTTACTTGCAAAGATTGTAGGAATAGGCATCAAGAAAATTGGATATATTATCTTCTCATACATGCAGTCATACACACAAACACCAACTTGTCTTTCCCAAGAAAATCCAGTCAACAATGTACACCTTTGCCATCTGGGTGCAAAGTTCTGTGTGACCCTGAGCTTAAATATTGAAATCCAACTTCTAAAGGTATATATGACAACACTAGCAATAAAGTAAAAATTATCCAATAAAACCCTGCATCCTGGTTTAGGGGCTTGATATTGGAGTATCTGCAATGCAACTGTGATGTATTCTCAGTTTGTGTCAGCATGCCAGGAGCTGCAGGAGTTCAACAAAGAGTAACCTTCAGTTCAGAAAAGGCTATCTACATCTTTTCCACATGATGAATTCCCCCACAGACTGGCTGGTGGGGCACACACAACACATAAATCAAACTTAACTCAATTTCCACTTTAGTTTTTTCAGCTCACCTTTAAAAAGAAAACAGCATATTATCTTACTTAGTCTAAGGCCACCCTAGCAATACAACAGAAAGAAGAAAAAAAAAGCAATATATGCTTTTTAATGAAAACTTGGTAGCCTGCAAAAATAAGCTTTTTTACTCTTTAGAAAGATGCTAAAACTGCAGTGTCCACAATTTTGGGGTAACTGAGGTTTTCAAGTGTCCCTTGTGATAACAGGATCAGTACAAGGACCAATTGTGTTCAGTTTATGTACCAGCAACTCAAAGGTAGGCATAAAATACACACAAAGGACATGAAATTTGCTGATGAAACATAACTGAGGAAAGAAAAACAGTTGATCAAAAACAGAAGTACAATGGTGTAATTCTAAACACTCAAAACGAACAAAACCACAGGTGTGAGCATGGGGTTTGTGTGGTTTACTGCGGAGAAGGGTTGGGGAATAGATATTAAAAATAGGACAAAGGAAATATGAAAAAGGAGAATAACGCCAATGGCCACTAGAGTGATAATATAATAGGTAAGGGAAAACTCCAGTGGAGAGGGACTAAAACTTGAAAGCATACAGAGTAGTTGATAAACCACAGTAGAAACTACAAGAAATAAACCCACAAAAATATTTTAAAAATCTTCTATGAAAGCTCTTCTGAGTTCACTGTGCAAAAGGCACCAAGGTTCTCTGCAGTTTCCAAACCTGGGATGGCTTAATGCCTCAACACAGAAGGAATATGCCAGATAACAGTTTTTATCTATTTTTTGTTCACACTCACTTGAAACTGAATTTAGAAAAAAGAAAAAAGAGCTTGAACCTCAATAATGTTTTATTTTTTTAATATACCTATAAGAATATGTATATAATATCTATATTTATGTTTAAGTTTATGTTTATGGGGTTTTTTTTTTTAATAAATCACATATTTTTTAAGAAATACTCTGTCTTGCTATATGTCTATTGTTTATTTTGAGGGAAAGCCTTATATGTTTGCACATCTAAAAATGCATACAATAATAATAGGAAGCAGAGCCTGTAAAAGATTTTGTAATTAATTTGAAAAGGGTAGTATCCACTCTTCCATCTAAAGACAACTGCATCAACTTTCTGTCCTGGAAAGGCTGGAGGAGGCTGTGTCTCCACTTTGCATACAAAAATGTAAAAGTAAACAAACTCAGGCTTCTCCCCCACACTCACTCAGACACTGATCAAGCAAAGCAAACAGCAACAGGGAGATGCCTTGACTTCAGCTTTTAGTCCTTAACTCCACCCTTTTCCAAAGCTGTGCTCATGTGCAGAAGGTGTAGCCAAGACTTTTCTTGGTGCTCATTTAAGGAGATATTAACCTGGAGTAATTTCTGTCCATTTATTACAGAAATCTGAGGTCCAAAGGACATCTGATTCAGTGCTTGAGAGGTGCTATCAGGCAGAGACCTCTTATAGATCACTGAGGGTATTGCAGTCTATCAGGTTAGTCAGGAGAGAAGTCTAATAGCAGATACAGTCTGGAGAATACATGCAGTTTATACTAAAATGGATTAATTAAATACATAGTTTTTGAGAAAGAGCAATTTATTCTGGCAGTGAAAATTTCTAAAACAATTTTAAGCATAAATGTGAATTAATATTAAAGTAAGGTTTTCTTTTACTGAGCATCAAGGTCACCATGCATATATATTTGTTACACATCTACTTATCTTAATCTTCCAAACTACCATTATTTCAAATCATTTTTAAAAAAATGACACTATGATTCTTGCATTTTATGGGGTAGAGAAGGGGTAAGCGCTAAATAAATAGTACAGGTAATTCTTATAACTGTACTCAAATCTTCTTAGTTCCATCTCTGTACTACTTTTTAATAATAAGAAGTGCCAGGTTTGTTTATATATATATATATAAATATTAGTTTAATTAATTAACTCCATACAGTTTAAACTATGGAGCAGTTTCATTTTACTTCCCTCTGAAGAAATCAGAAACAGCAGTCATAAGGAAAAAAAAAAAAAAAACAGTTAAGCACAATTATTCTTTTTCCTGGCAGCAGTAAATTTTTCCCTT
>VXBS01004332.1:0-22149 GCA_013400255.1 Sitta europaea | reverse complement strand
GACCAGAAACACTCTCCACTCTCTCCCTCCTTTGTACGTCATAGTTTTATGTGAGAAGAGTTTACAATCAATGAGCCAACTTTACTCTTCAATTTCTTTCTCTCATTAAAGACAAGGAACAAAACCAGTGGAATATGTTCACACTGCAATTTAGCTGTGAACGCTGCAAGAATTCGTTACTATTTTGCTCAAATTCATCATAGCCTAGTCCCCAACATTCACCACAGTACAATTATGTTCTTTTATGCTCTTGGGTCCCCTTGTGTTTTATTAATGAGGAAGACAGCTTTGAAGGAAATTTATGCAGGTGAGATACTCTGAGAACCATTGACCAACACTATTTCTATATTGTATTTTTCTGCTTATAATAGAATATCTCATGAATATTTATTTTTTTTGACAGTGTTGCAATAAGTTTTTTTTAGAGCTCATCCAGGTAATACAGTAGAGAACTTCCTCCCTGTGCCAACCCTTTGTAATTGATGAGGTAATCATAAAAGTTGCAAAGACAGAATCCTTTAAGGAGAAATGTAGTGTAGACAAAACCTGGGAATCTCCTGCTTTCATTTGATAGTCTTTACTAACATAAAATACACAGAGTAATGAAAAGATCAAATCCTATCATCTATTTAAAAAAAGTCCCACTAGATGGGGTTATAGTTTCAAAAAAAAGAATATTTTCTCATCTGGTTTGAGGAGGAGCATTGTTTTTGCTTCTTATTTGTTCAAATTGGCAAAGTAATCTTGTGAAGTTAAAATATAGTGTTTTTATTTTCAGTTCACCAGTAGATTTTTTGACCATTTCTACATTCAGCACAAAGTATTGTAGTTGGTTTATCTGAGCAAATTATTGAAGTGTTTGGGACAGTGTTGCCACTGCTCACAGATTTAAGTGGCTGAAACTTGTTTGTTTTGATTTGGTTTTTTTGCTTTCCCAGCACTACTTCATTACCATTTTATATACAACCATACAGCAGTTACATAAGAAAAAAACTAGCACAATTTGTCTTAATTTAGCATTAGTAGTGTCATTGGTGCCATAATCTATGAACTGTTTGGAACAGAGGTTTTGTTTATTTATTAATTTTTGTGAAAGAAAACTGGTTAGCACAGGGATGCTGGGTATAATTGGGTTTGAATTCTCCTGAAGTCAATATTAAATAATTACATTGAATATAAGTAATAACTATTCTAATAATTTTTCTTAGATCCTTGTTACTATTAATTTTTATGAGAAGTTTCTCAAATGAGAATTCATCAAATATAGTAAGAACCAAAAGAAAAAAATGCATGCACAAAAACCCAGTGCAAACAAATTGAGAGTAAAAGACAAAATTAATTTTTGATGTCTGATTTGTGATTATTTAAAAACTTACATTAGTATTCTTGTATTATATATTTGGTGTTGTTTTGCTTAGAACACTTTACTGCCTACATCAGTTTAATTAGTATTTATAGGGATTCCTTGCATTTTACACTTTAAGAATGTTGATAGGAATCTCAAGGGTCATCCTTGTTCTAATTAATTTAATTGAATTAAATTAGTATTAAATCCTTTCCATCTATGATTTTTGATACAAAACATAACAAATTAAATTTGTCTTTTAAAGCCACTGGAAGGAAAAGAAAAAAGGAGGCAACTGGACAAGGACAAGAATGCAGAGAAATTGAAAGTAACCTGTTGCTAATATCAAATGTTGAGAATTCCAGTGAAGGACATTGGAAAATCAAGCATCTTTAAAAATTATCTAAAACTTATCAAAATTTTGTTTTTGGAAGTGATTTAACATCTCCCTTCCCTAGCCATAGTATGAGTTTTAATATTGTTCAAATTCTGAGAATGGAATTTCTGACTTTATATTGAACCTATAATTATTCAGTCATTACAATAGGAGTGTAAACAGGTGCAAGAAATGAGAAGACTGTAGGATAATGGAAAAGAAAAAATAACAAAGCGTGGGTTTTTTACTTCACTTTTGGTTCACTGACTCTCAATATTTGAACTTTATCCTTTTTTCCAGCAAAAAAGATTTCTAGCTTGGAAGCTGTTGGGAATACTTCATTTAGTGTATGAAACCAGAAAAAGCATAATGAATATAGAGTGACAATTTGTTTTCTTTCAAGTTCTTTAGGTGAAATGATTGAGTTCATTAATATCATTCTGAACATTCTTGATGAACTTAGTACTTTTCCCCCCAGATTATTCAAAGATAACATTAGTAAATAGAAATTGGATTACAAACTATTAGAGATTGTTGAATACTGAGACACATGTTAATTTCTATGGTGCTTGCCAGATCCCTTCTAATTCCATGCATTCATTACACTATAATTCAGCTCAGATGAAACTTTTCTTTGTGTTGCTAATTTACTTAACTCGTAAATAAGAATTTCAGCTTTTGCTTATACATAACATTTTCTTCTTCTCTGTGCTTTAATCTTAGAATTAAATAGAAGTCCCTTTTGCAGGTGTCTTTTTAGATCATGCATTTAGTACAGTTAGAGCACAATTAAGAAGGTTAGTATTGTGGTTTCTTCAGAATCTAGTTTTTTATCCAAAAATTTACCTGCTCTTACCATTACTCAATTTCACTTGCTTCCTGAAATGTGTATATACACACATTCAGTATAAATGTATAAGGTGTTCGTATGGTGGTTTCTGACTTTTTTGAATGAAGAATCCCATAGCCACATAGCTATGTTAGCTGCAACAGAATAGGAAAAGAATAGGTTCAGGAAAAATATCTTACTGAGTCAGAAAATTTGTGTTTAAAAACTTTTTTTCACTCTGTGAAATAAAAAAGAATGTGGATGCTGGAGAGTTGCTTCTGTCCACAGCTCTGGGCACCTTATGGCTGCCGGTAGGACCATGATGGCATCTGTCACAGAATAGATAGATCCCAGATCTAGATAAGATGTAGAGACAGGGGAGAGGATGTTTCTTTATAGTTAGGTAAATATCTCTGCAGAAAGTTGCAACATGCCTTGGCTGAGTGGTAAAGGAAGAAGAGGGCAGAAGATATGGTCATGTTCCTTTCTAGGGCTCCTGTCAAAACCAGGAGAGCCACTAAATGAAGCAACCAACCTCTGATGCTGCCAGCAGCCCCTGCCACTGCACCCGTGGCTCTCCCAGCCTCGCACCAAAGCTGTCCATTACATGCCTCCATGATACCAAGACACCAATCTTGAGAGAACTGTGCTGGCTGCCCCCAGCATTCCACCCACTCTGACATGGCCACAACCTCACTAGAGATCATGCCAGCAGTTCAGCCCCAGGGCACCCAGTGACAGAAAGGGACAGAGATCTTTTTGCCCAAGAATTTAGAGAGCTTCAGCTCCCTGTGATAGCACTACAGGGTAGGGGTTGGTGCCTTCTTATCTGTCCTGTGGATTATTGGCAGCGGTACAGCTCAGTGGCAGAGGAATGTGAAGTCAGGAGTGTGCTGTGGTCTGGTGGTGTCCCTAACTGCAGTCCAAGGCAGCCACCCTCCATTACCATGGGCAGCCTGTGCTCCCTTATGCTTCCTTTCATTATTTCACATGGCAGCTCTCCTGCCAGACTGGGCTGGGACAGCCCTTCTCAAGCCAGTCCTGCACTGTCACTGTCACCAAATGCTACCACCAATGTTCTGCATACAATAGCACCACCACCACATCTCCCGGGCTGGTGCCAGATGATGGAGGCTGCCTTCTGGGACAACACCAGAGCAGTCATGCTGACTTAGTTCTGCAACACTATGACATGGCTATTACTTACCCATGTCCAGGAAGAAGAAACAATTAAATAATTTATATTTCAAGAAATGATAATGCTGGAAATGTAAAATAATTAACTGTAGTGGCAATTTGAAGAGCAGCTCATTCAACAAAGTTTGAATTTGTTGATTTGAAATTACAAACATTGGGTCCTATTCACTGTGCTAGATTAAATATTTGTGATACTTGATACTAAGACTTTTCTATTTGAAGTCTAAATTTTGGAAGAAATAGGCTTTTTATTTTGACTAAAGGCAATATTTCGCAATCTTGGAATTAAAGACATGTAAAATGACAACCTCTTTATCAAGAGTGGTTGACAGTACTGATAATTTTTTGGCTGCAGCATATTGGTTATTTCTTACTTTTTTGCCAGAAGTTTTGAAAACAAATTTCAATTTTATTAGTGTTTAGTTTGTATACATCCATAAGAGTGATACACATGAGTATTTAAAAGGTTTGTAATGCGTTTGTTTCAGGTTTATCAATGCAATGATGAAGATGTGCTCTCGGTCATTTCTGTCAATACTTAAGTAGATTATTTGAAAATATGACAACCAGTTGTCATTCAAGATCAAGGTTTTATTCTTTGTGAATTGAAGAAGGTGATATGCACTTATTACCCCTTTTTATCATAGCAGTACATCAAGGAGTAGACATTAATTTATGTTTTCTGCTCAAAGTAATCTTGGATACTTCTTTACAAGGTTCTTTATTTTTAAGGACGTGAAAATATTTGAGCTAGTTTAATCAAATTTAGGTAAATATCACATTGCTGGGTCTTGTCCAGCCTCTCACCCACCAACACCCCCATGTCCTTCTCAGCTGCTCTCCCACTGTTCATCCGCAGCCTGTGTTGGTACTGGAGGTTGCAGCACCTTGAACCTGGGCTAGTTGAACCTCGTGAGATTCTCATGGACCCACTTCTCGAGCTTCTCCAGGTCCCTCTGGATGACATCCATTCCTCAGGTGTGGCCACTCAGCTCAGTGTCATCTGCAAATTTGCTGAGGGTGGATTTGTTTCTCCTGTCTCCTTCACTGATGGAGACATTATCCTATTAAAACATTAACAATTCCAACCATCCTTTTATTGATTTAATTAAAATAGTAGTTACTTTCTGTGTAAAGTGCAAGGACTAGCTGAATATTCCTATTCTTAATTAATAGATCAGACAAATGAATCAGATTGATTCAGATCATAATATACAGTCTGCCAAGTCAGTGGGACAATATTGAAAATTTGGCCATTATGATAGTCTCAGACTAATCAATGAGGACAATTAAGGGAACCAGGAAACCTATTTGTATATCAAAATGGCATATGCTTTCAGTATGAAGAGGGATGTTGGCATCAAGGAGAATGCATACAAGGGCCACATGGGAAATCTTGCTGGCTCACAGCAGTACCTTAAAAAAAATGAGCTGCTATTAGAGGTTCAGAAGGTCATTTAGCTCATTTCTGATGGGAAATGAATTAGAAGAAAATTTTTCTAGGTTCTTGTTTCTGTGCATAGTCTGCTTCAGGCATGAAGTGAGGTGGGCATTGATGCCATATTTCAAACACAGTCAGATATCAGTGTGCTAGGATTTAGATCTTGAGATCAGTTGGTAGTCAAAGGACAAGAACTGTAATGAAAATTACTACATTATTAAAATATGGCTTCATCAAGTAAGATCCAGTTTGTAACAAATATGGAACATTTTTAATTTTCATTGTTCTATATTTTAAAAGTATCTCTACTAAATACATATATGCCTCTGTCCTGTGTTATTACATTCAGTACTAAAAATAAATTATTAAAAGATGCCACCAGATTAAAATGCTGAAGAATTCTTGTCAGCAGAAAATGGCAGGTTAGTTGTGGTGCCAGTGCTAAAATCTCAAATGCAAGACTTCAAACTTAAGCAGAAAAAGAGAGATGGTATTTAAACTTTATCAGCACTGATGCTACTTCATTTAAGCTGAATTAAATAATTTAAGATTAATTTACTGGCTACATATGGAGGTTGGAAATCAAAGCTCAGCATAACTGCAGTGGGTGTTGCTTACTTGCTTTATATTATAAATTTATATTATAATCATTCAACCCCAAATAGCTGCAGTTTAACAGTTTGCAGCAGCTTGTACAATGTAAAAGATAAACTAAAGAATATATGACAGTCAATTTGAAATTTGAATTTTTTCAAGAAACAGAAAATTTGACTATCAAAATTCCTATATATACATACAGCTGCATACCAGATATTTTCTCTGTTGAAATTTCAGCTGGCATTACCCTTAGCCACTTAACTAGGTCTTTTGATGATACTACTGTTCCTCTGCCTCTCTGGTGTGAAGCAAGTTTCTTCCACTCATATTAAGTCATAAAAAAGCCATTCTTCATGTTTTGACTTGTGTATGTCCTGACCCTTCATATATGGCATATATCACCAATTAATAAGAATTAAGTTCTCACCTTTTGTCCTTTTAGCTAAAATTATGAAATATTAACTATAACAGAAATTTAATTTCTTTGAAAAGGCCTAGAGATTGAAGCATTTACAGCATTTCACTTTGAATGACAGATTCTGATATCTCCAGGAACTGTAGAGCAGTGTTTGGTAGCTTTCCACAGCAGGAGTGGTCATAGCAGCTACTGCTGCTCACCCCTTGACTCCAATTTCCCTGGCAATGTCCCATTCAGAAAATAACTAGCTCCAGTTTCTAGTGCATGATCATATAAATAGCTTGAAATAGTACATCTTTAGCTTTTATTTTTTTTACAGGAAATTTAGTACTATTATTTAAATTACTGATTATTTAGAAACCCCTCTTTCACTTGGAAGAAAATAGCTCTCAAAATACTCACTGGACAAAAACTATCACTAGTAGATAGTGATTAACAGGTAACATTTTAAAGAATCAATGTAATTAATGAAAATTAATGGGTAATTACACAGTGCACTTAAGAATAGCTATATAAGTTCTAGGTACAGGGAAATTGTGAATTCTAGTGGTATATCCTATTATAGAACTGAGATACTTAGTAGCTGAGAATGTGTGCCTCCAGTACAGAGAATGTTGAACTTCAGTGGAGTCAATTATTTCCTTTGTAGTTCTATTTACACCTATATCAGATCTCAGAATTCCCCTTGTACGAATATTTGTTTCTTTTTCACAATTTTTTGGAGCTTTTTGTTATTTTGATTATGTTGTCTTGGATCTTGCCTTGTGAGCTTCAAAAAGGACAAAAACCAAAGCAGTTCTAGAACTGCTTGAGTATGTGTATGTTTTAGAATCAGTTCAGAAGCATTTTCCCTTCTGCACAGAATTTGAGTCCTGTCTAATTTTGTGCAAGTATAATGAAAAAGAAAGGAAAATCAGACATTTTGCACATGTTCCCCTTTCCCACTTGCAGTTCACAGAGTCATGTAAAAAATGTTACAGCAGCTCAGGTTTACTCCATGCTGCTTCCTCTTCAAATAACAAATGAATAATGGTAACACTTTTTGCAAGGAATAAAACTGCTGCTTCCAGGGTTTATTTACAAGTATTCTTCTTCACAGTCCTCTATAGCAAGAAATGCAGGGGAGCAAACAAAACCAGACTTTTGTAGCCCTTTTCAAGCAAATGAAGAAGTAGTCTATACCCAAAGTGATACCACTTATGACTTCTTTCCTTCAAAAAAAAGGAAGCAAAAAGAGAACAAAATTATAGTAGCTGCTTTTATAAATAGAATCAGAGAGTCCGGTGCCCATTTGGCACAAAAATTGCAAAGGATCCCCTTTCCATATAGAGATTTCAAATGTGTGGTCTCTCTGCTAACATGGCAAATGTATGCTACGCGTCACAATGTACACTTCATGTCACAGTAGACCTGACTTGCCTCCAAGGTCCCCAAGAATCCCAAGAACTGAACCTGGCATTTCGTACAAACTATGATTTAGAGGTTGCAGCCTCAGGAATTCCACTGAGGACACTAGTTCTTCCTTTTGGTGGAAGCACAAGCCAACATCTCCTGAAAACTCTGGAGGCTTAGTGCTGTCAGCTGAACAACTCAATGACTTCAGGACACCAGTATGGACCTCCCTCAAAACATATACGGTTTATAATTGTCTCCCTTGCCCCCATCCCTCCAACAGGCTTAATTCCCTTTCTCCACTCCCACGTGATTCTATCTGTATTTTCTTTTTCTCATGGGAAACTCATTAACACATCTGCAGTGTTATTTATCCCATTTCTATAAATCAAAGGTTAGTAGTAAGTCAGAAGAAGATAATCTATAAAAATATAGCAATTGGAGAAACAGCAAGTGCCCTGAAGGAAAGTTGGGAGTTAATGATTACTGTGGGTATCCTCTTGCATCCCAGACCAACTGTTACATTTGTTTGCTTGTTTGTTTTGTTGTTGTTGTTGAATTGTACACTTAGTTGTTCCTAATTTTGAGACAAAATGCATTTTAATACAGTAATAACATTTTGGTTACATGCATGGCACAAAGCAGTGCTCAGGTCTCTTTCCTGCTGCTGAAGAGTAGAGACATGCAGCTATGTATGTGTATTTCAGAAAGGTTAGGTGATCTGCTAATTAAAAATGTTGAAGAACAATGGTGTAAGGAAATAAAATGTGGATGATGGAGTGTGAGATTTCAGATATTGTATNAACCCAAAACCACACCACTACAAGATATGAGGAAGTGATAGAGAGTTGTTCTTGTACAATCATGTTGATGTACTCTTGAGCAAATTCCTAGGGGAGTGCACTGCGTAAGGTGAAGCAGAGGATTTGCTGGTGTAACAGTCTCTAAGCTAAACAGAGCTCTGCTCTTAGCATAGGGCTTCTTAGGAAATGCTCATCAAGAGAACTGCATATGTCTGGGTGTAGTACACAATCTATGTGCCAAGGGGAAACACACCACAGAAAATATATTGCAGCAAAAGATGGTATTTCTTATCAGTTTTGGAATGATTTGTAAAGGTCTTTAATGTTACTCATGATTTATGCTGTTGTCTTCGGTGCCTCTTGCACGGGCTTTTCCCATATGGAGCCAATTAGTCTGCTGGAGAGACATACATTCTTAAAGAAAAAAGTTGAAATCTTAAAAGAAATAACAACATCTTGTCACTTCCAAGAATACTAAAACTTATTAGCGAATCAGGTAACCAAAACTTGCAGCACTTCTATGAAGTTGCTTACTATTACTTCCTTTTAAAAGATGAGAAGAGTGAGAAACAAAATTGGTTGCTGTTTTTGAAAGTTTATGGTTATATAAGGCCCAGAAGCTTTGACCTTGATTCTCAGAACTCCCTTCTGGGCTCTGCATTTATTTGTCATTGTAATGTGTTTTCTTGTAAATAACAGAGTTGTAGTAAGAACATAAAACTCATTAATGTTTTCTGCTTTCAAAAATATTTTATTTTGTTGCTTGGAGATGATTTCACGTGTTGCAGCCACAAAACCAAAGGAAAAACCTGAGCCAAATAGTTTCATGGCAGGGAATTCTGCCATGAGAGACATACAAAAGTACTGTCAGGATGAAAACTGACATTGCTCTACTTTGAAATCATGTCTCTCTGAAGCACATATTTATAATCCATATGATCGCTATACCAGAGGCCCACTTGGCCTGTAGCAGTAGTCTTTAAGAATTCCATTCCTTGCAAAAACTACGGATTTCTGCTGGAGATAGAAAAGACATATGAGATGACTCTCATAGATTAAGCTTCTCTTCTCAATGTAAGTAACTATCTGGACTTTTGGTCTCTCTACCAGTGTATCATTGTTTTAGAGATAGGTGCCTTAATCAGAAAACTGTATCAACTATTATACCTAGCATTTTTCAAATATTAGTATTAGTATATTAAAACTATATATGCATCTTTAAAACAATATACCTATACAGAAGTTTGCAATTTTTAACCAGGAAAAAAGTATCCAGTGCTCAGATATGTGTAATGTGTAACATAGAAGAGTAGCATAAACTTCCAAAGTATGAAAAACTTACTGAAAGCCTCCATTACTGTACCTAAATGTATTGATTGCTCCAAAGCACCAAATATAAAATCTTGGTGCCAGGAAGATGGTATAAAACATTCATATATGTATCCATTCAGAAATGAAAACTGTTAAAATTAATATAAAAATTAAAGAAGAACAAAATTTGGGGATATACAGCTAGAATTGAAATCTCCACATTAGCTAAAATGAAGGAAAAAGAACACAGTTGCATTTCAGCAGCAGTGATCAATTGCAGGTAAAGAAGCTTGCATTTATGTACATTGCTTTCCAGGTTTTCAATCTATACTAATTTTCTTTAAATACACTGACAGAGTTATAGTTTTTGAGATAAAAAGCACCATTTATACTTTCCATGATTTAGAAATACTTTTCTTTTTTTGTAGTGTTTCCTTTGAAATTTGACAAGAAAATGCACTTTTTGTCTTTCATTACACTGTCATGTGTACACTGGAGATGCACATTGCTTAAAGAGATTTCAAAACCACTGTTTTTAGTTACTCAGGAATGAGTTAAAATGCATTTTAAATCTAAAAATATCAAACAATATTTTTCTGCAAAACTTCTGAAGTTTGTAAAATTATTTGAGGTCCTTTTAATACAATGAACAGTAAACTGAAGGTTTATATTCAAGCAATGTAAGAGTTCCAATTTTCATCAGATTATTATGCCTGAATCCAATACATGTTCTACTATAAGGAACAAATCTCAAAACATGACGGATTTTAAAGATAGTCTACTTATTAACTCAGGAACTGCACCACTAATCAGTCATTGCAACTTTCCCACCCAACTGTCTCCCACTCCCCCTACTCAACAGGACAGGTGAACAAAATGCCAAGAAAAAGACCATGGGTTGACATAAGGTCAGGGAGATCGGTCACCCATTACCCATTACCAGCATGGCCAAAACTGAATCGACTTGCAGAAAATTAATTTAATGTATTGCCAATTAAGAGTAGGGTAACAAGAAATACAAACAACATGACAACCACCTTCCCCCCACTTTCCTCTTCTCTGGGGGCTCATCTCCATTCCTTCATTCCTGGCTCCTCTGCTCCTACACACGCACACACACAGAAACCATGTACAGATTGGGACCTGGGGCTGTGGTCTGCTTACTATGATTTGTCTCTGCCGCTTCTTTCTCATCATGTTCTTTTCTCGCTACAAGAAGAGGTTCCTTCCACAGGGTACAGTCCTTCATAAACTTCTCGAAAGGTGGGTCAAAGACTGGCAAAAGGGTTATTCCATACCATAGAACATCATGCCAGTACATCAGCTGGAGGGAGTTGGTTGGAGTCATTCAATCCTTATTTCACATTTCTTTGCAGTAGAAGAAAAGTTACATCTATTTGCAGGTTGGTGAGAGTTGTTAGGAATCCACAGCTATGATCTTAGCAAAGAAAAGTTAAAAGCGAACGCTATTTAACAAAAGTAATGTCAAATACAAAGGGTGAACCTCTTTTTTTTCTTTATAAAGAAATAATTTTCTTCAGTGGTGATTTTGTAATGTAAGCTGATGATGAAGACTGTCATGTAATCAGCTTGTCCCCTAGTAGAACTCTCTATATCCTTATCACCTCCACACTCATCAAAGGTATATAATGAATATTATATTTGTACATCTTAGAATATCCTATATTAAATAAAATATTAAATACTTAAAATGCATGTTATACTACATGGCAAAAAATGTACCAATTTCCTTAGAAAATCATTGCTTTATAAATATAAAAACAAAAGAAAAAAAAATTTGGGTTCTGAAAATATGGCACTTGCAGAAATTTTTTTCCATAAAAAGAATGCTTTTAGGCAAGTTTGCTATCAGACTTTAGACAGATCTACAGAGATAATGTGTTTCTTGGTGTTATAATTGAGTGTAGATAGATATGCTGTCGGGTTAGCTTTCTTTACAAGTGTAGCTGCTTCTTTAATTCTAGAGATTATTTCTCAAGAAGTATAGAGACCTACCTGGAATGCATCTTACTTAGGAATGCTTCTTTTACCTCTCTCCTTACTTCATTCTCTGAAGGCTGCTTGGCTCATTGGTTGAGGTTTCTTGTTGTAAGTTTTACGAATGAACAACTAATTCTGTCCCAAATTTAGTTCTCGTTGTAAAGCATTTCAGATCCTGCTTCAGACATAACTCCATAGAGGAGCATAGCTTGAAACAGTGAGCAAAATGTAGGCTCAACACATTTCCTTTAGCAGCATCGTTCTCAGTGGTCATATAAAAGTAGGAACTTTAATAAATACACATTTAAAAATGTTTTTAGACATTGTGTGTAGGCATTGGTAGAAGAAATATATTAAGAATTTCAAAAGTATTGCTACAACATCAGGCTTAACAACATGTTGAAGTTTCCCTGACCTTCATCAGATACCCTGAAAAAATCCCCAACTACCTGAGGAACTAAGGATATGGGACAGGATATTTACTTCCATAGGACACCCTGAGAGAACAAGTATGTGAACCTAAATGATCCATAGCTGAGGTACCCACCCGCCCACTAGACTATTTATTCACTGTTTTTCTAATTCTCTGTGTGTAAGTTTAGGTCAATTACTGTAAATGGAACAACTCTGGTAGGAAAGATTAAGAGGTCTATCCTAGACCTATCCTAGAGATCTGTCTTTCTGTATGAGAAAGGCACATACAAACCAAACACAAAATACTGACAGGTATTTGTATTTTCTGATATAGTGGGAAACAGAAAGGTAAAACAGCTCCAACAGGTAAAGTGTCACTGAATCAGATAACTTCTTATCTGAAAAGATGTGTATACATTTTGGACTGCTTTATCCATGGAGCATTTATGGGTAAGATCCAGCAATGCTTCAGCAGCCCCCACAGGTCTGGCTTGAGACAGGAAGAGAAAGGTCACTGCAAATGGATGCTGCTCTGTGGGCAGTCACAAGACAGACAGTGGGATGGTCATCACTGAAGCAACTGTGAAGAAGAAATGGAAAGAGAAGGGCCAGAGGGCAAAATCAGGATTTCTATATGATTGCTTTTGTAAATGAATGGGGTGAAGCATGGGAACTTTGGAACAAATCTAAGGCTAACCCCTAAAAGAACTCTTTTTCTTTTCAACTTTCCTGATTTCTTAGAAGATGAATGAGTTATTATTATATATATCAGGATAAGACCTACTAAGTCTAGGTTGCTTCCTGTTGCCATGGCTATTACATACAGTGGATGTTTACTCCCCTGATCATGAGCAGCATTAAAAATTTTCCATCTTCTTGTGGCACTAATTTTACATTACATTAACAATGTGAGAATGCATTTTTCAGCAAAAGAACAGTTTGGATGCTTAAGCTGACAGAAAACCTTTCATACATGGGACAATTTTATGACGCTGTGAATGCAACTTAGAAGCTTCAGATACTGCAGAAAGGGCTGTGCAAACATTCTACTCACCATGTTTGTGATTCCTAGTGGGGTGACCAACCAAAGAGTGTTCAGCCAGCAACTTAATTGTGTCAGTTGGAACTTGCTCCAAATTTTATTTTCTCTAATTGCGAGCCCAATTAAACTGGTGCTTCAGACTAATGACAAAAAATGTACTGGCTCACTTTGTTTTTGGGGGAAATGAGGAGGTAGAACATGCATTTAAATTTGGGGGCTTGCATCTTCTTTCTACTACTAAAGCTGTAACTGCTTTCAGGTTTTAAAATCAGTCTCTGAGAATAAGAATTTAATCAGCTTTATTCATGCAAGGTGATATTTTGCACATTTTTGTTTATATCCCTTGCTATATTGTCCTTGATTTTTTAATTAATTCCTATTCTGAGACCAAACAACATGTATCAAACCTATCATTTCTAAAGAAGTGACATAAAATTATGAGGTTCAATAAATCTGATGCATGATATGTCATTCCAGTTGTTTATTAAGAAGAAATATGGGGTTAAATTCATGTCTCAGTCTCTTTAGGCATATGATCAAAACCCTGCATTTATGGAGAAGGAAGGAGAGACAGGTCAGTACGCTACAGTCATTTGCTGGGATCCCAGAAATGCTATTCTTGTGTGAATTCCATGCACTCTGCCTGGACAGATGGAATACAGACTCACGTTTTTATTTTTAGTTTCTGCCTAATGAAATGTTTCTGTCTGATGTTTGTGTCTGATGAAATAAAACAAACTGTGATATTTTTTTTTTTTTAATTAACTGTGGGATTGAAAAATTAGTGGTAGGCATATGAAAATTGACTTTGCTTGATACAAGCTCATTGCTGCACTGCACTGTTTAAGAGCATTGAATCGCTTCGTAAGTAGTCCCTCTCCATCTTTTTTGCAGGCTCCCTTCAGGTACCAAAAGGCAACAATCAGGTCACCCTGAAGCCTTCTCTTTTCCAGGCTGAACAATCCAAATTTTCTCAGCCTTTCCTCACAAGAGAGGTGCTCCATCCCTAATAAATCATCTTGAGGACCTCCTCTGGACTCACTCCAGCAGTTCCATGTCCTTCCTGTGCTGGGACCCCAGATGCAGGGTTCTAGGTGGGGTCTCACCAGAGCAGAGCAGAGGGGCAGAATCCCCTCCCTCCCTGCTGCCCACGCTGCTCTGGACGCAGCCCAGGACACGTTTGGCTTTCTGGGCTCGGTCATGTCCAGCCTCTCACTCACCAGCACTCCCAAGTCCTTCTCACAGGGCTGCTCTCCATCTGTTCATGTTCCAAACTGTGTTGACTACATGATATTCCTGTCTACTTCCTGCCTTATTTTCTTTATTTTTTTATTCCAACATGTCAGGAGATAAAAATGCTCTTAGCATCACAGCTCAGGCACTCAAGACACCAATCAGCTGTGGTAGCAGAAAGTATCTCTGTGTATCATGGCCATAATTATGATGAAAGTAATCTCTGATGTGTATGATTTCAATCAAGTAAAAAAGCCATCCGAAACTTTGTGATTAGGAAACATGTCTTACAATTCAAAACAATATATATGGGTTTCAAAGTCTGTGCAGTTTCAGGGAGAATTGTGATTAGGAAGTGGAAAGCTCTGTTTGCACATGTAGCATTGCATAGACAAAAGATATGATTAAAAATCAGACTCACAGACCTTCGTGCATATGATATATAAACATGAATTACTCAATGGGTTTCTTACTGTTTCCCCTGAGATCAGTACAACATAAGTCTTGAGGACCCACATCTAACACACTGTCTTTCTGCTCATATTCTTTACTAAAACATATATTTATGCCCTTAAGAAAATAACCTAGTTCTATATGCAGTGGACACTCACAGGTTACATTTAGTCAGATGGAAATATTGTTGCTATCACGAAGTACAAAAAGACAAGTTACACAGCTGAATAACTTTACGCATATTTTTTGGTCTTGGCAAAATACAGGATTATATTGCATATTACTTTCTTAAGGCTGCTAAAGTAATGAATGACAATACCTTTCGGGTCTTTGAGATCCTTTCTGTACTGTCGTATAGTGTTCTCATTCTTCACTACAATTTATAACTCCTACAGAGGATATGAGTTATAATCAATTACCCTGATGTTACTATGACTTCCAGTTTAAAATTCCATGCCGTATGTCACAATCTTTTAATTAGGCCCCTGCTAAAACCACTAGTTCAGCACGATAGCGGATTAATGACTACCATAGCAGAGAATCAAGAATCATTTGATTCGTAGATTTGTTGGTAAAGTGAGATCATGATTGATGGATTTACCAACAAATTTAATTTTCAAGATGAAATTCAAACACTGAGGATCATGTATCTTTCTATACAATTTCATACTTTTTTCAAAGTTGTCCCCAGAAAATGCAACTTTTTTAACATGTGAACACCTAGAAACAATGCATTCTTATTTTTATACTGAGACACAATACTGCAAGAGTCACAATTAAGAAGCATTTCTTTGGAAACAAGTAGGAAATGATTATGCTATTAAAAAGTTTTGTCTTTGAAAAGTAAGTTAACTGGCCTAAGCAGTTTATATTCCAGACGATAAGATGAAATAAACTGAAGACAAAACAGCCATTTACTTGAGGAAACTATTACAATGTGCATAAGACCTAACATAAGGAAAATAATCTTCTGCAAGTATTTATACAAGTAACAGAAAATATTTTATTGTCCTCAAAAAACAAACCAAAAAAAAGAAGAATGTTGAAGCCATAACTCTGAAAGAAGAAATTTTCAGTGCTGCTTTAAATGTAAATCTCTGCTGCCTCCATAAGGATGTTCATACGTATTATTTTGGAATGCCTCAAAATCTTTTATTCTCATAGAATAAGAGATAATATTTTTAATATTAACATTCTGCAATGCACTTTTTAGCATAAGAAATATGTAAGTATTATACATGCAACCAGAGTAACAACCATTAAAAGCAACATTACAACAAAACACAAAATGACAAATTAAAGGTTACTGTGTATGGTGTTTCAAAGGGTAAAAATCTTTATTCATTCCTCAAACAGCATCATTGTTATTTTACTTTCAGAGTGAGGCTTTTATATAACATAAAATTAAAACTAAATGCTGTTAAGCATGTTAAAAATATGTACAATTTAATGCTGCTAACACTGCAATTCAGTTGGTGAAATGCTGGAAAAACTACCTTTATCACGTACTGCCATGGGAAAATGCTTGAAGAGCAGAGCAAGATTCTTCAAGCTCTAAAGTAAATTTGATGTAATATGGAATTTGCAGGTTTTATTAATGTCTTTTCAAAGCCACATCACGATCTTTTGAGTTTTCGTCTGTCTCTTGGTGTGCCAATAACCATAGGAACATATATAACAACAATTTTTAAAGCTTCGTTAGACATAGTGAAGACAAGTCTTATAAGCTTTGTTTAATGGAATTTGTGAGTTTGAAAGTAATGTGATTTTCTCATTTTTCTGTTATGGCAGTATTTGGATATTAGTATAGCTAAGTGTATTCCATTAGCGGTTAAACTCTTTGCAAGCTCTGTCCTTGGCACAATCTATGAACCCATGCTAGGAACTTGGCTTGTCCAGAACTGGGTGTTGTAAAAAGGTGAATAACTGTCAGGGAGTGATTGCCAGCCATGAAAAATGGGAATTGCTGAATGATTGCCAGTAATGAAAGGCAGGTCCTTGGCTGACAAATGCTTGCTATTGGTCACCATGGTCTTTTCTGACTTTACTACCTCAAAGAACCTGAGCTTCTGAACACCTCACAGGCACATAAACTGCTCCTTCTGCTGATTTCTGTCTTCTACTGCCCTACACCTCATTACTTGCTTGAAGGTCTTGGCCTGTCATTTGAGGATTGTAGCTCTACAGAAACAAGTTAAGAATCATTGTGATGATTAAATCCACAGTATCTGAATTGTTTGTTTCAGTGAACTGTACAAATTTTAAGATATTTACACACACGCACATACACATAAATATTTCAGGCAGATCTAGTAGTACTAGATCAATTATCACTTCTCACTATAACGTCTTACAACTCTGACAAGCAAAAACATTGCAACTTCAGTTTTACAAGTCTTATGTCTCTCCACTGATGCAAGCTATTTTGTTTTGGCCAAGGTTCAAAAATTCTCCAACCTTCTGGCAGTCATTCTTTTTAGAAAGCTTAGGTTTGAAACTTAACTGGAAGTTTTGTGAAGATTCCTGCCCCTGGGTGACAACAACCCCTTGAAAAACTACAGGCTTGGGATAAAATGCCTGGAAAGATGCCTGGTGGGAAAGAACCTGCAGGTCCTGGTCAGCATGCTGAACATGATCCAGCTGTGCCCGGGTGGCCAAGAAGGCCAATGGCATCCTGGCCTGTATCAGCAATAGTGTGGCCAGCAGGAGCAGGGTCTGTCCCCCTGAACTTGGTGAGGCTGCACCAAACAGCTGCTGTGGTTTAAATCCTCTACACAGTTCAAGAAGGACATTGAGGTGCTGAAGCATGTCCAGGGAAGGGAAATGAGAGCTGGTGAAAGGTCTGGAGTACAAGTCATACAAGGAGCAGCTGAGGGAGCTGAGTTTGTTTAGTGTGGAGAAGAGACTCGGAGTGACTTTATTTCTCCCTACAACTGCCTGAAAGGAGGGTGTAGCCAGGTGGGGGTCAGCCTCCAGTCCGAAGTGGCAAGCAATGGGATATGGGGAAATGGCCTCCGGATATGCCAGGGGAGGTTTTGACTGGATGATAGGAAAAAATTCTTCACCATAAGGCTTGTAAAACATTGGAACAGGCTCACCAGGGAAGTGGTTGAGTCACCATCCCTAGAGGTATTTAAATGAGATGTAGATATGGCATTTAGGCACATGGTTTAGGGATGGTTACGTTTACAATTGGAATCAATGATACTATGGGTCTTTTCTGGCATAAATGATTCCAAGATTAAAGGTTTATCCAATTTATCTGTGTTTGTAGTCTCCCCCTGCACACCATTTTGAGTGGTGAAGGAGAAAGACACCTCAAGGTAAATCAGTTTCTGTGGATTCATTATTTACTTGACACTAGAAGCCACAGGAGAGGCTTCCTTTAGGGCTTGTCTAAACAGGCTGGCAAAATGTCACAACATTCGTGAAAGCATGAAGGTCTGTTCAGGGAACTTTCCTATTACCTCAATAGATGAAGTTATGGTTTTGTGCATTGGTATTTCTGGTTTCCCATTTTTTCCCTTCACCATGAAATGTGTAATGTTTATACAGTGCACTGAAAGAAGCAAAGATCTTGAGAAGAAGAAAATAGGCAAACATGAAGGTACAGACTACATCAAAGTATGCACTCAAGAGTGAAAAATTAATCCCATTTATTTTCTGACTTTGCAACTAGGGGGCGTGGGAACATACTTACCTTCACATCAGTTTCTGAAAGCTGTAATAGGCAGATTTACAATGGCTTGAGGGTCTGGGTGTGGGGATGTTATCAATTTTCGTAAAACTTTTTCCTTTATGTAGTTTCTCCAAAGATTCAAAATCAAAATCAAACACATTGAACAATCAATTAGCTGCTCTCAGCCCAAATACTTTTATTTTGCTCTGCCTTTCTTTACAATATATTAGTTTTCAGGAAACTAGCAAGATCACATGAGATGAAATAGAATATCAGACCTTCACTTCTGCTTTCCTGTCTCATGTCAGCAATGACCGCAGTATGTTTTATAACACAATTATGGGGAACATATTTGAGGGTTTCTGTTCTTTTCTCAGAAGACAAAAAATACCTTTCTTAACAGTTTTGTTGCAGAAGACAAAAACTGTGTGGAAATACTGACTGACCAATTTTCTCATCCAAGCTCACATTTTCTTGTCACATGTCGCAGATTTTGCTAAAGCCTTTTGGTGTAATAATGTATGACATAATGTATGTACATGTAACAAAGCTGTCAGGGATGGGGGTTGATTGTGTTTATTAGGGTCTAGTTTGCAAACTGAAAAATTCCGAACAATTCAGCATTTAATAAATGCAACGTTCATACTTAAGGAAATCATTTAGGCTTAGCCAGGTTACAAGCAAGCTGCTGCTGCCCTCTGGTGTCCGTCGGACACATGAGCTGGTCTGGGAGCACAGGAGCTTTCAGGACAGGCAGGGATAGTCATGTAATCTGGTAGTGAGATAATTTGACTACCTGGTCTCATCCTTATTTTCACATTACAAACACCAGCAGGACTTTCTCACTCAGTTAAATCTCTAGAATGGTCCTTATTTAACCAGGTCCTTCAATTCCTTTTAAAAGTCATCTGAGTTGACTACCTCTTCCAGCCTTTCCAATTAAAAAGGTATAGCAGCTATGTCTTCAGTGTCTTCAAATACAGCTGGGATACAAAATCTCAATTAATTTTTGTAATGACCCTTAAAGGGTTACTTAGTTCCATTGTTTTCACTATTCTGGACAAAGAACTTGCTTACCCAGATGCTTAAATTCTGACTCATTTTTAGTTCCTTATAATCCACAATTCAGTTTATTTCTTTATATGTAAATTCTGGGAAAAAAAACTCAGGGTTTAAAAGTGCTAAACATTAGGGGAAGATATGTTGAGTTTCATATATTTAAAGCAGATAATTGAATCTCAGCCTTATAAAAAACTCTGAGCTCAATTGGGGCTTTACCAGCGTCTTTGCAATGGATTATGCACTAAAGAATGTTGAAGAATGGCTGCTGGAACAGGGCCATGGATTGTAGTCTGAGGCTCCTGGGCCTGAAGTTTCTGAGTCTCTGGACTCAGCTCCTTTGGGATGTTTTGGTTCAGGAAGACCTTGTTTCTCACAGGCTTGGCATAAACATCACAAGTGTTATTGTAACAAGAGTGATGTCTTGGATTCCTTTCTGTGGGATGGACTTCTCTCTGTCTTTCAGTTTTGGGCCAATGGGATGAAGAGTTCTAGCACTCTTCTGACCAATGAGAGTGGCCTGTTCTAGAAGGCATTTAAGGAGGGCAATTGTTTTAATAAAGATGAGTCAGATGACGTGTTCACAAACGAGGTTCATGTCGTGTGTTCATCGCCCACAGCGACAATGGATCATTAAAAGAATTGTACAGGCAATCTCATTGTTAGGGAAGTTAGAGTAAACAAACTGCAAAGCTATGCTGATTAGGAGGATAGAGCAAAAACACTGTACCCTTGGCAAGAACACTGTACCCCTGGCAAGAGTACTATAACCTTGGTAGTTTGATTAACAAGAAGCTACAGCTGTGAGAATGAGCAGGAACCCTGGTTCTCAAAACTGCACAAAAGTATGTTTAACTTTTGCTTTTAGCCAATCAGTTTGTGACAGGTATGCATGCTTGCTGAACAGTGTATAAAAGAAACTGAGCTATCCGAATAAACCGAAGCTTGCTTTATCAANTACTCCCCCTTCAGGATGTCCTATTATGGTAAAACAATCAGTCAAGGGAAAGGAAGACACAGTGGGGAATATTTTAGAAAGTCAAGGAATTCAGCCAACTACTCCATTGCAGGAGGAGGAAAAGGTCGGCGATGATCAATCATTATCTGAGAACAAGGAACAAGAGTTGGAAAAAGAGGCAGTTGAGTGGGGGTGGAATAAATTAGGTAAGAAAACATGAAAAGGCATTGATCAAATAAATTGGCAAGCGGTAACTAGAACAGCTTTAGAGTGGAACTATCATAAATTTTTGGAAGTTTTAGGAGACCCAATGGCATTTCCAGTTACATTTCAACATAATAATGGAGTTTTAGAAGGGACATATGTCCCTGTAGATTGGAAATTATTAACACAATTGAGAAATACTGTAAATGAATCTGGATTGCATAGTGAACCAACCAAAATAATGCTAAATTACATTTGGGGAATAAGTATATTAGTGCCAGAAAATACAAAGACTATTGTTAGAATGCTTATTACTCCCTCACAGTATATGCTTCGGCAAGCACATTTTCATGGACTGTGTGACATTTTTGCTAATACACCACATCCTCCAAATGATCCATTACAAGGAGTAACAACAGAACAACTTATGGGTGCTGGTCAGTTTGCTAATATGGAAATGCAAGGGCAATGTGGACTGGATATATTAAAACAATCCATGAGGATTGCTCGAAATGCAGTTACTTTAGTTAAAACAGCACCACCCACTCCATCATATATGTCTATTAAACAAGGAAGAGATGAAACCTTTGCAAATTTTGTAGATCGAATTACAGATGCCATAAATAAATCTGATGTTCAAGAATAGATGAAAGGGGCTTTGTTGTGACAGTGCATTTTGGAGAATTGAAATTCAGCAACTAGAAATACATAAGTGAGTATGCCAGGAGATGCCACAATAGAGGAGATGATAGACAGGATAAGCAGAATACCTGTAGGGCCACAAGCTATGTTAGTGGAAGCAGTTAGAGAGGTAGGGAAAGAACTGGTGCAAGTCCATGGTCAAGTCTTTGCTGCTCTGGCACCCCTGAAAATAGGAACTCAGGAAAGAAATGTTCCTAGTAAGAATAAAGAGGTGAAGTGTTTTCAATGTGGCCGAAAGGGACACCTCTGTTGACAATGTCAAACTCAAGCAAGTATGGTGCCAGAACTGTAATATGAATAATGATACTGAAGCCTGCAGAAAAAATCGGGAAACGGGAAGCAGAGCGTGAGCAGTCACAGCGTGCGGACCCCAACAATGACTCATGTGACAACAGCTCCACCTTGTGGATGCAATTTGCAATTGCAACCCACAAGCCAGCTTCAACCAGCAGCCAGAGGGAGCCTCGGCTTGGACCTGGCAGCCACAGTAGAAATAACATTGATTGACAATCGACCACAGAAGATCCTCACCAGAGTTCAAGGGCCAGTGATTATTAATGGACATCCATAAAGTACTTTGCTTCTAGGGCGTTCCTCAAGTGGATTGAAAGGACTTTTTATTCTGCCTGGAGTAATTGACTCTGACTAATAAGGAGAGATATTTATATTTGCACATTCTTTCCTCCATTACATAT
>VXBS01004331.1:0-11935 GCA_013400255.1 Sitta europaea | reverse complement strand
GTGGTAATTTGTTCCACGGGTCATGNGTAATTTGTTCCACGGGTCATGCTCAAAGCCCAGGAGTCCCTGGCTGCCTGCCAGAGTCTCTGACCCCCCTGCCAGGGCTTTGGAGCCCCTTGGCTGGAGCTGGGATCATCCAGGACTGTCAGAGACACAGCCTGGGTTCTGACACCTCTGCTGGGGGGTAGCCTGCAATCCTTGATGTGCACGGTTGGATTAGACAGGCAAAGCCAGGAGGTGCAAGCTAAGTCCCATCTTGTTGGAGCCAGTGTGAGTGCCTTTTGTCTGCTTGGGCTGGTTGGGGCTGGTTGGGGCTTCGGCCTCAGCCACAGCCTCCATGGAGCTCTCGCTCCCTTTGCTTGGAGGCAAACCTGGAGGCACCTAAAGCAGAAATCCTGGAGGTGAAAGGTGGCAGGAGACAGCTTGGAGGAATAAGGCAGCAACTACCAAGTCACGCCCTTAGCTGTGCAGAGAAGCCACTGCTTTGCCATCAACCCCTCTCACACAGTCTAGCTGCCCCCAAAGAGACAGGAGGGAGCTGGCATGAGCTGGCATGTGAGCAGAAGCTCCTTCAAGTTGACAGTTCCTCCCCTCCTGCTCTCATTTGCAAGTCGTTTGTCCATTGATGATGCAACTCCCTAAAGCATTCAAGAAGCAACTTTTCCAGCTTGGGCTAGCATGCATCAGTGCAGTGGCTATAAGGAAGGAAGCAAGAAAGTAAGCAAGCAAGCCAGGCGCAAGGGTAGAGAGGTGGGCTGTCAGCAGGAGGCACAGCGGATCCTTGGCCTCCTGAGAAACTGCACATCTCTCTGTGACGCCCTTTGCCTGGCTTTGTGCTGCTGACATACCTCTGCCTTTTGGGCCTCCAGCACCTGGCCTCAATGCCATCTCCTTATGGATTTCTGGCAGTGAAGGAGAGTGCATGGAGGGAGTCTTCTGCCTGGGACTCCTTGTCTCCTCTGCCTACAGGGCCACTTTGCTCTTCCTGGCACAGCTCTATAAAGCACATGCAGATGAATGATGTCTTGGAGGACAAGAATACAGAAAGCAAAACCCACGGGGAAGCCCTACACCACTTGTCTTCTTGATATGGAGATTTCTGGGAGCCCAAGTCCCAGGTTGGAACAAGCCTCCCTTCCTGCTCCTACCTGTGCATATCTCTGTGGGTGCTGGTGACTCCTCCAGGCCAGCAGTCTCCTCCCAAAGGTGTCATCCACATTCTCCGCAATGAAGTCCACCAGCACCTTCACCTCTGCACGAAAAACCCTTCCTCTCAGACCAGAGGCCTGAGAGTGTGTCTCCTGCCTTGCCATGGCACATGGCATCATGACTCACCCAAAAGTGACAGTGCAGGAGCCGCTGGGCTAGATGAGGATGATGGAGGTAGAATCCTCACTGTTGCCTTCCTGCAGCTGCTCTTCTTCTGCCTGCAGCTCTGCGTTCTTCCTGGCACTCAGCACCCACACCTGGCCCAGGGTCAGGCAGAGCCCTGGGTGCAGGGTGGTGCCCCAGCTGCAGAAAGCAGTGAGGGACAGGTGGCCTCCCTGGTGTCCCCTGGTGCAGAGCCCTGGTGTGCCCCTGCTTCCCCTGCTGCCCGACAATTCCTGCACACCGCTGCATCCAGCTCAAGGGCCGGGGGCCTGGGGCATAGGCCAGGCTGGCTGGGCCCAGGGCGAGGGCAAAGGCAGCTGGTCTCGCAGGCTTTTACTGAAACTTGGCGAATACCAGTTCCTCCTGAAGGAGGAGATGGCGCCTCTCGCTGGTTTTTGGGCTGCAGCTCAGAGCCACGGCCACACTCAGCACTGCCTGGTTGCTGCTGAGAACCCTCCTGGGGAGCAGACAGTGACACCTGTGAGCAAGGCATCCAGGACCCAGCCATACCCGCGTGTCCCGGGCTGTGGGGGAGCCCACCTGGAGCCAAAGCAGCTCCTGGCCTGGCCCATCCTGCCTGGCACAGGAGGATCCTGGTCTTCTGCAGAGATGCGGGCCACTTGCTCTTGGCAAGGACACCATGTGGGGTGGCAGGGCTGAAATTACTTTGGTTGCTTGCTCAGAAATTCACTTTCTCATGCTTTTTGAGTGACACACCAGACAGCTCTCGGCTGCTGCTGTCACTTCTCAGAGGATGCTGAGTTTAAGTGAACCACCATCCAAGGCCAAGGGACCCTGGTCACTGCTGCCTGTGCCAGTGGGAACCCGTGCTGGACACGGTTCTCCCTCCACAGGAAGAAAGGCTTTGCCTCCAGCGCTCAGCCCCCTGCGCCCCGAGGGCTCTTTCAGTGCCTCCCAATGGCTCAGCTCGACCTCCAGCAGAAGCTGCTTTTACAGCTTCTCTTCCCCAGCCTCCAGTGCTGCAAGGGCTTCTTCCTGCTGCTTCTCCCTGGCTGCATGACTTGCCTCTTCCCCTGTGTTCACCTCCAGCACGTTCAAAGTCCAGTTCTTTCTACAACTGAAACAAAGTATGCCATGTGATACTGGTAAAATAGCTTTTTCACATCAGTCAAAAGACCATAGCTGCAATTTTCTGCTTTTCATATTGATGAATTAAGATTTTCTTTTATTATTATATGTAAATATGCTTCTGTAATTCAGTTTATACTTTCTATAGGTAAAGATTGTACCTAGGAAATTCTAGCATAAGCTATTATTTTGTAATGTTCTTTAAAATACTGTTTTTCAGTTCTTGCATACATCAGCTACTAGTAGGGTCTTACTCAAACTTTTTATTTTGATTAATTTCCAGAATGGATTGTCCTGTGTCTGAGTTCCTTGGAAAAGCTGTTGCTGTATTTGAAGTCTGACATGGTGACATCATTTGAAAAGCTGAAGTGGAATATGTGCATTTTATCAAAGAATGGAGAGGAGGGACAGGGTGGTTAGTGAGGATATTTTGGGTGGTCTGCTACTTGAACATGATGTACAACTATAGCATGAAGGGTGGATACTGTGCTCCATTTGGCTGGGATATAGTTAATTTTCCTCACAGTAACTGGTATAGGGCTGTCGTTTGAATTTGTGCTGAAAACTATGTTAACTGATGGATGTTTTAAATAACACTTTAAATAACTCAGGGCTTCCACTGAGCTAAGGACTTTTCTGCCCCTCACCCCACTGGTAAGCAGGGCTGGGGTATGCAAGGAGTTATGAGAGTACTCTGCCAGGACAGCGGACACTGGGATATTCCAGACCATATGGAGTCATGCTCACCATGTACAGCTGAAGGGAGCAGAAGGACAACAGGAATGTTGGGTGTGATGGCTTGCCTTCCCAAGTCACTGTTACATGTGATTGAATCCTATTTTCCCAGGACTGGGCGAACACCTGCATGTCCATGGGAAGCAGTGAATGTTGTTTACCTTTCCTTGTGTACATGGCTTTCACTTTATCTGTTATATTATCTTTATCTCAACTCACAAATTTTCTCACTTCTCTGATTCTACCCCCATCTGAGGCTTAAGCTGGCTAGTCCTGATTCAAGGACTGCAGAACACACTGAGTCACTATGCTACTTTTTTTCTATATGGCTTCTGGGAATTTCACAGTAATGGCAAAATATCTTCATGTCTTTGTGAAATATGACTTGGACTTAATGCTTTCAGGTGAATCTTTTCTATTTTGCCAGATGGGGCCAATCGTGCACAATTCTGGGAAGGAAATTGATCAAGAAAAATTGCAAGAATTATTAAATTCCCCAAAACATTGATAATCAAGGACTATCATGCTCCCTGATGGATCTTACTAGAATATCAGTGTGGCTTGTAATTGCTCATCAATTGCTAGGGTCATTTCCAAATCAGTGCTTGAGTTAGTGGTTCCTTTTTAGCATGGTTGTTATCCTTTTAGCACCTGAAAGTTTTGTTCCATCTGAGTTCTCTGCTGAATGAACTCAGTTGAAGTTTAAGCCAATTAGGAAAGTGTATATTGGCCATCAGAGTAGTAAAAGGGGGTTAAAAAAAAAAAAAGATTCAGATTCATTTCAGGTAGTGATTACAGGAGTACACAGGCTGAAAGGCTGTGACAACAAATAGTTTGAGAGAGAGAAATAGAATTTTAAAAAGTCTGTGAGCACTGGGTCTGCCAGCTTTATGAAATTAAAGCCCCTGGAAGGAAATTGTGTTAGGCTTTTTAAAATATAAAAATATATGTTTTCTTTCTTGCTGTTTTGTTTTTCTTGTCTGAGCCTTCCTGGGGTTTCTGAGAGCTCTGAGAGCTTGGCTTTCACCTAAATTAACTTGTCTCTCTCTCTGTTTCTANTAAATTCTTGTGACTTATAAATCTTCCCAGGACAGTCAGAAGGATTTCCTGGTTCCCACAAATGATATTGCATAGTGTGTTATGACTGCTGCTAGCACGGCTTAGTCAACCATCACAAGGGAGGTGTTCAGGAAGGTATCTGGTTTTGAATAGAATTTTTCAAATTGTCTGTTATTATGAGAAAAAATTTCTCTACTGCTAGTAAGAGACTATTATTAGTAATATCAGCCAAATCATTGTCTGCCCAGCCTCCCAGAACAAAAAAAATCTCAATTATGCAGATGTAATATATCTAGTGTTGTGCATATGGCTGCATATCTTTGGAGCCTGCTCCATAATACTGACCCCTCAAGCTTGGCAGATCAGACAGAAAGATCATTCAAGGGAAGGCAAGTATGCCCACTTTATGACTCCAAAGAACAGGAATGCTGTACCTTTTTCTTCTTATTCCTGCTTCTTTCTCCATAAAGAAGACTATATTTTATTTTCTTTTCAAAACCCTATGGTTTTTTAATCTATAAAATAACTCTTCTGCTTTTGTTAAACCACACCAAGGAAAGCAACTTCAGCTGATGTTGACTGCCCCAGAGGCTTACCAAGAATGTTTGAATTGTCATTGCCAAATTCATATCTATCTAGTTATTTAAATACAGGTAATTTTGATTGTGCCTGCATCTCTGTTCTGTTTTCAATTTTCCTGTGCTTTCCTCCAGTGCTCTCCTGAAGAAGATCTACACTAATGATCAGGAAGCTTACTAACTTACTCCTCTGAGGAACAATTAAATGGCCTTTAAAAGTCGCAGCATGAACCATGGATTTCAAAACGGTCTCTACAAGCTGTAGGGGTCCAGTTGTGCAAGTCTCACAACTGGACTCTACCTCAGAAAATTGAAATTATTCTTAATGACAGAGGGAAGAGATGAAAGTTTTGTCTGATGTGCTTTGGGGCTTTGACTTCTGAGGAGGTAGGAATGTAAATTATTTTATCTAATATCCTAAAGACGAGAGAGAAGTATCAGGTATGTTCGGACTCATGTTCTACAAGCGCAACACATTTTGTGGCTGGTTTGCTTTAAAACTCAGACTTCTGGTAATGCAAGGTACAAGAGCCAAATGGGCTTCAATTGCTTTCAAAATGTCCATCTGCTGCTGCAAAATCTACATGAATTGTTACATAGCAACCTGTATTTCCTCTTGCAGATGGAATCCCTGGGTTACTGTTGTTTGCTCTGTGAGTGTGTTGTCCTTGATAGAGACAGGGTAAATCCTGTTGTGATGCCAAAGCTTTGCCCAGTAGATGTTATAGCTCACTGTAAAATGTGTTTATATAAATGCTATTTTGCAGATGGTTATGACATAGAAAATGTGGTTGTACCTGAATGAAAACATTACTTCTCTCCTCCCCATTGTCCACTCAAAATGAATCCCCGATTAGCATTTACCTTTTAATTTACAGAGTTTAATCAATTAGTATGAAATAACTCTGGAAACTATGGCTTTGATTAAAAAAGGTCTGAAATGTTTCGTTTGGTATGTGATAAGGAGAAATGCTTCACTTAATGGTACACGGAGAGAGCATTTTTAAGTGGCAGTATATGTTATCGGAACCAATTTTGCAATAACTGTAATGTAGTGCAGAGTAATAGCTGATTACAGGCTTTTACAGAGGTGTTTTCCTAAACAGCCATTTTAATAGTGTGAAACCTGACATTAATACATAGTTTTCATAGAAAAACTAGAGCTTTGCTTGTAAGTACCGTACTGATCTTGAATTTTTTTCCCTTTCCATTTTGTCATTTTCTGACAGCTGGAAAATATTATATATTTATAGGTACAGTTATTTTTCTCATTCAAGAACTACACTGAAGAAGAGACTAAGATTAATAAAGCTGTTTGTTAATGCAAAGAAACTAAGTAGTGATTTCTTGGCATCAATACATACTAAAAGTTTTCAAACTTACAGTTCCATCTAGAGATGGAGAAGGGCTGTTGTTGCTGACACACTTCCTCTGTCAATAATATTGCAATAGTGTGTAAAGCAAATTTTTCCTTGCAAATTATTCTCTTCTGGTAAGCAAGGTGATTTTAAAGTAAAGGGATTGTAGTCTCAGCTGTGGCTAATGCTTATTGAAAATTTGCAAATTTTGGGAAGCACTCATCATTAGATGATATTTCAATCTTTTGATGGCATGCTTTTGTTTGAGTATTTTATGAATGTTTTGCTATTATCATTTATACATATAAAGCTAATATTACTCATTTGTTTATTAGATCAATGTAAATAAAGAATTTTTTAATATAGATAAATTTCACTATTTTTGTGAAACTTTTTGATTTATTTGAAACTATTTTTTAACAGAAAAGGGCCTGGCAAAAATGCTTTTCCACCTTCTATTTTATACAACTTTTAAATCTATTTTTTAACTACTAGAAGGATCTCTGATCTTCCTTATTTTTCAAATAATTTTTAAATTATATTGGCCTTGGGCAGTAGACATTTTAGATAAACTTGACAACATGTAAATGTCAACAAATTGCAATCTTGTCTGACAAAGCATCAGCATATTAATATTCATGTGTCATTAATTTTAATTTAGAATATTAATAGACTTGTTTGTATAAATAGTTAAGAACTACATCTAAAAATATTCTTTAATGTAACAGTTTTCCATACTGATCTACTTGGTGAACTGTAGTAGCATAAATGTTTTCCTTTTGTTATTACCATAACGTGATATATTTGCATGTGTTCGAAGACTACGTTAGTGTAGAATAAGGATCTCTGAGATGACAAAGAAGAGAGGTAAGTATCTATAGGCCTGTAAAATTTATTAATTTTCATAGATGATGAATGGGTAATGTTAATTTTCTGCTTCAAAAAAACCTCCCAAAATACATCAGTGGGGTACATAAGTGACATGTTTTTTAATGGAAAGAGTAATTGGACATAGAAAACTGTGCTACTTTGTTAAACCTGTACAAATGAGAATGTCAAAGAAATAAGAGTGACAAAACAGAGACTAAATCAATTTCTAAAATAGGGGCTTGATGGCACTTATCAAGAACAGTGGTTCCCCCATGTCAATTTTTCCCTAATTCAGTGATTAAAAGAATGCATCAGAGGAATTTCATGTTATGTATGTCATCTCTAATTTTAGTTCCCTAAATGTCCACTGTCAATAATTTATCAATACCATCATCTGGATGGGTAGCTCAAGTGGAAAGTATGAAAAATCTTAGGACCTAGAAACTGAAAAGAGCTTACAATAAGAGAAACATCAAGTTGAGTAACACTTGAATCAAAAAGAAATTTGAACCAATTTATGCTGGCACAGGTTGCCCAGAGAAGTTGTCGATGTCCAATCCATAGAAGTGTGCAAAGCTAAATTGGATGGAGCTCTGAGCAACCTGGATTAGTGGAAGGTGCTGGAATTAGATGATTTTTAATGTCCCTTTGAACTAAAACCTTTCTATATGATTTTATGATTCTATGATATTTGTTTGTGTTTTTTTAGTTGATATATTGGTATTTCAACTTGAACAACTTTTCCAAACACAACAAACAACAAAAGAGTCTTTTTAGGAAGGCAGTCACAGATTAGTTACCTGTGTGCATGGACGGGAAAACTAAACCTTATAAAAAGATTTTGTCTTTGGTGAACACAAAATAAAACTAACCAGCACTGAAGTCCCAGGGTGTTTTCATTTGTTCTGTGAAATGAAATTCCAGCAACTTGGAAAACTGAAGGACCAATGAAATCATGGCATAAAAAAAACTGAGGAGAAAGAAATTGTAGAATTGAGAGTAAAAAGAATCTTTTTATTGTCCAACTTCACTAGATTTTTTTTTCCTGCAATACCTAGTGAACAGTGGTAACACAGAACTTCGTTAATCTTTTCTTAATATTACAGTGTGAGAGATAACTCCTTTCCAGACAATCTTCCATAACCAAACAAATGGATAAACAAACAAAACTTTATAAGGCCAAAGTTCTCTAGGCCTGAGAGTTCTGGTTCTGTTGAAATTGGGGAAAGGAGTGAATGAGCGTGGATCAGGATGTAACTCTCATGATGTCTTTAAAGACGCAGAAGAGAACAGAACTCAGTCTATAACTGAACACTCCAATGTAAAAACAGTATCCAGAATTATCATATGTTAGTAATCTCACAAATACACCTAGGTATATGTGGACTTAGCAGGTAAAAAGCCCAATACATTCAATATATTTTAAAATAATTATTCTGAATAGCTGTAAGTTTTACATTTGTAAGTAGATAGTGTGAGGATAATATGAGGATTTTGTTAAAATAGGATCAATTAATTTCTAGTCAAAATATGAATCAAAGGCAGAATTATGTTTTTCTCTCAGTTAAAAGAAATAATTAGCTATTCCTCTTCCCAAAGGAAACATTAGTTGAGAGCTAGGTTACTGCTTTATAAAGTACTGCAGCATTTAACATTTCTATACTTTTCAAACAAGGCAGTTGAGTTGTTAGTAATATGTACTATTATGGAATTTGGGAGGGATGCTTTTTTATAGTTCTGGTATAATAAAACTTTACCATCAGATTTACTGATAGCTCTGAGTAAAAGAGAAGAACAGCCCCAAATCAATTTCTTTCTCAATTTATACTTCGTGGTGAAAGTAAGAAAAGTTAATGAGCTCTGAACACTCTGCTCTTTTGAGGGGGATTCTTTTTTCTCAAATCTTTATTAGAAAGATTACTAGACATGTTTAAAAAGGACAGTCAGATGAAAGCCATCTTTTTTGAGATACCAATTTGAAAGAGAGACAAATAACTGATTTTTACAATGTCTTTTTTAAGGAAGACTAGTCGTATGTACCTTTTTAAAACTTTCAAACAATTGGTAACTATCCTGTGATGTGAGTATGAAAATTATGTGTCTATCTTTATGCATATAAATAGTATCAGAATTCTATAATTGAGCAGCTATATTCTAAATAGAATAGCTATTCTAAATAGCTATATTGTAAATAGGGCTAAAAAACTCCATGGATCAAGGCATATCTGAATTCTTTCCTAACCAATTGTTTTAAACAGAAAGCTATCAAAAAAACAGACACCTATCCTCCTGGCTCCCTCCTGAACGCTTTTCCCCACCACCACCAGACTACAGAGAAAAAAACCCAAAACAACCAAAGAACCAAAATAATTAAGAAAGAAAAAAAATTGGTAGCTGCCTGCATTGCATTTAAAGTCTTTAGCAGAATGTCCAGCTAAGTCTCAATTCTAAATGTTTCTGAATCTATGTTATCAAAAAATCTATAGCTGAAAATATTTCTTTGCAAGTGCAATTCAAAGTTTGGGAATCTCAGTACTCAACTCAGAGCTGTTTGATTCTACTTCTAAACAGGAGAGTAAGGCATAGTATTTCTCACAGGCAACCAGTTCCATTATCATCAGAGAGATTTTTTTTTCTTTTTCTTTAGCCTAGTAGGGCATTATTAGACTGATTAGTTTTACCAATAGGATTTGTCAGTATTATTTTGGTAGCAATTTCCCCTCCCTGAAGGTTTCATGGCGTTCAGCATATTGAGATAATACAGTACATTTTTGTCTCTCAAATTTCAGTGCTCCATCAGCCTGGCAACCACTATGATCTAGCATAAAAGATCCATATAAGTGTTAAGAAACAATTTTTGCTTGGGGGATGGAAAGCAATATTTTTGTTGTGGTTATTTGATGTGTTATTTAAATGGTTGTCCAGAAATAAGAAAGGATTTACTAAAAATAATTATTTTGAATAAAACAAGAAGAGAATAAATTTCTTGGCACCTCATTTGGAGATGATTCTTTGGTGCCTTTTCATCATTCCTTTTTCAATGAGAATCAAGATAAATGCACTAAATCCAATGCACTGTCTAAAGGTCACTGCGTTTGCATCTCTGCTGGTTCACACCTCTTGCTGCTTGGCTACATAGCTAGCAAAGCTAATGACTGACCTCAGGTACAGATTTATGAAAAGGCAATTGTCCAGCACTGTTTTCTTTCTTTGGTTCAGCTATCTGTTCCTGTAGTGATTCCCACATGGTGTGTAAAAAGGAAGTTCACACAATTTTTCACCATCTTACCTAACAGTCCAAATATGTGGGGATGAAAACTGTATTCTAGTTTAACAAATTCACTCCATATTAAAGATAAAAGAATATTAGTGATGTAGTCCAAAGATCAGTCAATGCAGAAAAAGTTGCTGCCTTGAGGAAATTGGAAAACAATGCTTCAAGGACAGTATTAAGTTTTGTAACAGATAGACAAATATCTCAGTCACTGGCATACAATTCAACATCAAATGGATGGATGAGTAATGATGCTCTGCCTCTGGAGAACAAACAAGTTGAAATGCCCAAAGTTTATTTTTTTTCCCCTTTCACTGCAGTTTCAAAAGGGCTAGGTTGAACATCTTACAGCTTCTAGACACAAAGAATACCTGATACAAACACCTAGGAAAAAACTCATAACCAAAAAATTAGAGCAACTGAAACTGACATATCACGAAGGAGAACCAACCTTTATGGAAGTAAAAGCACAAGGTTATCTTTATGACATTTCAATCAAAAAGGTTCAGAACAGTCAATTACAGAAAAAAACACATCTCTCCTCACTTCATTAAAGTACATTTTAATTTGTTTGCAGACAGATGCACAGATTTTATTGAGTTAATGGGAATTTTAAAAAGGAAGACATCTGGGGAAGTGATAGAGGCACAGCCCATCAGCAGCCGCCTTACCATCTGACAGACATGTTAGTTGTAAGTTGCCAGTTGTCTACAAAACCTGCCAAGAAGCCAGATGCCACCACGGGGTAGCACACATCACAAGTCCCTGCCCTAGGTGAAAAAGAGTTTAGCATAATGTTGTATCGGTTAAAATACATAAAATACCATTTCATTACAGTTGAAAACTCAGGATTTTATTAAGAAGCTCAGTAACTAGTAGAATTTGAAGTTCTAAATTGTAGGTGAAATTATGAGTTTCATTAGACTTTCCAAACAGCTCTGGATTTTCTGGTACTCTTTCTTGCAAAACACACGGTCACTCTAGATTTTATGGCTAGATTTTAATTTGAATTATTTATCTATAGATTTTAATGAGAATATTTTTAATTAAGGTGTCAGGAGATTGGAAAATTGAGAGTAAATCACAGAGAAGTTTGTAAATATTCAGAAGTAGTCAGAGGAGGGTAGATGAGAGGTGGGATCTATAAAATATTGACTTCTGTTTCACACAGATAATCTACGTATAGCATATGTATCTTTATATTTTACATATATATAGGGATACATAGATTATGAATGGTAAGGATTAGGACTGCTAAGAATCAATACTACCTGAGAACAGCCAAGAAAATTCTGTCATTTTCTTCCTGCATTGTGGTCTCTAACTACTGTCAACCAAAGGCACTAAACAGCACCAAGTGGAGTTGAAAATAAAATTATTCTCTAGGCTTCCAGACTAGATTTCTTCTTCAGGTATAGCAAGGAAATCAGGAGAGTCCATTTGTCCCCCACCACCACCCTTGCATGCACAAAAAACTGTTTTCACTGTCAAAAAGTTATGCATCTAAAATTATTCTAGCAAAAATCTTGTTTTCTGTATTTATCTCCTGCCAGGTCCTGTTACTGTGATGTAAGTAGAAACATGCAGTAACACACACAACA
>VXBS01004329.1:482202-494703 GCA_013400255.1 Sitta europaea | reverse complement strand
CGGCCCCGCGCCCCCCGCGGCACTGCGCCCGGACACACCGAGCGCCAGGGAACACGGGCATCTCCAGCCTAAAGGCGCTTTATTTCCCACTTCCCCAGAGCTCCGAGCAGAGCGCCCTGTTACTGAAGGAAAACAGTACAGAGCAGAGAGGCGTGTCCATCCTTCACACTCGGGGGGCTCCCGTCCTTTGGAGCTCCAGTACATACAGCCCGGGCAGTTCATCTTTGCACTGACAGAGAAAACTGCATGGTTTAAAGAGCGCTGAGACAAAGAAGGATACATTAGGAGGGACACGGATATAAAATAAATTAGAACCGTCTGTAAAAGTTTCTTTCCATATACAAAACAACTTTTCTTTTTTGGGAGTGATTTACATTTCTTTAAATTGACAGTCTGTACACAGATAAACCTTTCACCAGAAATCATTTTAAAATGCCGGTTTTACAAGGAAAAAGGAGCCACTAAACAACCCATCCTGCAAACTCACAAGCCTCTCCTCAGCTGAGGGTGCCAGTCTTTGGGATCAGCCCTGTCCCAGGAGTGACACTCTGCTGCTGCTGAGTTTAGGGTCCCCAGAGCACAGAAGAACCCATCATCACCTTGCCAGCTAAGACAGAGCATGGAGTACCTTGTCCAGTCCTTTCCTGAACAGCTCTATGGAGGGTGACTCCACCACCTCCCCTGGGCACCCCTTTCCACTGCCTGACCATCCTTTCCATGAAGAAACTCCTCCTAATGTACAGCCTGACCCTCCCCTGCTGCAGCTTGAGGCTGTGACCTCTGGTCCTGTCGCTTGTGACCTGGGGGCAGAGGCCGCTCCACGACCTGGCTACAGCGTCCCTGCAGGCAGACAACCCACAGGGGACTTGCAGGGACGTTCTAGAACACGTGGTGAACAAGCCACTCACACAACTCATACCCTGAGCGTGGCATTTTCACACCCCTGGCCTGCTGGGTGCCCATGGCAGAAGTCAGAGTGATGCACTCTGCAGTTCCTGTTTTGAGCTCTCCCGCCCAGGGTGCCGAGCTCCAAAGAGCTGAACTGCAGAGTACTCACCAGTGAAAAGGAACTCGCCCACAAGGGGGGCAGCCTCGTACCAAGGAGATGCACGGTCAGGTAGGGTTATCTACAGCTTTCAGGATGTCAGGTTTGTTTTGCTGCCTTGCTGTACTACTCTAAAACCTAAGGCAAGAAACTTAGCTTTAAAATGAAGACTATTACATTTCTAACCTCCCCTCACCATTAGTCACCATTAGAACAGAGGTAAGAATGACCAGTTTGTGCTGCTTCCAAAATCTTGTACAAAAATAGATCATTATGTCCTTTGGGCAGTCTCAAAAATCTGCAGATTCTTCTTTCACCTCTCGCCTTCAGCAGGTACAGTCCGGTCCCATTCCCAATCCCTGCATCTCGGTCAGAATCACAGACGAATGAAGTTCGTATTCACTTTCCTTGGAATCGCTGTTTGGAACCCATTCTGTTCCCGTTCTCGCTGACTGCATTTCTTTGCATTTGCTCAGTTTTGTCCATAGGCAATGCGTCGGCAGTGCAAACGCAGAGCGGGCTCGATGAGGCTCCTGCCCACCCCCCTCCTCCGAGCAGCGAGCTGGGAGCTCCCAGCATTGCCGAGAGGCCTCCCCAGGCGTTATCTGCACGCGCAGGACTCCGCCGTCATGTTGGGGTACACCTTCAGCACCACGTTTTTGTTCTCATCAAAGAATAAGATGCTAAGGGAAGACATTTTGTCAGGGACGCAGCAAGGCTCGGGAATGCCGGGGACGACTCCGACAGCTCTCACAATGCTCTGGATGGTGGCGTGGTTGGATGGCTTCATGGCCTGCAAGAGAGAGACACGGCAGAACATGTTACTGCACCCACATGGCCACGGATTTATGCACTCTGCAATAACATTGCTCTGTTGAAGGGCCCTGTGAGACCTCTTAGCTGGGACATCTGTAGCACTGCTGAGGAACTGAGCCTCCAAGACGGCTGTATCTCATACTAAAGTGACATTTTCTTCCAGAGAGGAAACTTCAAATGACAAAATGTTTCCTAAATTTATACAAATGGACACACTTGGGTTTGCCCTGAACAGGAAGAAAAGCTGCCTGGTGAGGTAACTGCATGGTTACAAAACCAAAAATCAAGGTGCTTATAAAAATAAAAAAACAACACAGAGGAACGAAAACCACAAAGTTTAATTCTGAACCTTGAAATGCTTCCTGATCCAAGTATCTGTAGTTAGGTGGGCATGAAAAATGCACAAGACACAGCTTTTAGCCAGTGACTTTAGCCACGACACAGAATCTGGGAATCAGAACAGTTCAGTGTGTACCCCATCACATGTCACTGAGAAATTCAGAGAACAAGGTCATTTTGGCCAAATGTTCAATGTGCAGTTTTGCTGCAATGAGAGATGATTTGTTTTGGGGAAAAAAGCCAGCCTTAAGGGTTGGATATGGCCCTGCAAAAAGCACAGGAATATCTGTGAATTCCAGTTACTCATATTGTTTGCACAGCACATTAGTACATGAAGTTCTAAGTCTCCATCTAGGCTGATCCAAGACATTTCTGTTGGTTTGATTTGAATTCAAGAGTACCTACACTCCTCAGCAGTAGCAGCCGAGGGTTTAAAAACATGTTTTAGATTATCAGACACCTCAGATTTCTGTACCATTTCTGTCATCAAAGGGAAGTGAAAGCTGTGGTAGCGCCCAGCCACGTTTCTTTACTCAGGAAGAATGCTGGGCAGCATTCTCCCAAAAAAATTGGGAGCCCAACAGCTGTCCCAAGCCTGCAGATTATGTGCCAAAAGACAGAACACCTGCTGAGATCCCATTCCTGCAGCCAGTAGTACTAAAACTAAAATCAGGACTCCAAATATGCCACGTAACATCTCCTCATAAACCTTCTCCTTCAGATATGGACTCCATAGCCCCCAAATGCTAAATTGCACCAAACCAGCTTCAGCCTAAGCAGCACAGAAGGGATTTCGAGTGTGGCCTTGGCTTTCTGTGGGAACAGGCTGGACACATGCTGTCCTAAAAGAAGTATCTCTGTTTGACTGGGTGGCATGCAACATCCTCCCTGCTGAGCACGCTGCACCGGTCCTTCAGATGCACCCTGGAGGAAAACCAGCCTCAGCCAGTGGGAATTTACCTGTGACCAGAGCAAAAGCCAAAGTTCTGTGCATCTCAGGAACCCCAGATCCTTGGGAGTACTAAACTGCACAGTGTCCAGCGCAGGGGGAGAGCCAGGCTGCTGCCTGTGGGCCACTGATGACCCATCCAGCACGCTGTCTACAAAACAGTTTTCCACATCTGGCTTGTATTTTGTTTGTTAAACAGGCTAATAACAAGTTCACACATCATAAGCACTATTCAGGAAATGTTTTATGGCAATTTGGGTTCTGGATGAAAAACTAATAGCAAGGCAAGTTTTTTAAATTCCCTTTGCAAGCTTATCTCTTTACTACATGTTCTAACCACTGCCCATTGCTGCATGGGGTGAATCCAGGCAGGTCCTAGATCCAAATGCATGTTGGCACTGGCTGCCTTTCACTGACATGGGAATCAAAATGCCCAGTTAATGGTGAAAAGGAATCAATAGAGACCATACCTTTGGAATTGGGAATTGGCATTCTCCTGAGCAGTAATAGGCATCAAAGGACTTAGGGGAAATAATCCACTCGCTCCAGCCGATGTCTGCAAAATCCACCTTGAGGTAGCGCCGGGCGCAGTACCTTGGCTCATTCCACTGCTTCCTCCTCGCCTTCTTCAGTGTCTGCTCATCAAACTGGAGAGTCTGGCTCTTCTGGAGGTGATTCTTCCTCTGCTTTTTCTTTTTATTCCTGGCCCTGCCTGCTAGCTGCGGCTGGAAGGTCTGGTAGGGTGTTCCGCCTTGCCAGCTCTCGCCCTCGCCGTACGGGTCCTTGGCTCCCGGCAGCTCGTTGTTCTGCAATGGTAACAGGATGTCTGCGGAGCGTTTTCTCCGGCGCTTACCGACGCTGCTGCTCCTCGTGTGCCTTTCGGGCTCAGGAGGGACCCTCGCCAGAGGACGGCGGTGTCCTCGCAAGGTGGAGACAACGCTCTCTGGCTCTGAGATAGCGGAATCGTTGGCGTAAATCAGGATGTAGGGTTCGTAGGAGGAAGGGGCTCTTGCCCAGGGATGATGGCTGGTCAGATCCATTTTAACACTGATCAGCAGCTCGTTGTTTTGTTTTGCTTCATGCAGGAGCCGAGTGATATCCTTCCACTGCCAGGAAAGGATATCCTGGTAAGCAGAGGAGACATTTATGAGGAAATGTCCCAGGCTCCGAGTCAGGTTCCCTGCTGAAGGAAAGGTCCAAACTGAAAGACGTATCTGATTTTCAGGTTTCCTGTGCCGGTGATGAGAACAGCCACTGGACTGGGAACAGTTCCACTTCACATGTGGCAGATCACCAATGTAATAATACACCAAAGCCGACAGCACATTTTCAGACTCTGTGAGTGATGTCAAGTTAAAAATGTACATCTCCTGGCCTTCAGGGCTCCCTAGAAAAAGAAATACTCAGGTGAGAATATGGGCATCTAAAAATGTCATCCAGAGGGGACAAAGGCTGCTCTGACAGCCCTTTGGCTATGTCAGATACGGATCATGCCTGAAGCTTCCCTACAGAATAATCAGTTACACTGGGTACATTTAGCCATTCCATCTAGGACACTTCATCAATCATACCACAGTTAGAAGGTGTTTACTAATACAGCTGAAGGAGGGTAGACGGTATTAGAGCATCCTTGGCAGCCCAAAGAAAGCCAACCCAAAAACCAGATTTGAGGGGCCAGGGGGTGGCACACTCCCCTGTGTCTGTGCAGGGATAAACAAGCCGAGGACAACCATTCTTAAGGCTGGGGTGTGGCCGTGCCGAGCAGGAGCGGCGTGGTGTGGGACAGCTGCGAAGTGCAGGAGGTGGAGCTGCCCGCAGGCACTGCGCCCAAACCCGGGCACGGGCTGCTGACACGGGCTGGGCAGCACATGGGGGACTAGAACCCCCAGGGAGGGCAACAGCAAGGCTCAAGAGGAAGGGTCGATTTTTCTTTTTAAATCCCCTGTCGGCTGCAGTTATGTCTTTCCTTCAGAGTGAGAGAAACATAGATCCGAATGCCAAGCTGTAAAACCAGGCTGGTATGGAAAACACGAATGCTTATATAGGTATGCTTATAGTTAAGGTATGGTTTGCAGCCCCCTCCAAAGGGCTGGAAACATCCTGACACGTTAGGGAAACAAGGGCATGCAGAATTAAATGCTTTCTGGACACCACAGCATGTCACAAGCCTCTCCAAAAGGTTAGTCAGAGCACTGACAAGCACAGAGATGGCCATGGATGAGGGATGACCAGCCACACCACTCCCACACTCCACACAAGGTAGCAAATCCCTTGCCCAGGCAAGTGAAAACATCATTTTCAGTACTCATCTTTCACAGACTTTGACAATTTTGTGTTCTGTGTGACATTCTGTGCCTCCAGCCTGCAATATCCCAGTGGCCAGTGCCATTCAGGTAGGTGTGGCAAAAGCCCATCTCTCCCTGTGCTGCCCCATCCCTACCCCAACAACCCAAGCAGCTTCCTCCTCTTCTGAACATTTTCCTGTCATAATATTCCAGCCAATACATTAAAAAAGCAAGAACTGGTCCCTGGAGACCCTGGAAAGAGAGAACCCTTCTCCCCAACTTAGCAGATGCACTGCTTCATGGAATTATGGAAAAAAAACTACATGTTTTCTTCAGTGGAACGGGGCCAAAACAGTGCAAAGGCCAAATCATCTAAGGAAGACACTTTTGTTTACACATTCAGCCTAATCTGACAATAGAGCACATAGGTAACTTCCCAAACACTGAAAACTCATGTACCAAACACACCCAAATTCTAAAACAGATGCCATGGGAACTAGATTTACTTGGAATTCCATCCTGCGTTTTATTCCTCAAGCCAAAACCAGCTCTTGATCACACTTGCACTTGGCATACATGAGGACTTGATCTCTGCTTGGTTTGTAACTGCTAATGTAATGAGCTTAATATGTAATTTGGCAGAGCAGACCAGTCTTAGGAGCCAGAATTCACAGTGTCTCATGAGCACCTGTTTAAGAAGTTCTTCTTTAAATTTAAAATTCAAATTATGATGAATGACAATTTTTGATCTTAATTTTTATTAGGAATGCCACTTAAAAAACCCTGCCTGTTCTAAACTGGCATATTGTATTGGAAGACAAAAGAAGCTACTTTTATTCATAAAGAAATTCTGGACAGCATGGGGCAGACCCAGAAGGAGTCTGTAGTTTTGGTTAAAAGCTAAACTCCAGCAGACACTTCTGGTCTGTAACTCTATGCCAACACAGAGCACTTGCAGTAGATGGTGCTATTTTCCTAAACAACCACCTCCAAGCTTCAGCAGCTCAGAGTTCGCAGATCCTTCGTCTGCAAAATCATCTCCAAAACACTTCCTAGTGTGGCCAGCACAGACATCTGTGGATTCACCGGATTCTGCCTCAAGAAGCCCAATGGCGTGACCTGGGGTTCCATCAAAATTTGGGAGTACTGGGTCCAGTATGTCCCCCCTGTGTGTGACACCAATACCTGACTCCCAGGTGTAAGCACTGCACTGAAATATGTGGCTAGAAATTACCCTTACAAATGGCAGACATGCCAAGGAAGATGCAGCTTTCAAACAACTACAAATGCATCTTTTGCTCAGGAAAATTTCATTTCATTGAAACGAGACTTTGTCTTTTGGCTCATAGGACACATGCTGCTGGAAAACACACCAGAGAATGAGTTTTAGGGAGAAAAAAGGAAAGAAAAAAGTACGAGGAACCGAGCTACACGCTGCTGCCTTCCAGACAACCGTGAGGCAAGATTTTAACAGCAACCTCTGCTCCCCTCCACCAGATGTTACTGCCAGCCTGCTGAGGCGTTTTTAAGACCAAGCTCTGCATGACAGAGCTCTTTTGAACTGCAATAGCTAAGGCACAGCACCGTTGCACCATTAGCACTGCTCACTTCTACAGCACCAAGTGCTGAGGCGGCAGCCAGGAGCTGGGCAGAACGACGCTCAGCCAGTGAGACATGGCACTGTCTGTATTCCTGTCAGATACCCTCTGGGAAGGCACATGCAGTTACCTGGACAGGCAGAGGGTTCATAGGCCTCTGGGGCCTGCAGGCATGTCTGTGCTCACCTGTGCACTCGGCCCTTGCCCCAGCCAAACCCAGAGCCCGGCAGCTCCGTGGCGAGGCTTGTGCTGGCAGAGCCCCTCTCCCCAGCCCTGTGCACGAATGACAACGGGGCTCTCCTGGAGGGGCCAGAGGAACGGGACGGTCTCTTCAGATCAAAAGCAGAAACGCCTGCCTTGTTCTACACATGGACTGACACTCCCTCTTCAGGTACCAGAGATGCCAGGCTATTTACTAACAGCTCAAGCCCAGCTCCTGGCACTGCAGCTGAAGTACCTGTACCTGCTGGATCTCAGGGGTATGGCCTGTGCTTCCTCACCTCCCTGCACCCACCCACGGCTGCAAGGATGGCTTCTGACTGGCATTAAAAAGGTATTTCAAAGGAAGTGCAGTAGGTCTGTCAAGACCGACATCTCCAGCACAAAAAGATTCCTGCCACAAGAGGGATTTCAAGCATCAAGGAGCTGGAACGAGTCTGCTAACATGTGGTGTGTTTACCTTTATAGAGGATGCCCTGACATTTTTATGGACTGTCAAATCTATCCCACGGGTGAAAAAGGATGTAATAATGAGGTCTATTGAGTTATACAGTCACCATTAGCCATCATTTAAAGGAGATATTAAAGAGGTGCCCTTGTGCCAGGGCCCAGTTAAGAAGGTATCGGCGTTTCCGGTGTGAAATCTTGTTCTCCTCAGTTCACAGCCAGATACAAAAATTCACTCGGAGCTGGAAAGGGGAACAAGTTCCTCAACAGAAACAGATTTGGAAACCAGATTTTCTCTTTTCTCCCACCTTCCCTCTTACTTGGCTGCTGCTTCCTAGTTACCAGTATGTGTTCTGTGCAAAAGGAAAAGATAGGATGCGGTTCTCCCTTTTGAAAGAGCATAGGACTTGGTGCCAAACTGGTTTTACTAATTCTTTTAGCAAAGCAGATAAGATCACAGCAGCTAGCAACTTGATACAAAGCAGCAGCGAGTTCACCACGGACTAAAGCTCTCAGTTGTTCTTTTCTATGTATTTTAAGCAGGAAGACCACAGCAGGTGTGAAAACACAACATCCAGCTTGAAGCCAGCACAAGCCCAGCAAGCTGAGGGGGTACACCCACAGTAGACACAAATCTGGGCAGGAGAAGAGCCAACCTCACTCCACCTCACAGCCATGATTCATTGCACTTCAGCTGGCTGGGTGAAAAGGGAATTGTGCACAGCCTGTCCTTTGACGCCAGAGCTCCTCATGTTAAAGCAATGCGTTCTAGAAACAGGGATCAGCAGGGAACTGTGAGCACAGGCCACTCAGGTGCATGGCACCACTGCAAGACACACAGTGACAGAAGCCAGAAAATTCAATTTCTGAGTCTGGTCCTGAGAGGCTGAACCTACAGGTCCTGCCCATTTGCCTCAGAGGCTTGCAGATTCGGGCCTGTCAGCCCAAATCATAGCTTAACTACCAGGATGCAACTGTTTGCATTGTATTTATAGGGTGCAGCACAAAAAACCCCTAACCAAAGAAACACTGAGAAGGAAAAAAACAACAAAAAAAAGTCTCCTGCCTAAACATTTTTCAAGCTCTTGTTGCAAAGAACCCCTGATACTACTGGTGCTCCAAGGGGCCAGCATTGGGCCTGGACTGGTTTCTGCAGGCTGATGGCAGCCGGCAAGGCGCTGCTTTCCCCGTGCGCGCTCCGTTTCCCCTGTCTGCGTGGGCACTTCCACCACAACAAAGGAAAGAAAGGCCTTGTGAAAGGGAGGAGAACATAGTTCTAAAACCACAAGAATTGGCCTAGGGGAAGGTGTAATACCTGAAATTACATGAACTTCAGTCAATAAAAAAGAGTTTAAAGTAATTTCTCACTGTATAGCTTTACTATAACACCATTAGAAGGACCTTACAATTAAAGTCAAAGACTCATTTGCAAGCCATGTTCCATAAGTGATGTTAGGATTAAAAATGCAAACCTCATCTGCATTTGAGGCTTTTATCTCTCCACTCTCTTTTCTTTTTTCCTGCTGTCTCTGAGCTCCAGATCCCGAGCCTGGGCAGCAAGCAGCACACCTCCAGAGGTAGTGCTGAAGGTAAGCAGATTTCTGCCAGCCAGAGGCCAGGTCTCTTCCAGGAGGAGAGAATGGTCATGTACACACACTGCTGCATGGACAGGACCACAGCTTCGGAGTTCCCTTGCCAGAACTGCCTGAGTGCTCCATTGTGGCTCACAGATCACTTGACCTTCTTCCTGTGGGTCTTTTAGAGCCACAGTGGATGGAAAACAACTCACTCCTGTGGCACCCAGAGGTAAAGAACTGGAAGAGGCCTGTCCAAAGCAACACAAGGACTACCAGAGTCATCCCAGAAATGTCCTGCAACAGTGAGAAGAGCTGCCACAGAAATCACAGGCTGAACGTCCCTCAACTCAAATACAGAGAAAAAAATGAGAGCAGTTAAGTCCATGGGAGAGAACGGCACTGAAGTGGAATTAAACACTCTGTGAAAGATGTACATCCTTACTGCACTCCTCATGGATTTTGGGCCTGGTGATTCTTTTCACCTTTGCCACAGTTAAGGGTTCCTTTTCCGGAGTGATCCAAACTGAACAATTATGCTCTCAGATAATTTAGCAAGATTAACAGGAAACAAATTTACCTAAAGGATAGCATGAACATTTATCAAAACCAATGGCCAAAAACCCCCAGCCCAAAGAAGTGACCAGCCAGCCAAGCTGTGAAGCCTGGTACATGAGAGATTTCAGGGCAGCATGGGATGGAGCCTTCAAAGAGGTGTCACACAGGGCTGAAGCTCTTGGTCCCATCCCCTCACACAACTGAATGGGAACTGAGCAGCAGAAAAAGAAACTTGCTTTGAACAAGTATGGGGATGTTAGCTTTCATAAATCAGTCTTAGCTGGGTTTTGTTGGCTGTTGCCAACAGGGTCCAACATGTGACACCGCTGTTCTTTGACTAGAACAGGGATGAGTTTCAACAAATGCCACGAGCTTTTGGCCTCATCGCACAACATTCCGGGTCTCAAAAATTCATCTGCTGCTTTGCCTGGGAGATTTGGGAAAGGCCTTCCCCATTTGCTGCAGAGAAAAAGGTGTCACAGGTACATCTGAGAGATGTGTTTCAGAAGAGCTTCTCTCCTGAAAATGTCAGACTAAATTGCAAAGTTAAGCTGCAAATGAAACCACTGAAGATTTGCCTCAAGACCTCTTGCTGCAGACAGAAAAGACACAGGAGGATTCTTGGGAAACGTCTGCTCCTAGAAGACAGAAAACTGAGTCCTGAAGGAGCTGGCGGAAGGAGTGGTAAAATGTGAAGGAGTAACAGCAATGCCATGTATTAAATTAACTGATGTGTCCCATTAAGGACAAGAGGAAGCCCATGAAATTTGGAGCCAAGGAGTGCAACAGTCAAAGCGGAGGATCTAGAGACCAAGTACCTTGAAAGGGGAATACTGCTGAATGTGCCATTTTCATTGCAGGCCTTCTCAGGCAGTTGGGACCAAGGAAGAAGTCGGGAAAAGCCTCTCCATTGCACCCACCACCCTGAGGAACATCAAATATAAGGGCTTTCTGGAAACAGACTTTTCTGCCATCAATAACCACACAAAATAAGCTTCTGCTGCCATTGGCAAGAGAAAGACAACACCTAACTGGTTAAATCTTTTGCATAAATACTTATGAAAGTGTCAAAATTTTTTAAAACCAATTTATTACTTTGGCACTTGATCTGTGAAAGCACTGGAGGATGAGGAAAGGGATTAGCGAGCAGTGTGTTTGTAGGACTGCTGCCACTCAACATCAAGTGAGAGTACAAATATAATCAGAAGGACCACAGAGATGGGATTTCAATCAACACTCTAGGTTTAGAACAATAAATGGCTTTAATCAGATATGCGTACCAGAGCAAATATTGCTTTGCTGGGATCATTAACAACCTCTCCTTTTGTGGGGGGGACTGTAGTAAATATTAAATCCCCTCTTTTGGTGGGCTTAATTCAGCGACAGTCACAGACAGGAGACTTCACAGGGCAAACAAGTCACATTAGAAAGGCAAGAGAGCTCTTCAGTAAGAGCAGCAGCTGGGGAGTCCTGGCTCTCAATCCTCCAGACCCAGGGTAATTACTCCTCTAAAGCCTCCCCTGTGGACAGAAGTACTTGCGGGGCTGAAACCTAAGACACCAACGCCACTTGTTCCTCATTGTGTTTGACCCCTGCACGGAGCTGCCTTGTAAAATACATTGTTGCTTTTGAAGATGCAAAGAAGCCTGGCACCCAGCTCTTTCCTAGGGCGGCAAGGACTTGAGGCAAGTCACTGAAACTCACAGGATAGCTCGGTTTTACTCATAGATGCTTGTCTAAGAAAAAGCCACTGGGTCAGCACAACGGTGTAATGAAAAGTAAGAGACTGGCAAATGGGACTTCTGTGTGTGGCATGACAGCTGTCCCACGTGCTGCAAGGTGTTGGGGTGTCTTAGATAAGGGAAGGACACCCCAGCGATGGATATCTTTGGGTTCTGGCCACTCCATTTAGCCCTTGAGGAGTTCACATGCACAAAAACCAGAGGAGGGAGAGGAAGAGATGCAATACCAAGTCAGTGACTTCTCTTTCTTCTAGGACATGGTTCTTTTGAGATGCTGGAAGGTTAAACACGTCCCCCTCCCTTACATTAAATGTTTCTAAATTTTCACCCATCTACCTGTGCATGCCAGTGTGTAATCACAGAGAGATATAAGTGCCCCTTTCAAAAGTGCCAAGATGAAGTATTTATGACACTCGAGTCATGCTTCAACTGCACTGGTCTGCCGCTGCCTCTCACTGTCAGTACTATCACCACTTGTCAGCACGGGAACGCTGCAGACAGCCTGAAGGATTCCCAAGCCGTATCACGGCTCCATCACGTACAAATCGGAGCCCCTGGCTCCGACAGAAGCTACACAAGCAGAACACCACCAACGGGGGACTCCGGAGAAGCTCCGCTAATTCCTCCACCTCCCTGGCACTATACTCAGCCGTCGTGCTGTCAGCGATGCTCGAATGAGCAGAAGCGGTAAGGCAATAACTAAAGTACAGAACATAACGTAAAACGCGACAGTCCCCGCAGAAAGCGATCCTTCTCTAATTCTCTCCTTTCCTACCTCCATCGAGCTCTCCGGGCACTCCCCCAGCCGTGCTCTGCCCTCGCCACTCAGGGAGCACGGGGCTGCCCCGTGGGCGAGCGCTCCGCAGCGGGAGCCGAGCCCTGCCCCGGCGGGGTCCCCGCTCTTGCCCTGGCCGCGGTGCGCACTCACC
>VXBS01004329.1:465108-482193 GCA_013400255.1 Sitta europaea | reverse complement strand
AGCGCGGCGATCGGCGCGCCCGCCCTCGCTCCGGCAGGGGCCAAGTGCGGGGAGCCGCCACCCCAGGGGAGCGCAGTGACGGGACGGAGGGAGGCGATGCTCGGGAAACTCCATCCCCCTGGGCGGACGGCGATCGAGGCATAGGACGGTCCCCTGCCCGCCTCCACCCAGCCCCTCCCAAAGGCCGTACAATAACGTGATTGCATTAAAAAAAAATAAAAAAATAAATCACGAGTCGAGGCGCACTCACCTTTCTGCCTTGGAACGTCTCCAGGCTTGGCTGAGAGCGGAGAAGGCAGGTGGAGGATGCTCACCGGGCTGTGCCTGCCTCTCCGGACTACCAGCCACACTCAGCGACCCTCGGCTCCCTCCAACCCGGCCGTGACTGGCAGAGGTGCCCTCAGCAGCCTGGAGCCCGTGGGAAGAGACGTGCATCCAGAGAAATCCTGCACGGGAGGACTCCTCCACTACGGCAGGGCACGGCAAGGTGTTCCTTGCTCGGCTGAGACAATTCCTCCCGCATTTGCTGTCTTTCAGCACCGAAAGGACAGAAGTGTCTCACCCGCCCTTGCCAGTGCCACGGCCTCACACGACCGCCCAGCATGCAGGACACCGTCCCTTACAAAATGTGCTCTGCAGCAAACAGCCTGTACATCGGGCAGGGAACACACGGGAGGGGTTAGAGGAGCCTCGCTGTGCTGACACAGTCTCTAAGTGTGCTGGTCCCCAAGATCAGCTTGCTTTCTAACCCGAAGAAGGGAGAGCATAAGATTGGCCTATAGACCAGCGCACGGAGCTTAGCACATAGCATTTTCAGCACAGGGCATTGGGATTTTCCACAGGCTACAGCGACTGTATCATTATGCAGCCTTAAATAGAACACTAGGACACATTATGTACTGCCTCTCCCATTACACTGAAATTAGGATCGGTAGCCAGTGCTCTTATGCATCTGTAATAAGCCCATCTGTAACTATGAGAGCCAAGTGCCCACTGGCAGGTAGGGAGCAAAGTGAAGATTTTCAACAGCAGAGTAATGATTTTTCTAAATACTATCAGCAAATGTGGAAACACATGTCTCATCACTATCAATCCAAGTAGTGCCATTACCTCTACTTTTCTCTAGGTAAGAAATGCACATTAGTGTGATATAAAAGCTAACGATACAAGTAAACATGTTAGGTAAGTTCATAATTAAAACATGAAGGTTTGATTGCTTTTTTTGACACAAGTAATAAAACCAATGTGGAGCTATGCCGAAAGAAAACAAAAGTATTTAAACTGATGGCTAAAAAATTCAGCCCAAGCAGCAGTTCCTGGCTTATATCCATGGCAGAACTGTCAATCCCAAAGAAGAATCTTTATGCAACTGGAAATTATCATTTCAGTTTCAGTCATGTTTTTTTCTACGCTTGAAAGAAGCAACATAAAGAAAATCCCCAAGCAACAACACACCACAAGTCTTTAAAAAAAACTGGCATAACTGAAACCTGTCCTATACCTACAGTGCCAAGCAATTTGCTGAAAGATGTGATCTTTTGCAAATCTCCAACACGTCTTCTGAGCAGCTTCCTGACTCTTGAGATCAGATCACTGTAAATAGAGAATTGCCTAAGTTTAAAAAAAATAAACCCTGAGAGACACTGTATCTGTAACACCATTCTCAAGCAAAGGGGGATTAGACAGGAACTACTTTTAGTTCAACATGGAAGCTCAAGCACCCTGTGGCTAAGCTTTTATTTAAAATCTTTTAAGTGTTAGCAGAAAGCCCTGTTGATGCAAAATTAAATCCAAATTTGGTTCCAAGAACCTTGCCTCAGCACTTGATTGCAGCTAAGTGTCTAAAATAGAAAGTTAGCCCTATACAATCTTGTTACAGCCAGCAAAGAGAGAGCAAGAGGACACTGGGTGTGAAACGGAGAGGCAAAAGTGATTTCTCGGGGCATTAGGAGCCTTCTCCAAACTCCCATTCTCAAACAGCCATGGCAGGTTCTCTGAGCATGCTACGCAGGCACACAGAGCATTTCAAAAACCCCTCGCTTTATGGACTGCCCTGTGACACATCAGAACACTCATTACATAGAGTTCTGCAGCTTGCAAATTTTAAAAATACCCCCTGCTCCATGAGATTTTTAAATGGTACAGCCTTGTGAGTGCACCCTCCAAACCAAACTGGAGCACACCAGGAGTCCCTCTCCATAGCTGAAAAACTCTCACCCCTGACCTCTAAGGGAACAGCCCTTCTGTGCATCTCTGCTATTCCTTTTCTGCTTCTCCCACAGAAGTGCTGCAAACCAGTCACCTGGACACATCCTGTCCTCCAGTTGCAGCCAGCACAACTCCAGGTCCTATTGGGCCTGAGCAGCTCCATCCTGATCACCAGTCTCCAGCCAGTGCAGCAACCAGGCCTTTTAATTCCTCAGCCCCAAGCAGACAGCAGGCTTCAATCCAAATTAAGTTTATTTAAATGGTGAGTGAGTCCTGTGCCATTCCAGGCCAGCCTCACCACCCTCAGGCAGCCCCTTCAAAAGTGCTATTTAACACCTCCAGCAAAACTTCAAGGTTTTCACTTTTTCAGCACTTGCCAGAGTGCACAACCCAGTAACTTTGCAGTTATTCGTTCCCTTCACACAAGCACTCGGAAGTAAGTCCCAGGGAACAGGAAACCACAAATACTCCTTCTGGAGGAAATTAAATAATTACATATTTGCATAACAAAGTGATATTAGCAAAATCTGTTCAGCATGTGAAGGCTAACCCCACACTCGTGCTGCTATTTGCCTGGCTCTCAGCTGCTGCAGAGTTCACTTAGCATAGCACAGCAACCTCGGCTGCTGTGGCTCCTGCATCCAGCTCTCCTGGCTGTCATCTGCAGGATTCCCCACTGCAGCTCCACCTCGGCCGCCTCACACCAGCCCTGTGCACATCTGCTGGGCTGTCTCAGATGGGCTTCTGTGTGCTCTGCCATGGCAGGGCTCCTGACTCTGAGGCTTTGGGTCAGTGGCACCAGCTCTACCCCAGCAGTGTGCTCTCAGCCCCACAAGGCCACCCCGCTCTCACCGGACCCCCAACCTATGGTCAAGGTGTGCTGTCCTGCATCCAGGGACCTTACCTCTTCTCCCTGGCGTCAATCTGCTCCACAGGACCACTGTACCCTGGTCCCTATCCGCTGCCTTGCATCCCTGACACACACACACACGCTCCAGGGACACCAGGTACAAATGAGAACACTGAGCAGCATGTCATCCAGCAATGCTTGGAACCATGGCACCAATCTGGCTGTGCTTGGAACCATGCTCCAAGCATTACTGCATCCACGGACCTCAATGCGCCGTGCTACCTCTCCCATCACTGGAAGCAAGGAGGCACGTGCTCCTTGGAATGTTCCTGCTCATGGCTCCAGAGGTGTGCACAGAGAACAGCCCTTCACAAGGCAGGCTGAGGTGGGAAGCCCAGAGCAAACCCCCTTCTGCACAGCCACTCCCTGTATCCCCTGTGCCGGCTTTCTGAGGCTTGCCAGCTGGGCTGGGCATTTACTTAGGTGGCCAGCAGCAGCCTTCCCCCTGGAGGGGCCTTCCCACAGAATTTCTTCTCTCAGGCCCTGGGATGACACGTTTCCCTCACCACAGAGATCTTCTGCTGCAGAGCCTGTGCAGCAGAAGGCCCGGAGGCGAGCCGAAATAAAGCACGCCTTGAGTGAACAACAGGCAGAGGACAGGAGCAGTGCTCCCCTTCCGTGCACGGCCCTGCTCTGTATGCACAGCTCACGGCATGGCCACAGTCCCTTCACCACCTGTGTTTGTGTTTGCTCTGCACTGGCAACTGTGGCTTGGCCTGCACTGCTTCACAGAGAACTGCCCAAAGGTTTGAGTCATCTGTAATCTGATTTTTGCATGTAGGGAAATGGAGTTAGGGGTGCAGTTTCCCCAGCTGCCTCTTTCACAGATGGCCAAAACATCTAATGGCCAAACATTTTGTACTAAATAACAACAACTCTGCAGTGAATGTGCTGGTGGCTCAGCAGAATGAAGCTCTTCAGCACCAATCTGCTGCTACTTTCTGGCTTCACTCTATGATCACAAGCATTCTAAAACAAGCACCACAACAACAGATCCCAATGTCGTTGCAAGACCAAAAATCCAGGCACCACGTAAAAAGAACAAAATTATGATTTTGGTGGGGTGCTGAAGAAACAGAAAAGAATTGAAAAACATATACAGGCTAATACAACCTGCAGACCTTAACTGATGTTCACAGTTCAGATGTGCTGGAAAAAGACCTACAACTCTTCCCACCAGTACAAAATCTAGATTTCCAGGGATCCACCTGCCCATCAATGCCCAAAATCAGTTCCCTTGTGGCAGCATGGAAGCCCTGTAGCTGCAGTAAATGCCCCAATCGGTGACAATACCAGAATCACAATTCAGAAATAAACTTAGACACTTCTATGCACCTTATGTTCACAGCAAGTAGTAGTTTTGGGCTGGACAGCTTGCATTTGTTTCTGCTAAAAAGCCACAGGGCCTAGGAATATATGAATATAAGAAAGGAAGCTTTCATGTGGTTATCAGTCCTTGGAACGCTTCTCTCTTGATTACCATGTGGTTTGCATGTCCACTTCACTTGTGTCTGATCAGGGCTGAACAGTGACAAGATCTTGGGAACAACACCCAGTGATGTCTCAGGGAAATGGAGTGTAAGGCTGCTAAGTTACTTTTTTATGCTCTGTCCTGTTTGTCAAGAAAATCAGCCTTCCCTTTAGAATGCAAGCTGGACCACAGAAGGGTTTGGGGATAGATTACCACTTAGGGCAGAGGCCAGAGCTTCCTCCAGTTTGTATTGGCAAAGGATTACAGCACATCACTCGGGAGCTTCCATTTGTGGTAACGTGCTCAGGGGTCGTTGATTTGGGATGCCAGGAGGGACACAACACCAGGAGGGCAGCTCACATGCAAACACAGGTGGGCAAGGAAGCAGACGGGTTTCCTGAGCAGTCAGCAATCCTGTGAATTACTCCTGACTCCCATTCCTTCACTGCAGATACCACAGTTTCATTGCCACTGGTTCATTGCCCAGGTCAGCAATGATCAGTCAGATTGAAGGCTTTCGGGTGCTGTGCCAAGGTCACCCAGAGAAGCATCATAAACTGGCTTTACTCTGCTTTTATCAAGCGTGGTGTTCTTCCGAGACTGTGCAGAAGCAAACTGAGCATGACTAACCACTACACTAACTGGTGCTGATGAAGCATCTTTGACATGACCAGTGTAGCCAGACAAGAACATCCTTTAAGACATGGATGATTTTTATTAAAATACTTCCTTTTTACTAATGAGATTTATGGATGAGCAGTGAAATGATTAATCACAAGACATGTCCACACAAAGGAAAATTAGCTTGCATCACATGGGAGAAAAGATCAATAACCCAAAATAAGGGGAAACATGGCAATATTGAATAAGAACTTTTTACTGAAATACTGTTTTGTATGCGATCAAATTACTTGCAGATCTCTGCTGCAGCACAGGAGCAGAGAGTAGATTCAGCTTGGGGTAGTGAGGAATTTTTCAACGAAATGTTTATTCCAAGACCCTGATTGCTCAGACCTCACCAAGGATGTGGGAAATGCAGTTGCATATCCATTCTTCACTGGATCTTTAATTAGTGACATAGCTTAGACAGCAGAGCTTGGAAAATGCAGCCACAAAAGCCAGTAATCGCAGACCCACCCTGAGCTCATCAGGGGCTGTTCTCCTCCTGCTCCTCCCTCTCCTTAGAATTTTAAAGATACCAGGTCTTTTCCAAATAACAGTTTTGGAAGCTTTAGGGGAAGTTTTTACGAAGCGTTAAAGCAGATTCCCCACCCTCCCTATCAGTTCTGGTTCCTGCAAGTTAACCACCAAGAAACAGCCTCTGGCCTCCTGGCACAGGCATGGGCTCTGTCTCATGGAGGCTGGGACTGTGCCCTGCCAAGCATTAGGCACCAACTCTGCTTGTGGCAAGAGGTGGCTCTCCAGGGAAACCCTCACCTTGTCTGCCATGACACCACCTGAACCTGCAGCATCTGGCACCTCGAGTAACAGTGGCACTGGCCGGTGCTGTGCACAAGGAGTTTGCCATCGTTTTCTCTAGGCTGAAGAAAGTACTAGTTTTGCCCCTCATCCATCCACTAAAAAATCTGTACATCCACCTTCAGCCCCAGCTCTTTGCTGGTGGAACTCAGAGGGAAAGCAGTTCCTCAGACACCTGTGTGTGGCAGCAAGCACAGAAGCAGCCCCAGGAGCAGCACACAGGCCTCTGGCTGATGGCCAGAGAGCAAACCCCCAGCACAGAGCGCCCTGACTGTATTCACAGAAGTACAGGATGCTGCAGCCTCTTTAAAAACACCCCCTTTGTGCCCGTGCTCAGCAGGCAGTGCCCGGACCGGCCAGTGCTGCGCTGTGGAGCCGAGTGGATGTGCCCGAGCTGTGTGCGGCGCTGCCCTCGGTGGGCACCACCATGCCACGGCCCCTGTCCCCCCACAACCCACACGCTCAGTCAGCCAACACAGGTTTGAAATATACAGCACAACCAATCCCAGGATGTGACCCCATGGCCTGCAGAGCTCCCTTGGAATGAGCGAACACACGAGGAAGTACTGCCAACACGCTGCCTTCCTTTTCAGGAAAACAGCAAGAGAAGGAGCTGCGTGTTTAGGTCCCACTGCCCTCCGCATCTGTCTGCACATCACGACGCTGTCTTCACGTGTAAGGAGCAGTGAATCATCCTTGATTCCCAAACTGCATACAGACGCTTCAACCCAAATCACATTCCAGACAAGCACTTGGCCAATTTCTGTTTTCTGAGAGATCATTTTCCTTTCCTTCTGTTATTTCTAGAGACAATACAAGGAGGGCAGGATGGCATTTTCCCTAAGGCACAACTCTTTCTCCTCTAAGATTTTAGTCATTTGTAGTTCCCATTTCCCTACTGCAAATATATATGGTCAGTTTCTCCAAAGCTGTAAAAAGCCTATATGTCCTCGAAGAGATTTGATCTTTCTTATGAGACTGAAGTTGAAATTGTAGAAAAGAGAAATTAAAAGTGAAAAGTAGTATTTGCTGTATTTAAAGACAAGCCAGATGTGGAACCACACGTCTCCAAATTAAACAAATTAAAGAGTGTTGGCAGCAATGGATTTTACTTCTCACACTTGCAAACATCAAGTCTGATATGTACTCTCTACTTCCTACCTATGGATCTATCCAACATCTATCTTACTCCCCTTTGCATTCCTAGGAATTATGCCCTGGACTCCTGCATGGCAACTCCTCACATCAGTGCAGTGGCCTGGTTTCACCTCCAAGAGATGTGAAGACTTTGACAAAAATCCTGGATGCTGAATGAGAGACAGCAACGTGCGTGATCAAAAGACTAAGGGATGAATGACAGACCCATAAACACTGGAAGGAACTCTAGGGCAGGTAATGAAAATCTTCAAAAACCAGGGCATGCTGTCCTTGAGTGCAGACACCGGGTCTCATACATGGGAACCACCATAATGCAAGGAAAAGACAGAGTCACAGATATACGTTGAGAAGATATTTTTCCCTGTATGACTCCAGCTACAGGCTGGGAGCAACAGCAGCCTTCCCTGGCTTTGTTCTCATCAGGCTCCCCAGTTTCACCCCTTTGCCACCCACTTCCCCATAATCTCAACAGACTGGCCTGGTACTTTCAGGATCTTGGTCAGCCAGTCCAGAACTCAGGTGCAATCAAAGGGCCAAGTGGTTTTATAAACATTAAGTATCATGCCAAACAAGGGAAAAAACACATCTACTTTTTATGAACTATAAAATGAAGTTCTGCCCTCCTCACACTCTTGTAGCTCTTGTCTAAGAGATCCTGTGCAATTTATCAGTCACAGTAAAGTGCATAAAAAGCTGGGATGTTGAAGACAGGCTTTTTTTTTCAACCCTGAATTTTTTCACACTGCAGTATTATGAGCAATATGGTAATCCCTGCAAATTAGGGGCTGGAGTCTGGGTAATCCCCTCCAGGACTGGAGAGTTCTCAGTTTGGAAACTCAGGATATTTTGCGCTTTTCCAGAAGTGAAGTTCAGACTTCTGTCATAGTCTATATCCACGGCATCTGATGAGCACCACTGAGCCAAGGACTTGCAGACATCCAGCACTACTGAGTTCCCCTGAAGCAGCCAGGACATTTGCACAGTGGCACACCAAGCAGGTGTGATGGACAGGACCCATGGACACTGCCAAGAATGGGGTACCACAGGGGGTTCCTGCAGAGCTGACTGCAGCAAACACACCACCAGAGCCACTGGAGGAAGGGCCAGCTCTGCATCTTCCCATAAGCACAAACTCCTGTGATGTTTGCAATGAAACCTCTGCTGATTACAAAAGTGAAAACTCCATAGCCAACAGTCTTTTCTCATGTCAGCCCCCTGCAGATCCTGTGTCCTGGAAGCTGGTAGATCACAGTGACAGCTGTCATCAGGCATGCGCTGTCTGTTGCACGTGACCTGCTCTGATTTCTACCTGCTGTCACCAGCTAACTGACAGGCACCCACTGAGCATCCTGCTCCTTCCAGAGGCTTTGGCCTGGACTCTGGGGTTACCAGCCCTCTCCCCTGCAAGGGGTCACTGCTGCCTTTGTGCTCCACAGGCACAGCTGGAGTTCGGTTTGGTTCCCACTGCCCACACCTCCTTCCCAGTCCACTCTGGCCTGGATGTGTGGGGCTACAGCAGATCTCCCCTGCCAACTGTTCTTAAATCCGCGGGGTAGAGCAGGGAAGGGAGAAGTTGCCTTCTGCCCCGTGCTTGGGAACGGGCTGCTGGCTGCAACTTGGCCTACAGGTCCTTACCGATTACCAGATTGTATCTCTGCATATACCCGAGATTACAATGGGAGGGAATTCCAATCCCAGTCAGAGACTGCCTGCCAAGTGCTCGCCCACTTGCAGTGATCAGACCGCAGCAGCAGTGCGGGAGGAGAAGGGTAGAGGCAGAAGGGATGGATGACTCCTGCGATAACCGTGCCCGATGCACCGCTGCCGAGCGCCCCCGGGTCCTGACACACTCCTATCCCAGGGGAGCACAGCCCTGCCCACCGGACCGCCCTGCTCAGTGCGCTGTGCCCGAAGTAAATGAGTTTCACTGCTGATGAGATAACAGAGGGACTTCACATCATTAGTCCAGGGGGAAATCTAGGAGCCAGGTGCTGCAGGAGAACGGCTCCCTACCTGGCTCTGGTTTAGAAAACAGCGTGCACAAGCAGGAATAAACGAGAACGCTGCGGTCATGAGCTAAGCGCGAGGACCCTGCAGCACACAACCCACAGTCTCACAAACAGCATTACGTAGCGCGTTGCCACAGAAAACCAATACACCAGGCAGTTCACACAAATCCAAGAGCACGATTCCACTGCAAGACCTTCCCTCCATCCTCCTTCATGAGGAGAGATGCCCCAAGTACAGTTGATCTGACAAGGGAACCCAAACTTTGCCTTTTGCTGCGCTGCTTCATTCGAGAGCTTTTTTGGGTATGGTTTGATAAAGTGAACATTCTCCATTTTCTTTGAACAAATTGTACTACACTTGTTTCTCATCAGATTACATAAATTAGCTGAGAGGGAATGGATTCAATTACAGTCCAGATTCCAGACCTCTTAAGAACTGACTGCCTAACACATTCCTTTCATTTAATAAACTGGAACCAAATGAGGATTATCTCATATAAATAATACTCCCTTGATAGAGAGATGCAGTAAAATGGCAAAAATACTCAGAGGAACCACGCAGATCAAATACAAGAGCCTCTGATATTACCCTCTGGATTTGAAGTATGAGCATCACATAAACTTCATTGTTCAGTATTTTTACTTTGTATTGTGAACAAGAATTTGATTCAAAGGCTTCAACTTAAGACCAAGTTTCATATCTTCTGACAGCCTCAGACGGCCAAGGAAAAACTGTGTTTCAGCAAAGTATGCCTTTCCACTTTGAAAAGATAATTTGATATCTCTGCACACCATACAAACCTCTCCCAAAAACCCAAGATTTACAGTCTCCCAAGTGACTCAGAGTAAGCCTGACCAAGAGTAAGGGTTTCAAGGAGCCCAGAGCGAGGCAGTTTCCCAGACACTTGTTCTTTAGGGAGGCAGCATTGTGGAACAACTGAACCTGCTACAGCAGCTCTTGGGAACAACCCATCCGGAGAGAAACACTCCCCTGGCCTTTCAGCGTGAGAAGCAGACAAACCATCTCTTCTTACGCCAAAACGCATAAGTAACCAGGAAAGAAAATGGCAAGGAAAAGACTTTGATTTGGAGCTCAATAAAGGACTCAAGGCTGAAGGCACAAAGTTACAGAAGCAGTCAATTATCCCATTAGCAAACAGTGTTCTGGACATGTTTTGAAGGAGCTGGTTAGAAGAGAGGCAAAGAACAACGCTGTACAATTATCTGTAAGCAAATGCTTTTTAGATTACTAAAGAATGGCTGAAGACAGTTTTGATGTCAGCCCAGGCCATTACAACTTGTCTAATCCTCCAGCTGTATTTAACCTGGCATGCAACTACAAATCCCAGATTCAGCAGGTAAGCTTCACATCTAAGACTCAATCCAAGAAACAGGATGTTTTTACCCACTCAGTAAAAAAGGTTTCCAGGGGACATGCTAAGTTCTCTGCCAACATGAATCTTTAAATTGGTACAGTACTAGCCAAGTCTTTCTTCCTGGGCTTCTTCATACCTGTCCCTCCAGCTGTCCAAAAGCTTTCTCAGTAATATAGGAACTGCAGTAAATACTGTGCACACATAGACACATAAATAAAGCAAACAAGCTGTTTTGGCACTTAGTCTGAACATTCCTTTATGGTCAGTGGGAAGGTTCAAAACTAGTTTTGCATGTGCTACATTCCACCTATAAAACCCCAGATACAGGAGATGCTCTAGCCCCACCTTCCTCCATTTTTTTAGGAAAGAAGTTAAAAGAAACATGACTGAAGCTACATTCTGCCTCTAGAAGGGATGAATGTGCTGACCTGTCCATCGAGTCTGCAGTGTGCCCTAGTTTATACCCAGGGAATGGTAAAAGTGGTTGAAGCATACATGAAAGGAGACTTCTTCCACTCAGAGCAACCAGGACTAAGCAGTCCTACTGAATTCAAAGGGGACATTTCCCCTTTGATGGATGTGACCACAAGGATTTTAAAAGGCTTCTTTATGAGTAACTAATAAAATCCTAATATGTAGAAAGGACTAATTATGCAAAGCAGACACAATGTTATGTTCACACCTGTTCTTATTTTAGTCATAAACAGTAATTGTCTGTTCACCCCTGAGATTTAAAAGCACAAAATCCAGATTTTTGCTTCCCACCTTAATTGTGTTGAGAGATTTCTGTGTCTCTCTCTGAACAAACCACCCAGATGCCTCACCAGTCACTCCGGTCCCTCCAACCCTCCATCCTGCTCTTGGGCACCATAAGACACACAAGGTTTTGAAAGAAGAGGCTTGACAGCAATTTGATTTACAGAAATTGCTCTCAGAAACTGAAGAAATCATGCTAACTCCTCTGCACCCTCCACCTGGTCACCAGGAGCCTGACTGTGCATGATGCTGCACACAGCTGTTGATGGTTCTTACTTTGTAACCCGGGGGAAGAGGGGACTCCCATAAAGGATGCACTTGGGAAGGGTCTTCCCCCAGGTCCCAGGCTGTATCTGCCACGTACACAGTACTTGAACAGTCTAATGCCCTTGGACACCTATTTTTAAGTAAGAGTAGGTTGCTTGGTCATCTGCAATGCTAGTGTCCATGCAATGACCACCTCACAAAGGTAGGAAGAGTACAATTTTATTTGGAATGCCCCTCTGCAGGCAAAGCTAAACTAACTCACCCTAATATCCACAACAGACTTTTTTCAGAGAGGTGCTGGGTGAGGAGCTGCTTACTGCACACCTCTGCCCCGTGTCCTGACTGGAGAATGCAGCAGGCTTCCCCAGCCCTCTCTATTGCAAGACAACCCCTGTACTGTTTTAGTTTTAGTGGCCAATGAGCTCCAGGGCAAAAATCTGATAATTTAAATACAAGCAAGCAAACAGCAGAGCAAGACCTGTGCCCAGAGGCAGTGCTGCTTAGGACAGGGCAGCTGAATGGAGATAAGTTGGCAGAAGGCAGTTCTTTATCTCAGGCTACTCCACTCAAAAAGCAGAAAGAACCAGTAGACAGAAGGGTTGTTGCATCCAGGAACCCACAGAGAAAACCCTAAGGGCAGAAAGCAGAGGTCACTAGGCAGGTGAGGTATAAGAGTATCTATTAACTGCACACGTGTTTGTTTTTACTCAACTGAAATCAAGTGATACTTCTTTCTGAACATGGGAAAATGGAAACAATACCACATGGAACCCTTTCAAAAACATTTTTTATTTTAACAGCAGCAGATTTCTAGAGTGTAATGGTTTATCTGGCAAGCCTTTGTTATACTTGAGACACATTTCCTTTTCCAATTTCACATTTAATTCCATCAAAACATGTGTTACTCATTTTGCAATTTTGTACCCTCAATGCTGTTGATGAGAAGAGCCAGAAGAATCTCCTGCAGTACTCCTGACCATGTTGAAATACAAGTCTCCTCCCTATCCTCAGCATCCCTCCCCCCATTTGGGGCAACTGACTTATGCCCTGCAGAGCCCGGTAGGAGCCCAAAGGACAAACAGGACCTGCCCAGGGCAGAGCAAGGGCAGTGCTCACTGCGGGCACAGGCAGCCAGGCACCTGAGAGGGAGTCACAGCTGAGCACCTGAGAGAGGGGCAACACCACCTGCAAGGGCCAGCACAAAGCTAACTCCTGGCACCTCCTGCTCACAAACCAACCTTCCAGAAGCTGTTCAGACATTACAAGCCATGAATCACCCCAAAGCTCAGGCACATGCACAGATTACCATGGCATCCCTTCACAGCCTCTATGAGAGCAAGCAGAATATCAGAAGTGCCACTATGACAGTGACCATGGAATACAAAGTTTCCTTTCCCTGTTTCCTGCTCAGATGCTAGAGGCATTCAGAAGTAAGGTTTCACCAAGGACTGCAGAGTTCTTGGAGTTTCAGTGGAGTCAACACCCTATATTTTCATTTAATTGTTTATGGTAAGTTCCTATAAATATAAATCTCTCCATGGGGAATAGGCTGAGGCAGCAGACAAAGTTCAGGACTGGCAAACTGTCATTTGGAATAGAACCAGATCCCTACATTTCCCTGTCTATCTTTTTCAATTCCAGCTCCAGTGATATGCTCTTACAGCAGACAAATGCTGTTGGATGCAAATGCTCTGATTATTCCAAACTGATTTGTGGCTGCTGCTTCCTAGAGACAAAAGCAGAGCACTCAGAAGGAGCTGCACTTGGCTGTGCTGAACAGGAGGGCATGACTTCAGGAGTGTATGCCTGGAATCCCTGGAAAAGTCTAATATCAACCTGTCATACCCCAAACCAGATTAAAGAAAACCAACAAACCACTGTAACAACCAATTCATCCAGGCATTTACTGATCTCCTTAACCACATGGATTATTTGTACAGTTCTATTGCCTTTCAGCACACAGACCATGCCATTAAGTGTGTTTTTCCACCTAGTGATCCTCAAAATCAAGCACAACTTGCTCAGCCACAAAAATCAAGTTCTGTGCCCTCAGTAGGAAGCAATGGAGAGACCTGCCAAGCACATGGCTCCACTGTGCCCTGTCCTTGCCCTGGCACAGGCAGTCCCTGCCCTGTGTGGGCCCTGACACGGTCAGCCTGCTCTGGGGCTGACCTGCTGCTCAGCAATGCCACTAAGGAAAGAAAAGCTGTTCAGACAGAGCAGCCTTCAAGGAAAAACCTCATGGGAATGTGCCAATTCCCATGCACCAGGCTGCCTGTATGTGTTCAGGAAGTGATGCTGCAGGTGAGCTCTCCAGAGCTCAGACCTCTGCTCTGGGCTGGCCAAGAGAGCAGCAGGGCTAATGCCAGTGATCATCTCTGTGAGGGGGAAAACCCAAGGGGACCTCTCTGACATTAAAAGGTATGGGTGTCACTCATCTTTGAAAATTTTAAGCTCTACACAAACCCCTCACTTGCCAGTATCCTTAGAGCAGAACATGCCTACTCAGAAAGAAAGCATTTCAATACAGACTTTTCTTTCAGCACCTCCTCAGTGCAGCTTTTCCCATGTCCTACACACCAGACACCTTGTATTTTAAGTGTGCCCACAGACTTTGCTGGGCTGGGACCTGTGAGATGGCAAACAAACTGGAGAGCACAGTGATTGCACTTGCTTTGAGATCGCTGCAGTGCACGAGTGCTCAGGTGTGGTGCAGCTGAGGACAGAAAACACAGGCAAATACAAAGAAACCAGCCTTGCTGTCTGCTGGAACTATCTTGGAACGTGTCCTTTAACAGCACACCAGACCAAGGGTAGATGGCAGGAAAGAAGGGACAGACAATATTTAGGAGCCAATTACTAAATCGCAGAAGAAGCTCTTTTCACATGGACAATCTCAGGTGGGGACCCAGGGGAACAAGTGCAATTGCCTCAAAGGGAAAGGAAATGCATGCATAATGATGAGCAATTGAATTTTGCTGTGCCATGTTTGGCTTTCTTTGCCACCTGCAGCTCAGGTGACATCTAATAGAAACACCAGTGTGTACCAGTAGCTACGGATGGGACCTCACCTCATATCTGTAACCCAGGTGCTCTGACCATGTCAACTGCACATGCAGGAATGAGTGCTGAGCTGCTCTTTTGGCTCCCTGGAGCCGAAACAGCACCAAGCACAGACATACAGCTTGGCATTTACCTTCTGCTCAGTTTGGGTTGGGTGAGGGAGGTGGTGCACGGCACAAACACCCTGTCCCTTCAGCAGACCTGCAGTGCCCCTGCAGCATGAGACACGGGGCCCCAGCAGAGCCTGCCTGGCTTCCCAGCTCCCTGGTGTGCTCCCAGGCAGATTCCAGAAACACGGGCACCGAGACGTGTCCGCACACAATAACCCAACCCAGCTTTTTGAACTTGGGAAGTAACATTTGTGGGAAAGAACAGCTGGCCAAGAAGCAGATGTTCTAGCTTTCAACTCTTCAGGGAAAGAAAAATATAAAAAAGAAAAATAATTATAGAAAAGGGTTACCCTTCAGAAGAACTGTTTGCTGTACATGTGAACCATGTGCTGCCCTTGCACGAAGTGTTCGACAGCTGCTCTGACTGGAAGAAGCTCTATGGACTGTGAATTTGCCTATCTATGTAAACAGGGTGTTGCCTCAGTTTGAAAACAATCTTCTGGCTGAGAACAGCTTGCTGAGGCACGGAGTTTAGATTAATTCTGTGAGCATTAAAATAAGCAAAGCCTTTTTAAAAACAGAGGTGGACACAGAAAGCAAAATTTACTCAGTCAGACAAGAAGTCTGCCTCAGCAACAAAAAGGCAGCCCAAATTTGGGTGCAGCTAATGGGGAGCATGGGGACAGAGGGTCCTGAGCTCTCCAGGCCAATGAGGGATTGCTGCAGGCAATGTCGGAAGACACACTAGGAGGAAAGAAGCAGAAGCATGAAGACAGTTGTCTGTGTATCAGAAACGCATTGGGGGGAGCAGGAAAGGAAATCAACAAGAAAGGAGACAAAAAACAAAAAGAAAGAACCAATGGAGGACTCTCCACTCCTCATGAATTTAAATACAAGACTGGGAGAGGGGAGTTGCTTTGCAATCAGGGCCTATCAAAAACAGAGACCTGCAGATGCCTCCTGGGACCTTTTTGGGAAGCAAGCTTTTCTTTAGAGCCGCTGAGGAACTACAAGGCTTTTAGTGGGCAGAGAAACACAAAACCAAAGCAAAACTCAGCACACAAAGAGACAGCCAAGGGCAGAACAGCCCAGAACACCCCCTGCGGAGCTGCCACCTCAGCCAGTGCTGGCCCACCAAAAGCAGAGGGTCTGAACCTCCTGAAGCACATTCCCCACGGTGGAGCTGGCCGAGAGCATGGCTGCACCAAGCACTGCTGCCTGGCACAGCTGCCACTGGCTTAGCCATGGACATCCCATGGGAGGCAAAGGATAGAACTGAGGGTTCCACCTGCTTGGGATGGCCCTTTATGCCTGCTACGCAAACCAAGTTCCCATGTGCTTCTTCCAAATACCTCTATCAAGTCCCCAAAAAGTGCCATTTTTCCAAGGCACCCAGCCAAGAGGCAGCATGATGGATTTAGGAGGTGTGGGGCCATTGCAGCTACGGGGTTTTGGGATTTTTCCCTGTGAGCTACAGGATGTGGGTCAGAGTGTACCCAGTTCACACAGGTTTGCAGCCACGGATTTGCCACTGGCCCTTAGGGCTGTAGGAAAAAGCCACTCAGAAAGGGGCGTGGGGGGGCATTCGTTACTCTGCTACTTCAGTCATTGAAAACATACAGAGCTACTTATCCTGCTAACACATATACAAGCAGAGCAGTTACTCGACAGGTAAACCATTAGACAAACCAGCAAAAGACTTTAGCCTGAAAAGTATGTGAGAAGAAACGCAGCCTTTTTTCCCCAGAATGTCAACTTTCAAAAGTCCATAAATATTGCTCAAGGATGGGATTCTTCTCACCTCATTGTCCTGTTTTGTCCCTGTCAGACAGGCATCCAAGTATCTTCCCAAGAAAACACCTGATTTATGAATCTGAAAGTTTCAAGGCATGAGAAAATAGAATAATAAGGGTATGCCTAAAGTCGGGGCTGGGGACTGCTCAAAGCTCACCCGAACACCACACCAGTTTCCACAGACAAGCCTACCCCTGCGACGACGGCAGTACTGCACAGAGGGCTCCTGTATTTGCACCCTGGTCACGCCTTGTCCTTCCTCTGTCGGAAAGAACACATCAGACGCATTTTCTGTTACCTGGCCGAGAAGCTCTCGGGGCCAAGGCTTGCCCCGCTCGACTCCCCAGCCCGGAGCAGACCCCCGGCACGCCGGGCTCTCCGGCATGGACAAACCCCGCTGTGCAGGTGCTGCAGGCGGCCAGGGCCAGCACTGGTCCCCAGCGCTGCAAAAAACGTGACAGGGAGAGAAGAGGAAAAAAAAAAA
>VXBS01004329.1:444774-465097 GCA_013400255.1 Sitta europaea | reverse complement strand
AAAAAAAAAAAAAAAAGCTGTGCATTGGAACCAGGGGCCCTGCTGACAGGGGCCGGCCCCGCTTCTCCGCAGGTGCTACCGAAAGGCTGCCGCCGGCTCGGCCGGGCGGCCATGTCCTTCCAGCCCGCCCTGCGGGAACGCCGCCTCTGCCCCGTTCGGAGGGCTGCGCTTGTCACAAGGCCGCTTGTAGAATATGTTTTCAAGTGGAAAAAAATTACTGTCAAAACAGTAAAGGGTTGATTTGCATCTCTTTGAACTTGCAGGGAGTGTTTGTTTTTTTGTTCTCGCTTTCGAAAATGAGTCAAAAACAGGGTGGGGGAAGTTAGGTGAGGGGAACAGATCCCTCTGCTCGATCTGCTGGGTGAGCAGAGGGTCCCCAGCCTGGTCCTGCATGGAAGCACATCCTCCCCAGATCAGGGCTCTGCCTCACAAGACTTGTCAGCCAGCAAATCTATAAAGCCTCAGCTTTATTGTTGTCAACAGACAACAACCTGTGCCCACCCCAGGATGTCCCACCGCCTTGGCAAACATGCTGTTTTGACAATCTCAGCTCCAGCCATCGAGGCAAAACACAGGGCCAGGGCTCTGCCTGATGCTCCTGCTCTTCAGAAAGAGTGCCTGAGAGACTTTAAGCCTAACCTCTAATTCCCTAAGGAGATAGATACATGCAGCCCACCCTGATACCACAGGCCAGGCTATGTGGGAACAAACAAACATCCCGAAACAGCAGAGTTGTTCAGATTTTAGGAGCCTTCCTCTGGAACAGCGGGGACTGAAACGAGCACGTCGCCCCCCGGTCGCCTGCGCTTCCACAATAACAACTTCAAGGCAGCGATCCTGCCGACACAAGTGTTTGCTTTTCTGAAGCCTCCCTCCCTGTACTGCTCCCCAGCCTCTGGAAAGCTGCCTGTGCCTGGCAGGTGCAGAGGGGCCGACTGGTGCTAGCAGCTACAGCCACGTCCTTCTCCAAAAGCAGCAGAGCAAGCTCTTCCCCAAATATAGTCACAACAAGGCATAATTAGGCATAGTTTGCAAAATGTCTCATCCTTTTCTGATGTCAATTCTGAGGGACCCTAGGAGAGCAAACAGGAATCAAACCACACAGCAGAACACACTGACACAAAACCCAGGAGACCTGAACTCCAGGTATGATGATAGCTCCTAGTAGCTCCACAAACATTTGCTATGTGATCATACTCTCAAGTTATGAGACCTGAAGGACCATGTCAAAAATCCATGCCAGACACAGCAGGCACTGACTGATGGCCTAGGGTTTATATATATATTTAAAATCAGCTTTACACAGGTCAACCAAAACACAACTAAAATTCCCAGCACTAGACAGACTCGCAAAACATAAAAAAGGAGCTCAGATCGCCACCAGAGTCCTCAAATTTCCACAAAAGGGAGAAAGAAACACAAAACTAACTAAAAAGCGAAAGAAGGGAAAGGAAGTAAAATCAAAGCAAGGCAGAAGTGACTTGCTGTTAACATATGAAAGTTTAGATGCTTTTGATCGTGTAACAGCGTACTCGTTTCTCCTGTCACCAGGCACAGAAGTCAGTTGATCTGTTGATTTGGAAATGCTAATTAAAAATAGGATTTGACATGCATCTTCCTAACTGTGCATGACCTACTCAGGAGGTAAGACTTCTCAAAGGTAACACCTTGTCGATGCCGCAGAGCCTTCCCTGCCCAGAGGGCAAGTCAAGCCCGAGCCACACTGTGGCTCCTGTCCTGCACCTGCCGCACTTCCCTGCAGCCATGCTACTTCTCCCAGAGGACATATCCACACAGCCTGTCTCTTCCTTCTTTCTTTATTTTTTTTTTTTTTTTTTTTGTTAAGGAATGACCTTTTCAAAACAACCCACCTGTCTACAGAACACTCTTTCCTGGTATTTGTCAAGGATATTTGAACAGGTTTGACTGTAATGAATGTCATGCCTCCAACCGCTGAAATGAACAAGTTGTTCCCAGACTTCCCTTTTTTTTTTTCCTTTTTAAAAACGCTGTTTATTGAAACAACCGTAAAATCTGCTTGGCAGTCTCAGGGCATGAGCCTCAGCTGTACTCCCCGAGTGTACTCAATGTTGGCACTGCTGGAAGAGACCATGGGGAAGTTCTCACTCCTGCAGATCAGGCCAGTTACAGTTTTGTTCCCCAGTTCAGGGGAGGGGGATAGGCAAGGGAGCACAAGTTCATGGTTCTGCACAGATGAAGAGCAGGGGTAGGCTTGGAAAGGAAGTTTGAAGCTCTTCAGGTCAGAGAGCTTTCAGTAGCACCTTTTGGCAAGTTGCAGAAGCTGTTTGCAGGTTTTCATTAATAAATACCAAATTTAACACACACAGAAACAGCACACTGAACATCCAGCATATTTTTGCCTGCCACTTCCCTTGGGCAGAGCGCCCCAATTCAACTCTGCCTTAAGGAAGGCACCTGCAAGCAAAGCAGCTTTTGGGGAAGTAATTTTCTCTGTTAGCATTCCTGCTCCTAAGATTCTTAGTTTTGTAAGACCTATAATTATAAATAGACTTCAGCTACTTTCAGCACCACTGAAATGCCTCTGACTCTGTCATGGCAGGAGAGAAATTCACCCATCAGTCCAATCAAGCACTGGGAGTGAGTCAGAAGTGAGACATCCTCACAGAGGGTATAACTACAGTAGCAGTAATTAATGAAAAGGGAAGACAGAACATGGACTGAAAAAAGTAGCCTGCACAGACCAAACACCCCAAAAGCTCATGTGGAAAACAAACAAATAAACCAAAAGCCAAGGAAAAATCTCTGACTTTGGAAACTGGCAGACTGACTTCTTAATTGAACCTGCTGGAGTTGAAGCCTGAGGATGACCTTCACTATATGGCACATGACACCCTTGTGTGTTGGACCTTCGGGGTTTTTGGCAGGAGAATTCTAATTACTTCAGGAACAATTCCTCACATGGTGAAAGCAGCCCAGGGCGGATTTGTTTCACCAAACTGCCGCTCAGGGCCAGGAGGGTGTGAGTGCCACGCGTGGAACGCCCTGCAAACAGATCCACCAGCGCAATCTGAGGTCAGAGATCCCTTCCCGTGTAATTACAGGGTGGTGCCGCTGTGCACATGGCTCCATGTGAAGCTCCAGCAGCCCACAACTAGCCAGAAGAATCTGGCAGCAAATGTACTTGGAAGCGGACAGAAAAGAGACAAGTTTGCCCTGAATTTGACAGATATGACAGGGGCTTGTCAAGCACATCTTTGCTTGCTGAGCTCTCCTGTCAGAGGGATTTAGGGCCAGGTGCATATTTTCTATCAGGAAACAGCCTCACCAATACATCCTAAAGATGTCTTGCTGCTCTCTGCCTCACATCTGGAAGGTATGCATGTGGATTTATAAGGCGTAAGTCAGTGGTTAGTCCATCTGATTATAAATCACATGACTTTGTACTACGACCACATTAAAACTATGCCATCAATTAAAAAAGGGAAAACTAGAGCTACCCTATAATTTTGGTTGACTGAATCAAGCCCATTCCGTGGACTCACACGCATTTGGTTCCAGATCTGTCCTACAAAGGAGATGCTCAAGAGCCACATCCTTAATGACTTACACATGCAGCTCATGGGGCTGACAGGCTGAAGGCTTTTGTTCCCTCAACAAAATGTTCTCTTGACAGAAAAAAAAGAGAGAAAAAATGAACAGCAGCATCACTGGGTGCTGAAGTGGTAGAGGGACTTTTGTCACAGCTGCAGCTTGGGCAGAGGTGCTCCTTCCTTCTCCAGCCCTGAGGGCTGACCCTCCCACCCTTCTTGCTGCTGGCACAGGAGAGTGGGGAGCAATGCAGAGCAAAAGAAATCACACTGTGCTGCCCTGGGAAGGAAAGAGGTTTCTTCCAGGAAACACATGCACAACCACTTGCCCTGGTTGCATGCTGCAGCTCAGCAGAGGCCTTGTCACTAGCACTGCTGGACTGTCCCACGCTTGTCATGGCCCAGTGGCCTGAGCTGAAGCACACCAGAAACCACTGCCATGGCTGCCTCACACTGGTCAGGTAGTTACTTCTGCTGTCTTTCATGTATTTCCCAGCCAAAGTTCAGCACTCTACCGTCCCAGAACATCTGTCTCCAGGAAAGCTATGACCAAAACTGGCAGTGTGTGCTGTGCTGTCAACAGGCTTTACTGCAGGCATGGAAAGGCAAGTCCTCACTGGAAGGGACTGAGAAAGTACCCTCCAGAGGACCTAGTTCTGAGGGCTTCTCCTTCACATCTCAGAAATTTCCTCCGAGGCTCTTCCAAAGTCACCGCTACCCCATCATCAAAGCCAGAGGAAAAGTGCTGCTGTGCTGCTGCTTGGCTCCTTCACTGAGGAGCTGCAGAGCCTTGCACTAATTAAACCCCAGTGACACTTGGGACAGAAAGCATTACCCGAGACTCCATTTATGGAACCGCTGCTGTTTCTTCACAGAGAAGACAGATGACTAGAGAGGGGATAACAAAGCAAAGGAGAAAAGGGAGACACCACCCTGTATCAGTCCTTTGCACTCTTCCCCCAAGCACCCAGCCTGACTCTATTGGCTGTGAAGGGACAGACTTCTTAGGGGGAAACAGGCTTTCAAGTACAAAACCAGAGCCTAACTTCTCTGTCTCCCCAGTCACACCAGAGCCTTCTGTTGTGATCCCTTCTGTGATCAGTCAAACACATGCTGCTATCTCGACTCAGTTAGCAGCCATCCCACATGGGGCCCTGGATGTGCAGGCTTGGCAGCAGCCACCACTGCCCTCCTGTGATCTCATCGGAGTGAGTTCGCAGCTCTGGCCCTCTCAACCGTGACTCCCCCACTGCCTGTGTGCTCCTCTGTTGAGCTGAGCCTCCCCTTTGCTGTTGGAAGCTTTCCTTTGCATTTCCTGGTCATCCACTTCATCATGAGTTCAGGAAATCAGATCCCGACCCAAGAGTGACACTTGCATATAGCATTGCTCCCATTTTCTTACTTCTTTAAGTTTATGAATTTCCACAGCCCACTGCAGATGCCGAAGGAGATACCACAGTGTGGAATCAGAGTTTTGTGGAAAGGTCTGTGGTGCTTGGGTTTGCCCTGGCACCCACAGCACCGATTAGTGAAACTCTCGGGTTTCAAGCAAAGCAGCACTGGAAAGGACAGCTCAGAAACCTGACCTAGCGTGGGGCTCATGGATCGGCAGCTAAGTCATGATTACAGAGCTGTCCTGACCACGCTCCATCAGCATGCCTGATCCCTATACTCTTGGCATGGAGAAAAGATGAAGGACTTCAGCCTGTATGAACTCTATGCATTTGATATTTTCCTAGGCTGTCCTGTGCAGTCTGCCCCTTGGATTGGAAAAAAAGCATAAGTAGAGCAGAAACCCTCTTGAAAAAAGTATCTCTCTGCATATCTAAAGAAATCTGACTGGTAACTCCACTCAAATCTCCCTGTCAGCAGCATTCCCAAGCACACCCTGCTTGCTCGTGTCAGTAAAATCCCTCAGTCAACCAGTTTATCTGAAATATAAGCAACATCTGAAAAGACAAGCAGAGCAAAGACATCCTAAACTGAAGTTTAAAAAGTAACCAAGTTACTCAGAAATATTTCCTAACATTCAACAGCCCAGAGAAACACAACTGAAACCACACATGTTACTTTGCACTGGTCACTTTCCCCTCCGGTACCTTAGAGCGCTTGCTCCTGAGGGGATAATTGTGACTATTTCTCATCTGAAATCCTAAGTGCTAGCAAATCTGAGCGTGACCTAAAACTGGGTGATTAGGAAGACGCTCCCTTTTTTGGGGCACCGCTGCTGACATCGGGAGGTTTGCTCGAGGCCGATGCTAAGGGAGGCGGCTCAGAGCAGCTCACCCGGTGCGCTCCGCTGCCGTGAGAGCTCATTAACGGCTGTACCTGCACAGGCGCTGTCAGCTGTGCCCCACGCCAGGTGCGGCCCCGCGGAGTAACAGCAGGAAACGCCTGCTGCGAAATTACACAGCGGGATGGTCTTGACGCTGTTCTCAGATAGTGCCCTGGCACCTCCTGAATAGATTTTCACATCAAAGAATCGCTAATATAAACATACTTTGTTTACAGTGCTCCTCAAAAATCGTTGTTCAACATCTTCTCAACATCTATAAATCACTGATCAAGCCAACTTCTACAGCTCCTAATCCAGCCAAATGCCAAGTTCTGCTGTGAGTTAAATCACTAACTCTCAATCACTACAGTATTCTGGCAAACGTGCTGGTGAAGCTTTGCAAGAGCACTATGACAGCTTCCAAAGGATCTCGGTGAGGAAAATGCCCAGCAGATCACGGTTCCTCGGAGTGCCAGAGAGCACAACTATAGTAAACAGCCCTTTGACACTGAACTAGACCCTCATGATCTAGTGCATATGATTTAAAAACATTGACATTTAACTGCATTGTGTATCAATAGGAGAAGAACCATTGCAATACAGCCAGGGGTAGGAACATGTAACTTACTGAAAGCTCATTTCAGCCAGCTGAAACCAAACAGGTAACCTAAGCAGGCTTAGGTCTGTGCTTGTCTTGATATGTTCATTATCTGGATACAAAGTGAAGCTTTAAATACAACCCTTTCTTTCAAGTACTGGCTGGATGTTGTACATGCAAATCTGTCAAAGAAATAAGTCCTAAGAATTATCTGTATGAAAGACTTGGAAATGTCAGCTACAGATCCCTTCACAAAAGGCATTTCTTTCACAGAAGCCACATACATTAACACACAACCAAAAATCCTCATGATAATGTCCCACCAGACGGTGGGATGAATTTTCACATCAAAGACTTCACGCTCATTGCTAACAATCAGACTCCAGGTCCTGAGCCCCACTTGCAAACACAACTCCCAACCATGAAACCAAGGACAGACATGACCAAAGTGCTTATGCAAAAGGAGAAGCGGGTTCCTCAGTTCCTGCTAAGCCATGTGGTAATCCTAATTAGCAGTATTTTCCAAGTAATTATAGTCTTAGGATAATGATGTTAATAAAAACAACAAGTAAGAGGCCACCTGGGATAGTTCTGTCGTGTCTCGGTTGAAATTCCAGTAAACACTTCTGGATTCATACCAGCAGACAGTTTGAAAAAAAAAAAATCTCAAATGTACTTCACAGTTCAGCTAAATCAAAGCAAATCTGATTCCCCTGAAGTCTGAGTCAATGTCAGTTGATGCAAATGAGCATTTGTTGAACAAGTGAATCCCTAAATGCATTCAGCCTCGGAGCCACAATCACACATGGTGTAACTTGTTGATTAATTTGCCTATACGGGGCAGCAAGAAAATATTTTGTGCTTCTTTTAAGAACAACATGGGTTATTAAATCTCACAGAAAAAGTTCTCCATTCAATGATAGTTACTATAAAGCTACTTCATTCTGGTTTTCCTTATCCAGATTCATGCTACCATTAGGCATAAGGTCTGGCACCAAAGACACTCTGGGAAAGACTGCAATGCAACTGCAAAGTGAAAATTACATCCATCGTTTGCAGTTCCATGGTCAGGAACACCTTTCTCCTTTCAAACTGCAGTCCTCCACTGTCTCTACCTTCTCTTTTGGCACCCCTCTGAAGAAAGGGGATTTTTGGCTACCTCAATAGACAAGTTTTCCTTGAATCCATACTTAGGGAAGTTTCTTTTTCTTTTCAATATTCCCTCAAACATGTTGAATAAGCCAATGTTCCAAAAAGACCAGTACTAACTGCCATCTCCACAGGATGAGAAGAACTCCCGAGTTTTTTCTTTGCCTTTTTCTTCTTTTCTGTCTGTTCTTTGGGGTTTTTAAGAGTGAAAACCATGCCTCGCCAGCAGGGCCATCGGACACCATTTGCCCTGTGATTCTCCAAGGGGCCAAAGCCACGTACTACTTCACTGTGAACAAAGTGCCAGCCACCAAATGTACACAAGGTTCTTGAATGTTCCTCATCCTTGGACTTGTTGGATACCAGCCCTAGCATTATCACTGGTAAGACTCTCGGGCGCTGGTGCCAGGGTCCCACGTGCAGCAGTGGGTTCTCCCTCTGTGGCCAGCCAGCCAGGTGCACGCCCTTCCTCTGGTCACCCTCCATGGTGAGGAAGGGCTCTGCTGCCCGGGGCACACATGCCTCACCATCTGCCACCTCTGCAGCCCTGCGTGCCCACCGCTCAGCCATGGAGAGCATGCGGGAAGGGGCGGTCAGCGGTGCCCTGCCATGCCACCATGCCCTGCCCAGAGGCAAGGCAGGAGACTCGGGCAGGCTGCTCCTGTGCTGCCACCTGAGCTGGAGGGAGGCTGTGCCCAACCCTGCTGGCAGCCTGTGCCCTGCAGCCAGCACAGCTGCTCCTGGCTGTGGGCCAGCGGGGCGAGGGGCACCAGCTACCCGACACCAGCGGCAGTGCTGGCAACGTGTCACCAACAGCAGGACTGAGGGTGAGGAGGAGCAGGCTCTCCTCCACACGTACAGAGGCCCAGGTACCATGGGCCGAAACTGTTGGCATTCACCGAGCCTGAGGACTGCACGTACACATGGCAAGAGCTGTGGAAGAAAGGAGGGGGTTAAGGATGGATTTTAGTCACCTCATGGTGGATTTCTAACCACCTCATCTGCCGCAGACCTATGGACCACAACCATCGCAGTGAACCAGCATGCCAAAGCTTTGAAATTCAAAATATTTGAAATATCTCTCCTCCAATGAACATTTTGGACACTACTTCTGTGTGCCAAATAAAGGTTCAGTTTCATCTTTTACTACTTCAGCAAGAGCTCCTGAACACAGCTGATAAGGCCAGCAGAGATGAGAACATGCCTTTGCCCCAGCCCAATGCATTGCACCAGCCCTTGACTCTGCTGGCGATACAACAGCTACAGATTCTGGATTCACCCATTTTAAGCACTTCTGAACATTTTTGTGAGGGGTTTGACAACCTTCCAGTAAAAGCAGCTGTCAAAATGTATCATACAATATCCTAGCAGACCTCCTCCACACTGCTGCTATAATTAGGTTGGGGTTTTTATTTTGGCTTTAAAGTAGCTTGCATAGAATATAATTTTCAGTTTGAATAAATGAAATATTCAGAGTACATCAGGTCCATAATTATATTTCAATTTGAGAAGAATGTGTTCAGTTTTAAAGAAAGCAAGCAGTGTAGTTGGTGGTAATTTAATTTACCTTTCAAAGCTTCTGAAATTTCTGAGATTTCTGAAAACCAAACCCTCAGAGTAACTGCAGTTCACAAAGAACACAGCAAGTGGGAAACTCCTCCCGAAGCGAGCACAGCATCCACATGTCCCTTTCAGTGCGGCACTTTATAGGAGAAGCTGGGAAGCTTTTCCCCTCCAGTTCTCTTCTGACGCTTCCTGGACTTCATCAATTTTGAGAATTCATGTCCCCACCTGAAGGGCCATGACCAGTTACAGACAATGTGATATAGTTTCTGTCAGGGTCTGGCTGGTGGTGGTGCTTGTGTGACACAAAACGTCAATAAATAAGGCTTCACTGCCTTTACAGACACTCTGTGTCAGCTCACCTATGCAAAACAGGCCGCAGTTAGCAAGGAGCCTGGCTCCAAAACCACAGAGGCACACTTCTGACAGTTCTGGGTATGTATGTAAACCAGAAGGCTGCTTATATTCAAGAGCTGCCTGGACAAAGAGAGGGAAAATAGAGCCATAATAAGTTGCCAAATGCCCTCTGTCTCCCAGGATGCTCTATCGTATTATTCCAACCAGTGATGGCCAGTAGCAAAGAATTTAATCCCTGAATATCATCTCCCAGCTGTCCTAACTGGGCAAGAGCCTAAACACAGAAAGAAAAAGCAGCAGTCAATGAACTCAAGAAGGCCAGCACCAAGTGACCAGCACTGCTTATTTTCTTCCCTGCCTAATTCATTTCAACAAGTTGTTTGAAACAATGAGCAACCCTGAAAATATACACAGGAATGTTTCCCAGACAGGTACACAAACATCTTGAAGCAGCCCACAGCCACTTTGAACCTCAGCCCAATCCCACCTAAAACATCAGCACTAGGGCTCTAGGGCTTTATTTCTATGCTGACAACTTGCCCTCTAATTATATTTCCTTCATATTTAACAAGGTAATTTTCTCCCCCATTTCTTCAGCTTATTTTTCGTTTGGCATTAACAAAAAAAAAATCCTTTCTATTCATGCTTCAGCTCCTCTGAACTATTCCTACCCTTTCACTAGGCCAAACAGAAAATCAACAACACATCAAGCAAAAGCATGTTTTAGTCCAATGCCTTCATCTTGGGAGGGAGTGAACCCTTCCTAAGCCAAGAGCTCCAGTAGTCCTCTTCCTTTATTGCCCAACACCACCCACTGGAAATGCAGTCCAGTTTACCACGGCTGTGCTGTGAAGTAACATGCCCTTGATCTTCACTTGGATGTATCACACATTTAGTCACAGCTTTCTATCAATAGTATTCCATATCCTCAATATTTCTATTTAGAACTCTGATACAGTTTTCAGTCAGGTGGCTCCCAAAGCAATGCAAAAGTCCTCAACAGCAAGGATATGCCGGAGCCTTTATGCCTTGCTCCAGGACATGAACATATAGAAGCAGTGTAATGAAATACTTTAGTAGAAAGGTAAGGAATGTTCAGGTGAGGCAGTGATACCAGCACACCTACCAAAGCCTTGCACATCTCTGATGTGCTCTCTCAGTGTGTAGAGGCTCAAGGCTGTGACATCACAAGCTGCCTTGAGGCACAAGGATGACCATGCGCACCTGCAGCTACAGGCATTTCCTCACTGCTGCTGAAAGCAGCCGACAGCATCGGGGCTGTATTCCCCTGCAAACCACACACCCTCTGCACAGCCAGAACCCCTCAGCAGAGCAACAGAGCACTGGCTACTGTGGGATCCAGCCAGACACCCCTACCTCATTTCCAGGGGCAGAGAGCATAGCCCTGAGGCCACCTTTCCCTGCACCAAGCCTCTTTTGTGAAGCTCAGGCTGGTGTGCTCACCTCACAGCACACAGCCATTGCAGCAGTCCTTCGGCTCCACAACTCGGGGGTGACCTATAGTGCCCGAGTGGTTGCAGCAAAGAGCACAGGCATCCAGAGGAGCTGGCACAGGTCTCCTGGGGGTTGGGAGATGTGGGAATCACAAAATCCTTCTGAGTGTCCTGGGAAGAATTATAATAAACAAGAATTTAGATAGAATAATAATTATTATATCACAGGGTGAAAAAGTAGATTTTAGGATTTTACAATGTGAGATCAGGGGGAAAAGATGGAGGCAGTGGGGTGTGTCCCTGAGCTTCTTCTTCTTCCTCTTGTTCTCCATCTTCTGTGGTGGGGTGGCACATTGGGATTGGTTTAGAGTAAAAGAACACTGTGCAACATAGTTAGTAGATATTGGATAATTGTTGTAAATAAAGTACATGTAATTTTCTGTATAAAAGATAGTGCCCTCCCAAGGGCAGTCAGATGATGACCAGAGACCAAAGAAGATGACAAGGAGACCAAGACCAAAGAGGAGAGCACTGGCCTGCAGAAGCTGTGGCAGGCCAGGGACTGAATATGCGATAACAAAAGAATAAACAAATTCCTGAGAACAAGAGCAGACGACTCAGTCTCTTCTTCAGACGCAGGGCTGGGGAAAACAGAAACCTCACAAACACAGAAACGCCAGAAAGGCCAGCCAAAGAAAGAACACCAAAAAGAAAGAACAACAGACCAAAAAGAAACAAACACAGAAACATCGAAAAAAGTTATATTTTAATTTTTATTTTTTAAGAATCTAACAGGGAGAGCCCTGTCACAGCAGGATCAGCTGTTGTTTTCAAAGATGCATAGGATTTAAAAGACTCGAGAAGTCACAATTACCCTGAAATCGCATCTTCACACTCAGGCTCTTCCAAGCACTACAGCAGGAAATGAGTGCTGGAAAGGCAGGAGTGGTTCCACAAGCCTAGAGGTTCAGGTTAGTGCCGATGCCAACCTTGGAGATGCCCTGTGTGCTACTCAGAGAACAGCTGCTCAGTGGGAGAATTTGCAGTGGGGAGCCAGGACATGCTCTGAGAGAAGCTGGGTGTTACCCATCTGAGCAGCTCCACTTGGCCCAAATTTCTGTTTCTAAATGCCTGACTGCACGGCGTGCACTTCAATACTGCCAGTGCCTGCACTTACTGCGTGTGCACAGGACACTGAAGTAATCTCCTCTGGAGGAGATGAATGAGTAACTGCTGAGAGATCACAAAAGAAACGAGTTTTCTGTCTAAGAGCAGATGGAGAGAAGCGCTTCAGCAGGGCCCTTTCATAACCGTCATGGTGCCGAGCAAGAGCTCAGATCATGAACACACATCAAAAGCAGTAATGCACATTGTCTGTCTAGGGCAGAGGTTCAATCATAACCCGTTCCTTGCTCAGCTTCCCAGCCTGAACTCATTCAGGATGGAGCGCTGTGTCAGCCACAGGCCAGTCTTTCCCCACAGACACTGTGTGGTTCAGTTTACAGCAGCAGCAGAGACTAAGACAATGCAGTATAAAATAGAGCTGTTAATATCTGCAACTAGTTAAAGCTTTAACCTTTGTAGACATTAAAAGAATGAACTAAAATTATGCCCTTAAAAACATTAAAACAAGATGGCCCCAAGCTCTCAGGTACTTCACATGCTACAAACCAGGTGTGAGACCAGATCCTTCTCCATCTCTCAAACTGTGATGCATGCCATTCTTCTACCCCAGCACGCTGCCATGATCAACTGCCTCTCAAAGCTTCTCCAGAAATGAATCTGATCTCACAGGCCCAGCTCTGAGATTCAGAATCCCTAAACAAAACTGGGGACAAGGAGGGATTCATGCCATGGCCCTCAGGGGGAGCAGCAAGAGTGGATCTGGAAGGACTCATAAACACTTCCACTACTTCAAACCTAAACAGCAAACATCATTTTGCAACGTGGCTTGGCAAACTTTGAGCACCAATATTTCAGGCAGGTTGGGGTTTTATCAGAGCCATTCACATGGCACTGACCCAAAGCAGTGTATGAGTTTGGGGCCACTGTCCTTGCAGATTCTCTCATTAAATGGATGTGTTTTTTACAAGAACGAGCTGTCTGGTAACCTCTCTCATTTTTGAACACGTCAGTTTTCTTCACACTGAATTTTGTACTGCAGCATCTGTCCATCCACTGGAATGCCAGAGGCACAGCAACTACAGGGCAGTGTGGCAGCAGCATCTTTCAGGACTGCAAGACTGACAGGGTGAGGAACAGCCCCTGTTGTTCAGGTTGTTTCACCCTGAAACAAACTTCAATTCTGCCTATCTTAACAGAAATTAACTATGACAGGCAGGGACTGGCAAGAAGTAAAAGGCATAATGTAGCTTTTTAGGGATTTCCTTTCTGTATTAAAGGATTTAATACATGGTATTTGCCATCCCTGCTCAAAAGACAGCATCCTCAGCCCGCACAGGATGAATGTTTTCCCTTGCTCAAAGTAAAGCTTTTCTTGACATTTTGAAACGCATCCCAAGCTGTCCCTGTAACAACAAACCAATTTCCTTGCACTGACCACAGGAAGAGATGGACAACTGAAGCAAGAGAGTTCAACTGTCCTAATTGTAAACAGGATTCCGTTGTATTCTCATTACACCAGACAGCTCCCGCTCTATACCCACTCTAAAAACACCCTGTAAGTACAGTGACCACCCAGAAGTGAAGGACTGGATTCCAAGAGGTTGTGGGGAGGGATGCAGCTCAGTTACACACGTGTTCTTATTTATGTAATTCTTTAGCAAAATTACATTGAGCTTTAGAAGCATAGAATTAAACATTGATGTCAACAGAATGCAAATGTCTAGAACATCTGTGTTGGAGAAACACATTCGTGCTAGTCAGAGCAGTGGATTGGCTACAATTATAGCAGTGAGATTTAAACAGAAAGGAGATTTTTTGTTCACCCAAAGCAGAAGGTGCTCTGTGATGCCCTGCAGAAGCACAAGGTTCTGCTTCTCTATGAACCAACGCTGCAGACTAGCTTGGTCTGACCTTATTACTCTGATCCCCAAGTACACTGCCACCCCTCCACTAACAAGAGCAACTTCCTCTGCTCTGAGAGGGAACAGTTGCTCCCTGTTGTTTGCAGCACAGGGCTGAGCAGAGCAGACTTACACACAAAGGTTTTTGGAGTCTCATGGATGCAACCGACAAACACTGCTCAGCCCATCCAGGGAGAAAAGTGGGTCCACACCAACATCTGCTGAACTGAAATTGCTAAAAATGTACAGAAATCCATGGCACAGGTGCAGTGCATTCAAATATCCACCCAAGAAAGTCACCTTCATCACCTGGCTGTGACAGCAATACAAACCTGGAATCTGCCCTCAAATACTAATGGAGGAACCCCGCTATTCTGTGGCAAGAGGAAGGAACTGGACATTGAAACCATATTTTTATTTCCAATTTGGTCCAGTGCACTTTCTAATTGCATAAAATAAGAAGACACCCACGCTTTTATCTGTCAATCATTAGGTGAAACAACAACAGGAAAAATCTTGCATCAGAATTCCATCCTCCTTGAACTCTCTGCACTTCTCTGGAAATGAGCCATCCAAGGTACCTTAGTTTACCCCCTCCTCAGAGAAGCTGAGAACTTTTTAATTGTTAACGTCTTTATTGTCAAAATCACCCTGCTAAAAACTCAGCCAAGGCAGAGACAGGTTATTAATGTCTCGTTCTACAGATGAACAGCAGAGAATACAGCCCAGATTAATATCCTAATCCTTTTACCCACCCTGTCGTATACTGACTCGAATCAGCACTTTTCCAAGCTGGAAATGCAGAGAGAATGAGCAAACAGCTGGACTGGTGCATCCTCAAGGAACACACAAGTTCCAATCACGTTTATTTGGTTAAAGCCTACATCCTCTTGTCAGTACTACCCAGAGTTAGGCAATGGAGTCACCAATGCTGAAGAGGGTCAGCAATCTCCTGAACACCAGAAAATAAAATCTAGTCACTGTTCGGGTGTTTATCTGTAATTACCTGTGGACATTCACCTTGGCCTCAGCATCCTTCCCCTTCCACTTAGCTCCTCTAGACTCATCAGCCCCTCAGACATTTCTACCCTCAGCCTACCAAGCAGTCATCCAGCCAGGTGTGCTAAGGCTCTGCTGGATTTGAGCACTTCCTCTTCCCCTTGGCCATGCAAAGCCCTGTTTTCACGGATCCCACAGGTCCCCAGAACCCAGGCCCTCCCTGGGGTGCCACAGGAACACACTAAAGGAGTCAGACAGCGGTGTGACCGAGCCAACACAGAAGGCAGCCTGTGATGCTGACAGCCACATGCCTGTCCCACAGCAGCAGCCACAGCCTGTACCTAGAGAAGGGCACTGTCCCAAGTGCGTGGGGAGCTCCCTGCATGCCAGGGCTCACCAAGTGCTGCTGTGACAGCAGCACCACAGCCATGGCACTGGGCCGGCTGGTGTGCACACGCTGCTGCCCGACACGGAGCAGGGAACAGCTCAATGCTTCTAATCCCACATTCAGGCACCGTTCCCATTGACGTCAAACATAAATATTGGAGAGTTCAGCTGTGTAAGCCTCTGCAGCGGGGAAAACAAGTATATTTTCAGTACTTAAATGCTTGGCATGCCCTTAAAGAGAGCTGAGATGAGGCCTTGAAGAAAGGTCGTTCCACAAAGAAGAACTTGGTGCTTGCAGGTCTCCACCTTCCCGCTGAACATTGCTGCTCCTCCCTACCCTGTGGTACCAGAGCATGGGGCCGAGGTACTGCTCTGCGGCTGTGCCATCCTTCTCTACCCACAGGACACTGCACCACTTTAAGGAGAGAAAAAGCACTGTACACAAGCAGTGCCTGCATCTCTGCCACCTTCCAAGCTCTGCACATGTGTGGACATGCCCATAACAGCAGCCAGCTAGAGGAAAATCCTTCCAGGCTCCCCTAGGAGCAGGCAGGACAGACTGCCAACAGGCTACAACCCATAAAGGCTCATTTGAAGTTTTTCCCTTCTGCTCACTCCTACATTCAGGGGCTAAAATCAGCACCAGAGAGGAGCTCCTCTGGGACAGGAGAGATCACGCTGCTGTGAGGATGAACAGGATAGCAGCGTAGCTCAACTCGCATCTCTGGAACAGCAGGATGGGACACGGCAGTTGCAGCCAGGGTAGTTTATATTTATTAGCACAGAAGTGTAAAAATATTTGGTGGTAAAATGAACCCAGCGGATGTTTTTGCTGGCAGGAGCCTGGGAGTGACAACTGCACCACGCATTGTGAAAGAGCAACAGCTGAGCATGTGCTGGGGCTGCTTCCACACTGCCACTGAGGCATCCCATGCTCTGGGATTAATCGGATTAGAGTGACTTTCCACTTCCCACCCAGATCAATTGGCATTTTAAGTGATTCACTTATCACCCTGGAGAGTGAAAGGCTAGAGTAACTTCATTACTAAGCCTTTTGCAGAAGTTTAAGAGCCTTCTCCTCTCCCTGAGCCCTTGCCTCCACCTCCTTTCTTTCCTGCTTTCCTATGTTTTTGCTCCATTCAACTTCCTGTGCAAAATGATCAATTAATATGATGCAAAATACAACACTTTTAAGAAATTTCCAACCCCTTCCACCCACAAAGATAAAGCAAAGAAAATATTTTAAACTTCATTCTATGTGAAATCAGAAGGAACATGCCCCATGAAACCAATTTCCAGCATAACTTGAAGTCCATTTCAAGAGCAGCATGAAAAGCTGCTCTTGAAACTCCATTCCAGGAGTCCTGTCCAAGAAGCCATCTTTCTGGAGAGATGTTATTCTGCCACTGCAGGGGTGCTCTTTATACAGCTGGAAATTAATAGTCAGAAAACGCTTTGATCTTTGCTTTTACTTTTTGTAAGAACTATGTGATGACTTTCAATAATTTCCTTTATCTGGAACTCCCTGGCTCCACACTACAGTTCAGTACATTGTCAGCAGCTGAGAGGGCACAGCCCAACCAGGGAGATCACCAGTGGATATTCCTGCTGTCCGGACAACTTTGAGAGCTGGTAAAACAGACACTGGGCAAAATATGACTGAGGTAAATAAGAGATTACTACAGATTGTCTTTTGAAAACAACAGAAGTATAAGAATGACACAAAACCTTCCCTTTTTTACCCCTCCTGTAGAGTAGGGTAAGGAAATGCAAGAGCATTTATGTGGGATAAAGTCGCATTAAAGGGGTCACGCCAGGAAGGGAAGTGCCTGGTACCAAAGCCTTCATTAAGACAACAAACACGTACTGAATATTTTCCAGCACAAACTTTCTACCTCAGATCTCTAAAACTCGTAAAGTCAGCAAGGCACCAACAATGAGAATGTTAATCACAGAATATCACAAATACATAGAATAGCAGATACAGAATGTAACAAAACCAGGCCAAGTGCACATCAGCTCTCTTGCTGGGATGCCATCAAATGTCACTGGTTAGTGGTACGTGTTCTTTGTAGGTGCCGAGTGTTAATGATTATTTTCTCAAAGAAACTATGGTCTCAAAGCCTTGCCCTGCAGAAGTTGATCCCAACTAGGGCAATGCTGTGCATGTACATTTGAGAAGGTGTTTAATAGAGCCGAGGTCTGCCTGCACCCTCAAAGCAAATCCCCGTGCAAACCTGCCACACCAGGCACAGACAGAGCTCAGCCTCCGAGACAGGCTGTGCTCCTTCAATCACCCAGGCAGCAAAAATAATACCCACGCTCAAAATAATGAGGCTGATGAGAAAATTATTGTCAAGGTCAGGGCTTTCCTTTGTGTGACAGAACAACCACCTGCTCACCGTCCTGCTATGGAATCGCACGCTATCACCTGCTGCACTGTTCAGCCAAGCCCCACACTCAGTGAGGAAGGACCCAACAATTCACACGGAAGTCCACAGCTTGCAGCTAAGTAAACATTTCACCAGCTCACTGAGCAGCTCTATCACTGATACAAAATAGTCTTTGTTGTATCATCAAAAGCCATCTACACCTTGGTGATCAGTCAGTCATAAAACAGATGCTGCGGGCCGGGCCGTTCCCTATCCTCGCACCTTACCCACTGGACAGAAATGCCTGAGCTTCTCATAGCACATGGTCTGGCACTTCTTTCCCACAGCCTCACCAGGCATTGCTGTCTCCTGAGCTGTTCTCTGCTCTGAATTTAATTAAATATCCATGAGAGCCAAGGAAGCCAAGCTTTGTGCTGAGCCCTGCATGCGATCCCAGGGCTGGCCGAGAAGCAAAAGCTCTTCCTTGTGCCCCCCTGCCACTTTCCCCACATGGAGCAGGATCCTCATTTTGGGAATTGTTTCCACCACCAGAATTTCATGGGGATAAAACTTCCAGTTAAAGCAAATTCACTGAAAAGAAAAGCCTTGGCAACCTCCACTCAAAAAAAAAAAAAAATGCTCTGGAAAAGAAACTCTCCCAGAAACACTTTCCAATGATTTTGAGATGCAGTATCTAAAACAAACATTCATATCAAGCCATAAACTTTGTGGGACACAAAGTCCTTCTTAGTTATCATTACAGCAGCAAATCAGTTGCTACAATACAACACAGAAGGCGGTAAACCTTTTCCTCCAAGCACCTTCTTGTTTACTGTGGCAGGATTTAATACACTAATGGATGATACCAAACTTACACAGACAATAAAAACTCGATAAAACAGTGTCTGCTTTGTCACCTTTCCAACAGGAAGGCCTGTGCCCCATCTCCCCCAGTGACTCACGGCATCGCACTGCTCCAAGCACGGCGCAGGGTGGCAATGCCCAGGCTCGGGGCGGCCGGACTGGCTGTGCGGGACCATCGCAGCGCTCCGGCTGCAGCAGCAGCTCAGCACAGGTGGTGGCTGGGCCAGGACGGCGAGAGAAGCCCCCCAGAGGCGGGCAGGCTCCGCAGCGAGTCCCTGTTACAGCCCAGCCACCAGCCCTTGCTGCGCCCTGCCAGGCGCCGGCACTGAGGATGCCTGAGTCAGGCACGTGGGGATACACCAGGGCAGGCAAAGGGGGAAATGACAAATACTGCCACACACGCAGTAAGTAACAATCTTTATTACAATCTCTTTGCCCTCCTGATTTGCTACAGTGAATTCAAGAGACTCAAAATCTCTTTCATACATGTCAGTTATTCACCAAAGGCAGACCCATAGATTTCATCTACACTTTTTATCATCTGACTGTGTCATCATCTTCCATGTCCATGATGTTAGTGAGCCAGTGGTGAGAGGCTGGTGCTATTTCCCAGGAGACACAGGGATACTCAGACATGGTAGAACTCTACCTAGGCAGAGCTGGAAGTCTGGAGAAACAGGCAATTTGCTTTTCCTGTCCTGCCACAGACACTACCCCCTCCCACCTTCCCTTCTGACACCTTGACACTCAATGTATTTCCCCACAAGGATGTGAACCTTAAAAAGTGTAAACACAGGTAATAAAAAATGGCATGAAAGAAACAATGACTTTTCTTATGAAGGATTACAGCAGAGCTATACAGATAAAGTCGCTCCTGACTACTGCAATACTAAACCCTTTTAGGACACCCACAAAACATCCCAGGGACAAAGTGCAAGCAGTTCAGCTCTGGCCACTGACCAGAGGCAACAAAAAATGGAGATAAGCAATACCTCCAGTGTGGTCAGCTGTCAGCAGAAATACAGAGATTTCTCCTAAGAGGTTAGCATTGATTTGTGTGGGGTTCTTTTAACAGCCAGTGTTGAAACCAAGTTGTTCATGGACGAGCATGAACCATTCACGCTTCCTTGTCCTGGACTGTTGAACCAGTTCATGGAGTCAGCTTCCAAGGATGCCCTGCCTACGGAATAAAGTTTAAAACTCATGTCCTAATCTCTGCTGATCAGGACATCTTCAAAACATCTGCAAGTTTTGGTGCAGTGCCCAGGAATCATAATTACTTCTGTGGCAGGGAAATGCTGATTTCTTAAGACTGGGCAATACCTGGAAAATTAAGACTCTTAGGCAAGACATGCCATTGCTAACAGCAGTTCACAACTTGATGAGAGTCAGCACTGTGGATGGTGAACTCCAGACATATTTTTAATGATGTTTTTGGTCGCACTCCATTTAAAAGATTCAGCTGTCAACACCGATCATTTCCTTTTGTATAATTCATAAAGTGGTTAATTTCAGAAGCAAAAGTACCACGGGTTTGAGTAATTGACTGCTGAGGCGCAGTCGGTGCTCCATCTGCACATCTGGCGCCCGGGAGCACGTGCCTGGCCCGCTCCTGCCGGCGTGCGGAGCGCAGGGATGTCCCCCCAGCGCGGGGGCAGGAGCGGGAGCGCAGGGCTCCGGGCAGCTGCCCGCTGCTGCCCCCGGGCACAC
>VXBS01004329.1:414222-444719 GCA_013400255.1 Sitta europaea | reverse complement strand
CACACGGAGCTGCTGGGGCTGGCAGCAGAGCCCGGCCCGTGCCCGCCGCTGCCATCAGCCCTGCCCGCCCGTGCCGCCCAGAGGCCGCCACGCTCTGCCATCACTCAGCCCCGGGTCGCACTTGAGCGACACATCCAAGATAGTTTGGAGGATTATAAACAAACACTATTTGTAACTTACTTTAGTAAGTTTGCCATGGAAACTTATGAAGGATGGAACCCTCAAGTTTCTTCCTCTGAACTATAAAAGTCAGTTCTCACTTGAGTGCTTCGGGAGCTGACATATCAGAACTGACTTGGCCTCCGGACTCCACTGGGAGGGAACCCCAGAATTTTACCTACGATGTTTTCCCAGGAACTGGAAACAGTGACAGTGGCACAGCCCTCCTAGCACAGTGTCAGATGTTGTCCTGAGATTGGCTGTCAAGCCAAGCAGGAGTTTCTAATGCTTCTGTGTTCAGTGTCTCCAGATTTAAGGAATCAGAGAATGGAAACTGGTTAATGATACGGAGAAGTGTCACATGTACTGCCTGTAACCAATGGTTAGTGCAGAACAATCCTTCTGCAGAGAAAACCTTCCACCTCAATTCCCAGGGGGAAATGACAAACACATCCTGTCACAACAGCAGTAGCCCAAGATAAAGTCTCCAGAGCCAGGTTCAGCAACAGTGCATAATACACCAAGAGCTAGCAGGCCACTGCAATTCTTTAGAATCTGACAATTATTCTTCCCTGATAATTCGGGGCTTGGGAGGAGGCAGGCTGCTCTCCCTTCCAGGGATGTTTGACTCACATCCAGCTGTTATGCTGCACAGAACCAGCAGCTGCACCGGTCCTGAGTGCTTGCACCATGGGAGGAGGTGGGGGTATTCATGAGGGACCAATTCAAAAGAAACAAATGACAAGTGGGATTGAAGAGAGACAGAGATGCTATTGCCAAATCCCCCTTTTCTTGGGAAGTTCAGCATTTCTTTCACAAACAGCCCTCCAATAACGTTCTCCTGGGGTAACAAACCCAAAATACCAAAACTCAGTAGCTTTTACACAGAAGGAGCAACTCCTGGAGGGACAAGAACCTCCTTTTGGGAACACCTCCTTTTGGAGCTGTTTGTTACCTGGCCAGACTGACGCTGGAGCATCAGGAACAGGCACGCTGCTCCTAGCCAGGGCGGGCTGGGGACATGGGTGCTGCAGAGCCGAGCTCTGCAGGAACCACCTCCAACAGGGCATCCCTTAAACACCTGGCACCTAATAAAATGCAGCAGAGAATTCCCAGTGCATTTCTGGAAATCATTGGAAACCGCTTGTTTTCAAGTTATTGGAGCCTGCTTCAAAATGTTAAGTGAAAAAATTCCTTAACCATTCCATTTTTCCAAGTGAAGAGTGATTCACAGAAACCTTCTGGGGTGGGAGGGGAAGGGCAAAGCAAATCAGACATTTTGAGCTGTAGAAGTGAGCAAACAAACAGGATGAAACTGAGGGAAGAACAAGCAGAAGTTAGGGCCATGCTTCTTGAGACATAAATTACACAACAGGAAAGCATGTTAAGCTGTCAGCCAGAGTGAGGGCAGAGGAAACCAGCCCCCCAAAAATGCATCCCTGCCCAAAACAAAGCTCATCCCACCAGAGCTCTCACTGGAGAGGGGTGGTAAAAAGCCACAGAGCTCTGAATGAGTGCAGTTTCCAGCAGGGCCCCAGCTACTTTTCAAAGACTTGACATTCGTTCTGTGAAACTCTTCAAGCAGAGCTGTCAGGAGAGCTGGATTCCCCTTCTGCAGGTGCAATTTTACACATGGAAAATGAATTCCAGATGCAAAGCAGAGTACTTGTCCATCTCCAGAACATGAACTGCAGTTTGAGTGACCTTCACTTGCTGAAATTCCCCCCTGCAGTTCAACTATGGGTTAACATGGAGGGAGCCCTCTCCTCAAAACCTCTGCCATATACACAGTGACACAGGGGGTACGATGCAATAAACCTGCACCTTTGGCCTTAGGCAAAGCATTTTAGGAATAAAATTCATGTATGCCAATTATTTGTGGTAGGTAAAAATACTTCTTCAATTCTAAATTAAATGCAAAGAGAAAAACAAACAACTGGAAAGGTCTTTTGTGTACTTGCAAATACTGAGTTTAGAAAGACTGTGAAATCTATGGGGATGTAAAACTCTTTAGAATTCTTGATAATCACATTTCCAATTTCCTTCTCCCCCTACACCCCCCTAATGCACAGCACTGGAATCTGAGGCAAGCTGAAGGAACAGAACTTCTGTAGAAGCAATCAAATGTCCCAGCTGGCCCTAAAGCAGTGCAGTTAGCTAAGGAGGTGTTCTGCCCGGGAGCAGTGCAGTTAATGTGCACCATTACTCCAGTCAACACTTGCTGAAGGGATGCCTGGCTGGAAACCTGGGACAGGGGAGGGGACACAGAGCATGCTCCCCTGGGCAGACACATCACCTGAGGCTGCATGTCCCCAGCGAGTGCCCTGAGCCCAGCAGTCACAGCTCTGGGCAGCTTCCTGGCAAAGCTCCACGCTCAGCCATGGCAGCCTGGACAAACTCTCTCTCTTACAGGTTAAACTTATCTATTTAGCTTTTCACACGATGAAAGAGGAAATTATGAGGGAAAATTCCTTAGTAGCGCTCCTAACTGCCAGAATAAATACAACCCAACTTAGTTTTACATACGGAACACTACCAAAAAGACAGATAAATCACTCTAACCAGGGTCTTTATCTGCTGCTATCTGAAAATGAATGGCAGTTGGCAGCAATAACAACTCCCTGCAATTCATGAAGCTTCACTTGCCATCATCTGTGGTGCTCCAGAAAGCAGAGGGACGCTCTGAGGACAGTCAGGCTTAGAAATGACAGCTGTGCCACAGAGAAACAGATTCCAAGTTCCCCACAAGGGCACTTTTCCTGTAGTAAAGCTGTTTGCTCTGAGCATTGCAAGGAGTAAGGAGACACACAGCACCGCTTCTGCCTGCATCTCCGCTTCTCCTCGCCTGTTTAAATCTGCTCCTGTGCCAGCACATTGCAGCCCAGCTATGCCTGACCCAATCTGGACCACATACTGCAGAACAGTACACCCTGGGGTGGCAGGTACCACATCCTGGCAGCAGAGAGCAGGCAGAATAACCAACAGCCACCCAGCAGCACCACCACCCATACAGGCCACTGCCTACTGGCATTAGAGAGCCTGCCCTTGGAAAAGTGGCAGCCCAGGCCTGGAGCTCTGGGAACTCTGCAGAACTCACTGTGTACTGCCACCAGAACACAGCCTAGCCAGGAAGGTGCAGGAGAGAGGTGTACATTGGAATTACTGAACCCTTCAAGCCCACCACCATGGCTACAAACCCAAGGTTTCTGCTAACAATTATTCACTCCATTAACCAGACTGCTTTGGTGCATGAAAGGAAGGCATATCAGCAAATCTCACGTTTCCTGGGCTGACTCTGCTGATCAAAGCCCATGGGTAATACCACACCACTTGGCATTTAACAGTATTGAAAGCAGCATCCGTGTTATTTGAGGCATATTGTTGGGGGAAGATGTATAAAACAATCCCAAAAGATGGTTTTCATTCCAGAGAGCTGACTGTGTCAGTAAGACAAACCAAGGGTGGAAGGGGAGCACTAGCATGAGCCTGTTCAGTGACTCTGCTGAAGACCAGAGAACAGTTCAGCAAAAAAGTAATAAAATTTTCATCTTCTAATTCTTAGCCCCATGCCCTCTGCTAGACCATGCTGCTTCCAATCCTTTGGAAATACTGTGTGCACCCATGAGCCAATAAGCTTTTTCACCATCAGAAATGACCACAAGGTCTGACAGGCAGTGTAGTTTTGAGGTATAATAAAAAGAAAAGCAGCATTTTTCAGGTACTGTCCCACTGAGCAGTGCTCCTCCCCAATTACTGTGGTACTTAACAGGTAGCACACTGTTTTTTTCATCTTTTCCAGGAACTTGTGGCTGTGCCACCCTGAGCTGTTTGGGCCTCACCATGCCAGGACAGCAGAATCTGCATGTCAGTGTTAAAAAACAGCAGGTACACTCTTTCCAAAGCACACTCAGACAATTAAAAGCAATTTTCAAAAATTTCCTAGCCCTATTTCTGGTTAAAAAAAGAAAATTGAAACATGGAACCCTAGTTTTCAACTGGCATTAATAGGATCAACATGGATCCCTGAATGGTTGTCATCAGTGACAGCAAAGCAGAATCCAGACACAAGTAGTAAAGTAGCAACACCCATTTTACAGCATTTCTGAAATAGTACAGCAGATGTGCAGACTTTTAAGGTGGCAAATACTGAAAAATGAGCCCTTATCTTGAGATAAAGGGAGAAAAAATAGCATTAAATCAAAGCCAATATTTGAAAATTGGGAGATTATTTTTAATAATCTGTAATTCTAAAGTAAGATGAGCAATTTAAGACACATAATTTGCTTTAAGTGTAGCAATTTTCAAGGCAATGCAATTTTTCAGGCCACCATTGTAGCAATATTGATTGTGGGGCACCTTCAGCCTGAAGAAACTGCTGCTGTTCACACCACACACACCGGATTGCAGTGACAGCAGATGCTGCCTGCACACAGTCTCGGGCTCCTGGGGAGAACCTGACCCAATTGCCCCTATTCTCTGTTCACCTACCCTTGCTACTTTTGCAAAGTTCTCCATTTTGCCAAGTTTTCCTTAGACACGCCTTTAAATCAACACTGGCAGATGCCTCAAACAAAACCTGCACACCAACCATCTCCCTCACAGAGGATTTCAACACCACTTCACTTTTGTTAGCACCGATGCTAGAAATCAATTTTCAAAGCACATTGTGTCATTGTGGCTTGGAGCTGGCCTCTCCTTTCCTCTCTGCCCCAGCTCAGCTCAGGACATCTCCTTGAAGGTCAGCTGTTCACAGGTTTTTGTCTGTGGTCAGTGCAGGGGTAAAAGTACCCCAGAACTCAGAAGAAAAGGCTTTCAGCACTATCCGGTGCTTCCACGCGAGTTCAAATGAAAGCTTGGTATCTCAGAAGGGAAAGGTGACTCTCCTGTGCCAAGGAAGATCCTCAGCAGCAGCTTTGTTAACGGTATTGCCTTTTACTCTAAGTGTACTTAGATGAAAATGAAGGTACAAGGCAGAAATTCCTCCTGCTGCCGGTTGGCAATGACAACACCAGACACACTCCGCGGTGTCTCAGGGGCTTCAAACAGCCTGTGGGATGGCAGACAGGCTTTCTGCACAAAGCCAGAGCAACCAGGAACTGCAACTCCTTTGGAAAGTACCTGCGTGCCTCAACCACAGCTCCGTGGGCTGCGCTGTTTACAGTGCCCCTCCTGTCAGACACCTGGCGTCTGTAAACGTGCCGCTGACCAAGGCCACCTCAACAGCTGGCCACAGCTTCCCCCGCTGGCTGTAGCTCCCGTGCCTCAGAAGAGCCCTCGTCCTGGGCACGGGAGCGGCGCTGGCGCGCAGCCCGCACCCAGCTCCGGCGCAGCCTCCCCGGCACAGACTGCCAACAGAAACCAGCGCGCAGAACCCCGGCTCTTGTGCTGCCTGGATCAAAAGGAGAATTCCACGTGTATTCCCACAAAAATCGCCTCCTCCGGTAAGGCTGGCAGACTGCCGAGTTTCACAGCTCTGTAACACCGAGGTAAGCAGCCAAGTGCCTGGACACACTCGGCAGGTACCAGTGGTCCACCTCAGCCACAGCATCTGCCTCCTGCTTGCACAGCTGGTGCCACCAGCCCCGGTGCACACTGCGCTGTCACCTCAGCTCCAGCTCCCTGCCTTGGCAAAGGTGCTCCTGCTGCTCCCTGACACCTATGGGAAATCATCTAGGGGAATTTCCCTAAACTTGGAAGTATCTCAGTGTTGAAGAACCACTAACAGCTTTAAGCAATTCATCCAAGGTGAAAAGCAATACCTGTGGCCGGACAGGAAAATTGAAGCTGAGCCTTTCTAAAAGGCTCACATCTATGTCTGTGCCCTCCCCACAGCTCCTGCACCACCCCGATGCCTGCAGAGCTGCCGGATGCTCTAACCACAGCAGGCTGCATGGCTGCAGGCTCCCTCAGGATAATTACCCAGAACAGTTTCATTTGACTGTGGATTGGAATGGGATCTGTGTATTTTGTTGTGCTCTTTTCCTATTTCTGGTGGGAGCTCCCTATGCTCCATGTATAAACACAGCATAGTTTGTGAATTTCTCAAACAACCAAGTTGTGTCATTTCCACAACAAAAATCATTGGTCTGGTACCACCTGCTTCCCCCAGCAGCAGTTTATGTGGTTCTTTGAGAGAAAGGGTTTAAAAACTAAAAACTTTCCAGTACTAAAAGGCAAACTCTAAACTTCCATCTGCACCATGAACTTAAAGCTCTCAGAAGTAAATCAAGCCTCAAAGCAGACAGCAGCAGAACTGCATATTCAGGTGAGCATACTGAGACACGAGTCCTGTTGGCACCTTGATTCCCATCTGAGAGAAGCTTTCCCTAAGCACAGGGCCTTGTCAGCCACCATGCAGCAGGTTCTCCCCTCTTGATACGCTGCCAAATGGGGAATTCCAGGGGCTGCAAGAGAGGGGTGAACAGTGGGGCACTGGTGTCCCCTAGGCAGGCTGCACAGCAGCCCTGCCCCACGAATAGTTCCTGGCCTCTCCAGGTTCCTAAGTGAGTAAAGCAGCCTAAAGGCCCTTATTTTCCAGCTGATAGCAGCTGTCTTGCTGGAAATTAATTTGCTGCCTCACTCCCCCTCTGCCAAGAATCCAGCATAAGCATCTTTCAAACCTGCAGTTTTTACTTCTTTCACTTAAAGAATGTAGTATTTGATGAAATACAACATTGTGTAAACAAAAGCCTTATCCCTAGCTATTAAACGTAAAGTCCCTTGTTTTGTTAAAGACATACCAAAGCCAAGTCCAAAGTCCCCAGGGAGGCCTGCAGGATACTCGGAGCGATTAACCCCTCTGTCAGAGTGCCCTGACCTCCAGATGGCTCAGGGATTTTCTGCAAGTGGTTCTTCAGAGATTCTGGCAGCACTAACAGTCTGTTCTCACCTGCAGCAGTAGAGGTGCTGCCCATCCCAGGACCAGTGCAGGCTGGACAGAGGACAATAAAAGGTCCTTCCAGGCTTGGAAGAACCAGGTCCCTTATCTCGGTGCTGCCCACCTGCTGCAGATAGCAGTGCTAACCACAGCCATTTTCACAAGCCTCTTTTTATACAAGGTCATGGTAGAGGCAAACCCTGGCTGCAGCCCCCAGCACAGTCACTCTGAAATGTGTATAAAAGGGATTATTCAGGAAACCTGAAAGAGCCCTCAGAAACTGAACGTTAAGTCCCCCAAATCCTTCTCCAAACACCAATACTGCAAAGCATGTAAGAGAGAAATCCTGGACTCTCCCTCTGGAGAAAGAATCACTGGAAAGTGTGTCAACTGCATTTCTGACTGAGGAAATGCTGATGTTCACACTGCTCCAGAGCACAAGGCAGCAATGTCTTCATGCTCAAAACATGTAACCTAGAACTCTAATCTGTGCAGGTAACAGGAGAAGGGGACCACACCCTCAAAGAATATAAATCAGCAAAGCTTCTGGGCTACAGCTTCCAGGTCTACATGTATTTGCAGGCACAACGTGAGCTACAAAACCGTGCTCGTACCCCTCTTCTGCTGGGCTGACCCCACAGGCAGTGCGGCACAGGTCTGAGAACATGCTTACCATCTTCCCCTCCCCTTCTCACACGAGCCTCTGACCTGGCAGAAGGCAGTCATTTTGAGACTCCTTCTGTAATATTTGTGTGCAGGAGGTGCAATTCCATATTTTGGCAATATGTCCTGCCTCGTACAAATGTCTGGTCTGCACGAGAACAATGCAGAAAAAAGAAGTTTGGCTCCGAAATCAGACTTCAGCTCAGCAGTAGTCAGACCATGTAAGCCCCAAAAGCCTCCACAGCCAAGACCAGGGAAATCTGGTTTTTGTGTGTGCTCAGATTTCTAAATTAAAACATGTATTTGCAAAGCAGCCATGGTGGAACTACATGAGAAGTACTTTTCGCTACAGTTTCAAAAGCAACACTGAATAAAAAAGAGGGGAAAATAAGTCAAAAAAAAAAAAAGAAAAAAAAAAAAAAAAAAAAAAAGAGAGAGCGAGACACCTGCAATCAAAATCTTAGGAATTATATGGAAAACATATTTCTGAAGTAACACATTTCTTACCATTCTATGCAGCTGAGAATGGCTTTCAAGGAAGGTGTTTTCCTCTACCTAATGACCACATGGAAATGCCAGCAACCCAACTCTAACTGCTCATAGCTGAGGCTTGTGCACTTGCTATTAGCCATTTCTATCTTCAAATATCAATTAAATACCGTTCTCATTTTGCAACGAATAATTTACTCACCCAGCCAGCAAGCAGAAACTGGCAACTACACCGTACACCTGTTATTATGCATTACAATGAAATTAAAGTATTTAGAGAATTTGGCAAGGCAGTGCTGCTAAAACTATGGTGGTGGTTGTAACTGCAAACACGCAGATGAACGCTGCTCCCGCCTGCTAGGAAAATACTGCTGCACAAAGAACTGCTGGTGTCCAGCAGCTGGCCTTTCAAGATGAGTGTCCACAAACATGCCCTCTGTGACACCTGCTCAGGTGGCACGGGCGGCAGGCTCCGGCGCTGCAGCGGGAGCAGCAGGGAAGGGGCCCAGGAACGGCCCCGCACAGGCGCTGACCTCCTCGGGGGAAGTGCAGAGCACTATTTATTCAGGTGCAATAATACAAATCTTTGTGGGTTGTTCCGCGATGATAAAACGAAGAGGATTCCAAAGAATGTGTTCCCTGTGTGACTTCCCGAGCCCCACTGTAAGCACACCGTGTTTGCAATATCTAGTGATGGCCAGAAGCAAAATTATTGTCATCTGGGGCCTCCGAGTGCAGAACTCGAGCAGCTTTTCCAAGTGGGAAAGGTGCTGCAGGGTGTAACTGGGACATGGGAATAACACAGGGACCCGGTGGAGATAAGCTTTTGCTCCCCCAGGCATCATTTCAGCTGTCCTAACCTTTTCATGTAAAAATAAACAGGATAAGCCTGCAATAAAAGCCAATTTATGTGCTGTAGCTGCATCATGAAAGCCTAGGGAGCTGGAGGCATCCCAGCAAAGTCAGTGACCTGAGCTTGTGTCATTAATTACTGGTTTTGTTCAATCTGAGAGAATTTATGCTCAGTAGGAAACACCACCAGCAGAGGTGGAAGCTACAACTCTGTAATTTATGGAAATGCTTTCCTCACCACATACAACCAAGTAGAGCAGACACCTCAGCACCAACAGTACCCAACCCCAGGAAGCGTGTCCAAACGTGGGCTTCACACCCAGAGGCTCTGCTAGACCTGCACACCTGGGACTACCAGTCTGCAGTCCATCCCTCCTGCAGTCCTGGCTCCACCCTGGCTGCAGGTCACAGTGTCAGCAGGTTACTGCTGCCTCAGCCACGTGGCCAGGAACATCCTCCTCCCAGGGTTTACAAAGGAAAAAGCTGAAGGACCCGCGATTTCCCAACACAATGCTGGCTGTTTCATATCGGATCTATAAACTGGATGTTCCCTGACAATTCCCAGGGAAATTTGCATTGGGTAATCTTTGGCAGTTTCTCTCTAAATCCATGGGAGACACATGTTGGGTGCAGGTAAACTGCTGTGCTGCACCTGGCCTGTTTCAGGGGCAGAGAGGGACAGGATGAACTCAGGGCTTGACTGGGATCAAGTCAAGTTGGCATCCTGAAGAAAAAATGTACAAGAAAAACTGCTATAGAAGGTATGCAAAAACACTCCTAAAAGACATTTTTCTGCTTGTCTGTATGAATCTGCCTTTTACCTGTCAGCAGGTAAATTGCATTTCTGAATAACCCTGGAGTTCAGACACAATTATACATCCTGATGAGCAGGAAAGCTGCAGAGGCACAGAACACAGCAGAACACCGTGATCCTCGTGCTTGAGATGGAGCTTGAAGAAAAGCTGTCAGATGCACTGCATGTTCCTATGTCAAAGCCAAGCTGGAAGCTTTTAAGAAAACTTAAGCCTTCCTCTGCCTCATTTTCTTGAAGGCTGTCACAGGTAAGAGCATTGGAAGAAGAGCACAGAGGATCCCTCTGCTACATGGAATGCAAAGGAATCCATGTCTCTCTTTCACCAGGAAGTTTTCTAATTTTACTTGCTCCACTATCAGTCTAGATCACCAATGTTAACATGAGTGGGTACCATCAGTATGAGGCCAGCAGCACGTAGCCTTCTGCCACAAAGATTCCTCTGGTGTCCCTCAGACACAAGGAAAGTTTGGAAGATTACACCTACGCTGTTCCTGCTGGAGTCTGAGTTCAGCCATCAAATTCAGTATGTTCCTATGTAAAAGACTAAAGCCAAAGAGCAGAAGTAACAGGGAGCTCATATGCCAAGTTTAAAAAAACCACTTGTGTTCTGACCCATTTCAGTGAATTGCTTCTAATAAAACAAGATGGCTCTTGGAAACAAAAATCATTGATTTTCATTGGAGAAGAAGAAAACTAGGCCCAAACTCCATTTCTAGAGTGGTCAAAAAAACTCAAAAGAAACAAAAGAAACTTGTTTCTCCCTCTTTCATTTAGACTGAATGGCCCCCTGTATGAGAACAAGTTCCTTATCACACCACTGTTCAGGCAGCAATTGTGTGTACACAGCAAAGGCAAGATCAACTCTGCTACAAAGCCCTACAGCAAAGCAGGTTTCAAAACAGAAGACCCTGTATACATCCCACAGTGTAAACTAGATAGAGGCTAGGAAAAGAGGACAAGAGTTGATACAAATCCAAGATAGAGACAGTTTAACAAAGCTGTCTGATAAGAGCTCACCTAACCCACTACATAGTCTTTATTTCTTCCAAATCTAGAGTGTTTAGGAGGAAAATGATAGAGAGATCAAGAAAGCAATGGAGTTGCCAGGATTCAGCAAGTGGGTATTATGGTTCCATAGCAGTACTGACCCAGGTAGAATGTGCTTTCTCCACATCAGCTTTGTGATTTACCCCTCTTACCCGAGGAAAGGTAAATTACAAAGCTGAAACACCCTCCTGTCGAAGGTTTGAATAAACACACCTCACATCAAGCTGGATACATTATGTCTCCATTAAGTGCATTGAGCTATACAAGTTAATTAAAAGCACTTGCCTTGCCAGCTCTCACATCACTGTTCAGCTTTTAGTTCTTTCAATAACCACATTGAGCACATTGCACAGAAAGAAAACTGAAGATTTCACCTTATGAAAAATACTTCCTTTTGCCTGTGGAAATGACAGCTTCCATACAATGGATCTTCTTCACCATAGGACAACAGAAAGGGCACCTGTGTTACAACAAAGCCATGCTTGCTTCTGGCCAAAGGGATTGCCATACAGTAAAATCACAGCTGTTGTAAACAAGTCCTACACACGCATCTGTGATTTGGCTAAGCATGCTATCAGCAGCTCAGTTCCAGACTATAGAAACTGCTGTAATTCTGGTGACTGGGAATGTCAGACCCATGATGGAAAGCAACATTACTATTTTAATCATTTCAGGCCCCATAAGAGACTCCCCAGTGAGCACCGAAACGGGATCAATAAAATTCCATGCAAGCATTAGAGCAGATCTTGCTATTTATGCTACAAGGCAGCAGCAAAAGCACATCCCTGGAACGTACAAATATTATTAAGTCAGATAAAAAGCAAAAATGAGCAGAAACCCGAGAAGCAAAACACTCTTGATTTCAGGAGGTTTACATTGATTAAAAAAACCTCTTAATGAGGTTCAAACTCACAAGTAAGCAAGACCTCTTAACCTGTTGTTAAGCCAAAAACCTAAGCAGTCCAGGCAGTCTCCACATGAAAAAACACTGTTCAGAGCTGTCATGCTGGAGCCTCACTCTGGAATTCCTGTCAATAACCAACCTGTAGGTTGAATACTCTGATTCTCCCAGTGCACCAGGAGGGACAGAACTGGCCAAACACACCAAACCATGAACCTGACTGAAAACAGAAATGCCAACCTGCCTAAGGCCTCCCAAGCCAATAGGGAGCACACCCATAGTGGAGCCTGCAGCCTCCCCTGCTCCTCTGGCACAGCCACACCAGAGTTCCAGGGCTCATACCAATCCCAAAGCATCGAGGTTCTGGGCTGGCCAAGTACACCAGAGGTAATGAATGGTTCATTCAACATCATCATCTTATCCTACAGCACTGACAAATCCAACCAAAACACAGGAAATTCACCACTGAGTGTGGCATAACCCAAATATGTGGCAGTTGGTCTCTCCCCACTACCTCCATGAACCTGGAACACCTTAGGGTTCCTGGACTGGCCACCCTTGCAGACCAAAGGTAACAAGCAGCTGTCTCATGCTGCCTCTTGCATGATGAAATTGAAATATATCATATCATGCAAATAGTCAATTTATTTTCTGCTGTCTGACGAGGAAAATAAGGTAGGCAAGAGAAAACATAACATATATGTAAATATGTATATATATATATATAAATTTCCTAATGAGGAAGCCACTCCTCTGTACCAGCTGCCTGCTCACACCTGTGCCTGCAGCCACCACATTCCAGCGTCGATGGAGATGCCTGTGCTGCTGGAGGGACCAGGCCACCAGAGCCAGGACTATCTCAGCCCACACACAGGCTGCCTGTGCCAGAGCCTCTGTGCATGGTAAACCCCTGCCTTGGTAGATACAGGCAATTCCAACACCAGTGACTCATAGGGGAGTGAGACCTGGGTCAGACAGTAACCTCCTGATGCTCTGGTACCAATTTGGCTGTTCCAGGAAGGTTTCCTCAGGTGCAACCTTATCAAAGGGGTTTCGAATGGAGGGAGGAAATAGAGGAAGGTAACTCTTCAAGCAAAACTGAAATGAAGAGTTCAAGCACTAGAATTAATAGCTGCCTAAATGTTTTAGTAAATAAAGGTTGATCCAAAACCTCCTTCGAGTCCCAGAAATGCAAGGCCATCATTTCACTGTGGTGTTACAAGCTTTGGCCTTGCACACATCTGGTTCAAATTAGCACCTGCATACCTCGGTTATTAAATAAAGACCAGCACTCTCCACATGACCTGCAGAGTCCTTGTGCACAAGAACTTATCCAACGCCATCATGTCTTCCCTTATCAGATGTGTGTGGTATGACATAATGGACACAGTGCTGCAGCACAACTGGCACCAGTTCAATTCCCAAGCACCGGGTCACGTTTTCCATCGCGCTGTTTTAACATAAACACTACAGGGTTGGTGGCTGATGGACAGAGCCCTGGAATTTTACCTCAGATCCTCCACATTTAACCTAAGGCTGATGAACTAAATGCAATCTCTAGGGAAAAATGTATCTGTCAAAACCATTGCTTGCAGCATATGGCTGAACCGAGAAGTATGCACCAGCCATTTCCACCTTGATTTGTTGCACCCAGCCTCCAGTGTCTGCTATGCAAGCTGGATTACAAATGAAAAGCTGCTGCTCTAGATATTTCTCCAAAACAGCACTTGGGGATTTGGATGGAGAAAGCAAAATGTTTTATTGTTAAAGCATACATCTCGGTGTTAAGGAGAGCTCGCTTCTCTTTCTGACTCCCCACACATACTGTGTGAGCCAACACAACTGCTTCACTACCATCTCCATGGCTCACCCCAACCTGGCACACCAGTGCTGTGGAGACAGAGAACTTGCACCAGCTGAGGGTAAAACATTTGACTTCAGACAGCCCTGACATTCAAAAACGTTATCAACTGTGAGCAGGTTCAAGAATTCAGCAGCTCCTTCAGGTGATGGGCCCATCACCGGTGTCCTGAGACTGCCACTGCTGTCTCTGGGCACTGCACAGGTCCAGCTTTCTGCAAGCCTTTAAATATCAGGCAAAAACTCATTGACCCACAGGAAAAAAGACCTTGACTGAAAACCAGTTTTTTAAGAAGGGAAAAGGAAGCATGGGGATATATCTGCCTATTTTTTCTTTGATATAGCAGAAAGCCTTGGGGCAATAAGATACAGGCATACAGCACAGCATAAAGTTATACATTTAACTCAATGCATGACTTTATTCAGATCTGCTCAGATGGATGCTTAAAAGCAATTCTGAGCAACAAGATATTTTTTTCTACTTGCTGCAGCCTATGGCAAAGAGCTCTTCAAGACGTGCCTCAGGAGCTCCTGGCAGTAGGAGTTCAGAGGGCAGCCTGTGTCAAACTGCAACATTAATTTGTTCTGCATTTGCCCAAAGACTGCAGAAAAGAAAACTTCCAAGTGCAAACACTGAGATATGCAAGGAGATTAGATTAAATGCCTCCCTTTTTGTCTGGCACTGGCCAGTAAATACTCTAACTGGTGTCAGACAATGTGGTGCAGCTGTTTGTTAGAGCAAACAAGAGGAAATCATTAAAGATAGACACTTCCAGCCACTTGACTTCCACACCAAAATAGAAGCAGCAAGCAGGCGTGTCTGTGATGCGATTTCACGCTCACAAGCAAACTGCCAAGCGTGGCCTTGCCTTACAGCACGAATGAGAATTTTTCTGCACCCTACCCCAGAGCTTGCCAGTTCCGCTCTCCTGGACTCTCATGCCTACACATCCAGTAGCTGCAATTTACATAATTGCAATTTCATTTCCCTAATATGGTTGGGCTCTTTTCATGCCTGATTTTCCCAACTGCCCCTTCTTGGAGTTCAACTTTTCACTTATTATTTCAAACACTTAGCGGAAAAAAACGCAAACCATAATTGATACAATTATTATACAAAAAAACAGGAAAAATTCTCATGGTTTGAAGGATGAGGGGACTGAAGGTTTTTGTGTTGGGCTTTTTCTCCCTTTTGTTCTCCTTTGCTCTTTAAGAACAGCACATGCAAAACATTTGTGAAGCCAACACAGCTGTGGGGCCCGCTCACCAGACCAGGACTGTCTACTCAGTATCCTTTCTAGCTTTTTATAGATACAACTTTAAAACACCATGAAATTTATTTCCTGTAATAATGATCCCCAAATATTTTCTTTAAAAGTGGACGTTTCAGCAAAACTCTCCCAAGAATGTGGAATTATGTACTTACATTGTGTTAGCACAGTCCTTCCCTCCCCACTTCCTTCATTGTGCCCCCTCAGACTCTCCCTGGTGTTTTATTTCACCTGCCGAGGTCTCTGATGTTTGTGAAGCGAGGCTGGCACCACCATACCTGTACAGACCTTGCTGGAAACCAACACACCCCATGCTAGAGAAAGGCTCCAATATACATCAAAAACATAGAGGGTCAAGAGTTTCTCCCCAAAATTTCCCTTTTTCCTACAGTAAATTCCTGGGCAGATAACTTTATAGCTCATTTTCCTCTGTATGCTCCAGGTCTCTATCTCTGCACTTCCAGAGTCTAGCCTAGCCTCAGGAAGGACCTCTAGAACCTGTTATAAAGTTCATGTTATTTTAAGCTAATAAATATAAGTATCCTGCCCTGCATGCAGAACCCATTCCAACACAACGGTACCATTTCCTCATACAACACTTGCTCTTTTAGAAAATTTACAGCACAATTTAAATAATTTCCTCCCACAGCAGCAGTCTCTCCCCGGAGCAGAGGCCCAAGGGATGCACGCCCGTACACACCAGATTCCAGCCTCTGCTGTGAGTGAGACCCGCTGGCATCCCCCGCGGTCGCTGGAAGCTGACACCCACAGCACCGGGGACGCTGCTCACAGCACGTCAGGGTTTGGATCCCGAAGCCTGGGGAAGACCGGGATCACCGCTGCAAGGACTGCTCCTGCACCACTGCCACTCCATGGCACCAGCAAAGCGCCTCTGGAATTTGGTGCAGGGCAACCTTCGTAACAAGCATCCCGCAGCACAAGGAAGAGCAGTGGGCGTGCCAGAAAGGCGAGTCGCTCCTGCTAAATCCAGGGCTCAGGCTAATCACCCACGCTGCACCTGGCCACGTTTTGGTCCTCACCCCACGGGGTTATGGCAGCAACAGAACAAAACGACAAAAATGCCCCCTCCCACACAAAGCCCACTCAGCTACGGACACTTCTTCAGCAGTGTCAGAACTCTGTCAGAGTTAGACAGGGGAAGCACTGAAAGGGTAAGCCCGAGCTGGACCGGCACAGCACAGAACTTCAATCCCCGAAGCTGGAGCACAGGTCCAAGTAAGAGTGCAGAGAAGAAAGACAGGACAGTGGATGTAACATAGAATTTAATAAAGCAGAAACAAATGGCAATTCTGGCAGTTTGGCCTCCTTGGAGGGCTTTGCTTGACAAGATTAGGAGCATCCTTCTAAAATTGAGTTTCCCTCATGCCTTTACAGATGGCAAGGCTGCGGTTCAGGAGCTGTGCTATGATACAGTTCTACACAGGAAAAGTGTCCAGGTTCTAGGGCTGTAGCCCACCAGCAGCTACACAAGCCAGTGGCACACAAAGCCCTTGGCACAGACTTAGAGCATTTCAGAGGGGTTGGGTTTGCACCAGAGGCATTTGTATTTGTATTTTACCAATACCTACTTGTACCTGGTTGGCAACTGTTTGAGCAGAGAGAAAACCTGTTCAGACAAAAATCAAAAACAATTCTTAAGTACTCACAAAATCTAAGTAGTCACAACACACATTTAACAACAGAGTCCTCAGGCACAGGGACATCCAACCTCAAACCAAGAGCCAAGCCTTGGTCACAGAATGGAGGCCAGTTGACTCACCAGGTACAAACTCTGTTTTCTGCATTTACTGCCCAAGAAACAGTTCCCAGACACCTGAGGCTCATCCAGACCATTTAATTGCTTTATTCACAGTGTTACTGTGAAATCTTCTCCTGAACAGCCACTTTGTGGCTTTATAGCATCACAAATACAGCTTTGGGATCTCAGGTAAGCCTGGGCTGGGGTTTGGGGGTTATTTAATTAAAAAAAAAAAAAAAATGGGTGGCAAATGTTACCCATGACCTTCTCTTCATATTTGACCAAAGTATCTGTTTTTCTAAAAAAAGCACATGGTCATCGTTTGCCAGGTGCCTGCCACCAAAGTCTGAGGCTGCACACCCTGGGGAGGGAGAAAGAAAGCCCTTAGGGCAGTGCAGGGTCCTGGTGGAGCACACCTCCTGCCTCCTCCAATTCCTCCCCAACCCCAGCCTTTTGGGCTGCATGCTGTGAAGAAGGGGGAAGTTGTCATTTTCTGCTGAGATTTACTTAACCCGCTGATATTTAGGATCTGAGGTGGAAGACAATTTTTCATCTCACTGTCTGTTTTTCTATTCTTACCCCATTTAGTTCCCATCTCAGACAGAGGTTGCTATAAATTCACTCTGCACCATTTTGGTGTGACAGTTATGTCTGTGCCTGAGACATGTCAAAATAAAACCTCCTGGGAAAAGCTGATCTCTAAGCATGACATGTCAGAAATTCTTGCTAAATGGAACAAGCAGATCTCTGCTCCCAAGACCCCATTCTGATCTCTGAGGTTTATGCTCCTGACCTGTGCTTTGATGTGTGTGGCAGCCAGCTCTGCCAGGCCTTTCTGTGCCACACAAAAGGCCAATGATCTCAGCACCTCAGTGCTGTTTCTGGGGTCTGCTGCTGGGTCTCAAGCCGTGGAGGGGAATGGTGGCACATCTCCTGCAGCACAGGAGCCCTGAGCTCAGCCCTGACTCACGTGGGCAGGGCTCCTGCAGAGTGCCTACTCCACAGTAGCACTCATTATTTGACCCTGCACTGTTCCTATGGAGCACTTTGCTTCCACCTGCACTGCATGCTGGACTTAAACACACACACGGAGAGAAAAGAAGGGAATGGAGCATGTAGGGCCAAGGAATAAGCAAATCTAACTGAAGGGGCACAGCCTGAGACTCTCTGACTCCTGCAATATCCACCATTAGCATCTCTAGCTTCTGGCTCTCAGCTGTGTTCAAAGCCAGAGGAAAGGGAATTGGGCACTGGGATGAAAAATGAATGACTCAACAAATAATATTAACAGATCTATCTAATTTCATTAAACCAGTAAAAGGAAAAATTCGGTTTATTTTATCCCACCTTATTTTGATAACTCTGTCAACACTAGTTCAGAATCATATGATAGGCAATATTTTTTATCTCAAATGCTGCCAGTTGAACAAAAAAAAACCCTCCTACAACTGTTACAATTACATAGGGAACACAAGTTACGTTGTGTGCAATCACCATCTCACTGCTAATGATCACCAAACATGGGAGTCTGTCCCTAAGATATTCATGTCCTGTGATTTCTGTTGCTAAACAAAGCAGGAGCACCTACCAACAAGTACAGAAGGATTATGGAAACCCCCTGGAGCAGAGCCTAGGGAAAAACCTTTAGAGGCAGGCACCTGACGGAAGTACTGACAGTCCTGTGCCCATTCCAAGTGTAGTGCATTCCAAAGGAAAGGAGAAGGGGCTGCAATGGCACTGCTGTTTATGTTTGCAATACGTTCCCCCTCCATCTTGTTTTCCACTAGAGACCTGGAATAATTAACTAAAGTGGGAGCAGAGTCAGTCACAACTAGTTACCAACTTCAATTGAACCCAGGCTGTCAGGAGCAGTCCCTGAGTGCTGAAACCACAGTGGAAGCACCTCCAAGCTGACTAAATATCCTATTTGTATGAAGCACATCCAATCCTCATTTTTTCCTTTTATTTCACAAATATTGCATGGGATGAAAGAATGTCAGCGCTGAACTCTCCAGAACAGATGTAGAACACATGTATTTGCATCAGTTTAAAGTAAGATTCCAGACACTAGAAAGCAGTTGTGGTTTGGCAATGGAGATCTCTCATTTTAATTAGCTCAGGATGTACAAATGATTTCTAGAAAGCCTTCCTCATGCTACAGTAGGGTTACTTCTGTTGGGACAGGTCTTCCAGGCAGATTTTCTTGGAGGGAAAACTGAAGAGGTGACGATTCCAACTCAACACGCTCAGTCCATCACAGCAGGCAAATCTGTACTGGGTTCCCCAGGTGCCTGGTGTCAGCAACCACCTCAGAACCAGGCATGACTGCAGCCCATGGAGCATGACCCACCACGGGCAGAGCAGCACCACGTGTGCTTCACAGGGATCCCCCCCTTGCCTTGCAGTCATCTTGACCTGTCTTCTACAGATGTGCATTTCTTCCTAGCTCAGCTCAAGGGAAGTTGAGCTCGGCCAATGGGCAGTTGCCATTTCCTATCCACTAAGTAAAGTGTTGATACCACTCAACAGAAAAATCTATCTTCCCTCTTGCAATTATTTCCCTCTTTAGTTTGCTTAGCTTTCTTGTTCTAAGGAACACGCAGAAGTATTTCACAACCAAAAGCTTGGTTTAAATTAGAAAGGAAATGTAAGAAAGAAATAATCAATAGGCCTGAGTGTGTCTCCCAACATATTAAACTCCAAAGCCTATGATATTGCTCATTTGTTATGTCCTCAGCATCAATGTTCAGGAACAGGTATTAGTCAGAGTATCAGGCAACGACATCACCATAGCAAACAAAAAAGACAGCACACACCTTCGTAAAGGGTGGGCAACCAATAGCTAATGACATGGAAAGATGAAATGGTTGCATTTCTTTCAAGACCAGCTTAAACTTACAGAAGACAACAGAGAAATGCCATGAAATGAACTCAGATCGACCAAAGCAACCCTAGAACGATGGCTGACACCTCACCAAAGTCCCCCGTGCTACGCAGTCCTGCCCAAGAACCAGTTTTGCTCCAATACCAGCCCCACCAGGAGGGCAGGAGCCCACCCTGGATGGGACCCTGTCCAGCTAGGATGTGTCCTGTCTCTTGCTATTTGAATAATTACCAGCAACTGTAGCAGAATGCTGCTACAGTTACACTCCAGTCCCTTCCTCGTGTACAAGGTTTAAGGTCAGCTCTACAAGGCAGCAAATTTTCATCAGACAATGCCCGGGATCAGCCTCGTTCAAAAGGACAGCAGGATTTTTCCTGGAGATAGGGCCACGGGCAGCATCACTTCCCTAAGGCACATGCCCTCCACACACCCAGGGGAAGCAGACTGCTCCCTCACCTGCCCTCTGTGAGCACAGGCAGCCAGCCATGCACAGAGATGGGGCTGTGCTCACATGGAGACATACTCCTCTCTGCATTTGTACTGAAAGGTGCAAAGCCTTGCTCCACCGACTCCAGAGGCACACAGCACACTTTGGAAAGCGTTACTATTTATAGAATGTCCAGTGCTCTAGTGCTGTACTAAGGTTTCATCCTTTCTCCATTGTTCATAGATATTTTCCATAAAAAGCAAATTTCACTGCTCTGCATTTAATGAATAGATTCTGAGGGAAAAGCTGAAAAGAAAAACAACATCCCTGGGAGTTAAATCAAAGGAAGGGATAGTTTTTCCAGCTGGGTTCTGGACGATGGAAGACAGTCTGTCATTCTGAGGCCAGAAAATGTCTTTTACATACACCAGTCGCAGCAAACCTACCCTGAATTATAAGGTTTATTTTACAATAGTTTAAGTCTTATATTGTACTTGACTTCTGCTGCTAACAACCAAGGCCTCTGCAATAGCTATTGGTTAAAAAGCAGCCCCTCGTTCATTTTATTTTTCCAAAACACAATGTGCAGCCATAAGTCCAAAACTGCCCTTCCCAGATTTTTTATTATTATTATCATTAGAAAACAACACTGAAGTTTGCAAACTGTCACTGTAAGCAAGGAGTGCTCTTTAGGGGCAGCTCTTCTGGGAGAGCAAGCAAGGGCTGTAGAACATCTCCTGAATGCAAACTCTGCCTGTATCCTTCTGATACCTCAGCTCATTTGGAAATCACATGCTGGAAATGCATCCCATGGGTCAACCTCGGGCACTTGAGACAAGATACATGACAGCAAAACGAAACACAGGGTAAGGCCTCGCAGCTGATGAAACACGGAGCTTTCTCCGTGCTTAAAAAGAAAGAGTTTAGGAGAAGAGACTTGCCCTACAGGGCTCTGACATGGTGCATGCTGTGCTTGAAGTGGCCCTCCCTGCCAGTGTGCTCTGCACAGGGCAGCGGGGATGCTGAACACCTTTGGAAGATCCCCCTCTGCCACACGTCCTTCCCAGATACTTGAGAGCTATCTCCTGATCAGACCAGAACTTCCCTTGCTTTGTCCCCTTTCAGCTGCAGCAGACTAGTGTGACACAGACCATTTTGATCTCAATTTGCTTTTCCACCTTTTTTAGCGATTAGTCTGAGCGATAACCTACATGACTACAATTTAGCCGAGACATGAACAAGCCACACCCAGTTGCTCTAGCAAGAATCAGAATTTTCCCCACCAGCCGAAATGCAGACTGATTCACCAGCACTGTTCTGCTCAAAGTGAAGCAGAAGGGATGGATTAGAAACCTACCATCAATAAAAGCCAAGTGTTTGGACACACTCTTTGAGACAGGTGTTATGGAGACTTCATGCCCAGGGAAGAAAAGGTCATGCATAGTCCTTTGATCACTTTAGCTAATCTGAGAGCTCAAATAAAAATTATCAAAATACAAGAAAGGGCTGAAAAGCCCCACAAAATGATTATACACTGACCCAGAAGGCTGCCAGCCCCTCCTCCAGGTGTGCAGACTCCAGGACATCAGCACAGACCTCCAGGTCACAGCACCATGCTTGTCTATTCATGTGTCTCTGCTAGGTTTGCGCTGTAGCTGCTCTGCCAACCTCAGGAGGAAATTACTATTTCCAAAAGATATATTTTCACTTTTTTTCCTGCTTAACTGCATAGAGTATTGCAAACACTTTATTAATGCTGTTCTGCTTTGGTCAGCTACACATAACAGTGTTTATTAGAAGAGATTATCACAAGTATGAAAATTTCATTATCATGAGTACTAATTTGTGGGGAATGGAACAAATACATTCCTATGTGATAATCAACACAGTGATTATGAGCTCAGGCTTCTGCTTTACTTCAGAGCTACCGGGTATCTGTTTCCTTCTCAGTTTAGGAGTGCTTCATCTTCCACCTGGTTTGCTTTACACATGTAACTACCACATAGCAGCTGACAATCACTCACTCTCTAGGTATGGATGCTACCTATTCTTTCACAAAACACCCCCAAATACAACTTTCCCAGAACTGCCTGATAGGATGATTAGGAAATGTCCATAGACACCTGTGCATTCCAACCAGGTTCCTTGTGTTCCGCTCTCCACCTTGGCAGCTCAGCTTCTTAATGCAAACATTTCTGAACAGGGCAAGCACTTGGTGTACAGTGTGCATCATCCCAGCAGCACGGGCTTGATCCCTGTGCCACCCACCAGCTGCCCCATTCCAGGCTCACAGCGGGGTACAGGAGCCTCTCTGCAGTCTCCAGACACCTGTGCCCCAGGGGCTGGCAGGGACAGAGGGAGAGGGTAAGGAGCTGACCCCACACAGTCCCCGGAGGCTCCGGGCTGGAGCCCAGCCCTTGACCTGCCACCCTCCCGCTGCTCCCGTGTGAACCTCGAGCACATTTCTGCCTGCCAGTACAGGTGTGAACTGCACCTGGCAAAGCATTTCCTTTGTTCTGTGCCTTACAGAAACAGGAGCTCGCAGGTGCACCTGGTGGTGTGAGGTTACGGGACTGTCCCAGAGGGAAAGGCCCTCTGCTGCAGGGGGGTGCCCGGCCACCGCTACACTCCAGTGAAATCGTACAGAGTGCAATTTCTTCTTGCAACACCTGAGCTCTACCAGACTGTCAAAATTCATTCTTCTAATGCCTTTGAAGGTCTAAATTATCTGGGGTTTGCTTTATGTCCTGTCCTACTCCAAATGTGACCCCACCTTCCAGGCACTCTAAAGTCCTCGGGAATTGAGCTCAATTCCACTGAGCTACCCCAGGATCCAGTGTAACCCCCCTGACTTCTCTTGGAAAGCTGAGATGTGCTTTATGACCTCCAAATTCTCTTTTATCAACCCAAACCTGCTCCAAGTTCAGAAGCACATTTAGTGCTGCAAAGAGATGCAATTAATCATTCTTGCAAACCAAATTTGAAGAGGGAACGAACAAGTCCCACCTCAAACGCTGGGATTTCTCTTTTGTAATCGTGGGCAGGAAAGAAGAACAATTCAGAAAGATTGTAGAAAGGTGTCCCTGCTCATGGCACGGGGGTGGGCCTCATGACTTTTAAAGGTCCCCTCCAACTCCACCTATTCTATGATTCCATTCTATGATTTTTAGACTTGGCTTCTAATTCCCAGGTTAATGGGAGTGATCAAAATTAGTTTTGTCTGCCTCGGCTGGCTCCAGCTGGACAGAACACGCTGGGGCATTTCTGGACACTGCCAGGCCATGTCCAGAGGTCCCACAGCAATGGCACCCCCACACACACCAGCAGCACTGCTACATCAAGCAATTATTTTTAATTCACCTGACGCTTACAAGCATAACCCAAATCCCACTGAAACAACTGCTTCTCTACCAACCTCTGCAGTGCCAAAATGTGGCCTGTCTTTTATTTCTTCGTTCTTTGCTTTAATTTATCCATTTCTCCTTGTTGTCCACAAGCTTTCCTATGTAGAGTCACAGCCATCAGTCTGGTCATGAGGAACTACAAGAAACCAGGCCATTTTTAGGCATCTAAAACCATCCTCAGTTCATGCTCTACTAGGTAATAGGAATGATTTGTCTGTGCTACCACAGCTATGACTTAAAGAGATTGACCTCAGGGAGGGAGGGAAGCAATAATTTTATTAATTGGTCCTTTGTAAATAACAGCTGATAAACACAAAGAAAAGCTGTAATGAACTTCAGACCTGCCTTAGCCTGTTCTACCATTTAAAATAACATTTTCTGCTTGCTTTCCTATCCCCTTCCTGCTGCTTCTCCCTCTTCTGCTTCATGACCCTGTAAGTGAAGTAACAGAAATCAGTGTGCACTGTAAAGGGACAGCCAGCTTCCCCACAGCTCATTTGGGGGTCCAGAGGACTCTAGATCCAGTGGCCCCATTTCTGAGCACTCCAAGTGCTCTTGTGCTCCATCACCCCTATTGTCAAACATGCAGCAGGATGTGTATGAGAGGCAGAGCATCACACCTGTGGCTTCTGGAGATGAAAGGTTGGGTTCTGCTTGTCACCTGCACAAGCAGTCTCCACAAGGAACAGTATTTACACACCTAGCTATCCCCCAATGCACTGGGAGGAAATGCACACTAAGCCTTCGAGAGATGAAGCTGAAATCTGACATATGGAGGAAAGGCAGTCTCTCTCATACTACACTGTCCAGTGAGGTGGAATCTGACAGATATTCTGTACTGCAAGGGCAGAAATGTTTGAAATTAGTTACAATTCCCTGCATGACTCATGCCATTTCCATAACAATTCATTAAACAGATAAAGATGGCTTCATTTAAAAGAAATAAATATTTCTGTAATACTCTCTTTTTCTTGATCAGGAACCCTTTGGGGATATTGGGAAATGGTAAAGGGGAAAGAAATCATGTCAGGAGGACACTGTTGGTCAGATCCAACACCATCCTCAGCTTCAGCAATTTTCCACATGTGAAATGGGCCCTCTGGAAAGCTTTCTTTCCCAAGCCACCCACAGCAGCTGCTGTGGGAGGCTTTAGGGGAACAAGTGTCACCAGTGCTCTTGCCCAGCTTCAGGAACACACATTTGAAACCCAAAAGGACCACCCAACTGCCTTCACAGCCAATACTCAGGGGCAGAAAAAAATCAGCAAGATCCATTCTCCCAGGCATGGATTTCATCTGATGATCTGGTTGTAGTTCTCACACAACTAAGAACATCAAGACAAGGATTTGGGGTTTTTATATTTTTGTGGTTTGGTTTTACTGGTGGAAACCTTTCCCCTCCCTCCCTCCACACCCCCAATCAGTGGAACAGTGAGAAAGGATGAATCCTCAGCTTACTAAGTTCCCTAATTTCCACCAACAGATTCCACCTAATTATTTGAAGTGTCTAAACACTTTTGATGGCTGCACTGTTACCTACAGAAACATAACTAGAACTTGCTCCCATTGCCATGGAAGCCACATCCAAGCTTACAGGGTCCTTAGTCTCATCAGTGAGGCAGGAGTCCTCCTCTCAGGCCCATCACACCGAGCCCCTCGCAAAAGAACAGCACAGTCACTGAGAGACTTGCTTTGGGACATAAAAAAGGAGTTCCTGACTATTGCATAACTTCCCAAGGCTTTTGTCAATACCAGTACTAATATCCACAGGGCCCTTTATCACCTTGAATAAACAAGTAACATTTAATGCATACCAGAGTAGAGGTTAGGGCTAGACAGGGTAAACATACACCTGTGTAAAGAAGTCAGGACCTGTCTGCCTGCCGAGTTCCTCTGGCCACGAGACTTGTCCTGGCTTTCAGGTGCATTCCACCTCCTACAGCTCATTTCTCACACACACTTTTCTGGAGAAGGCTTGGAACAGACCTGGATAACAAGCAAGTCTACACAATGCCTTTGCCACAACAGGCTGACTTAAGAGAACAAACCCCCCAGAACAACCTGCCACACGGGTGGTCTGCAAAAGCCCCTCAGAGAAGGGGAGGGAACAGAAACCCCAGCTAGTGCCGTTGGGGTTGAGTTTCTCATCGAAGGATAAGCTGGCTGTACACCCAGGAAAGACATAAAAATTGATCTTCTGGCAGGGGCTGAGTGCTAAGGGTCCAGACACAGCAGCAGGGCTCCCACAGCAACAGTGGGTGAGACCAGTGACACTGCTCACCAGAGCTAGATGGAATATCCCCATCCTCATGACAGGCACAAACAGTGCTGCTAGCCCTGCAACAAGGGGTTCAGCCTGGCCAAGGATAACACATTGAAGTGTTTGAAGGAAACAACGTGGGGTATCCTGTAAACCAGCAAACTGCAAGAGAACCAGAGCATAGACCATCTCCATGACAGCTCTAAAAAGACACACAGATCAACAGCAAGGAACACTACAGATCACAGACATGCATCAGAGAAGCAGAAAAAAAAGAAACAAGCGGGGAAAAAACCACCCCAAAAACCTTTTGAAATACTACGAGTCATAGAAAAAGACCTCTTTAGGCTATAAAAATTAAATCGCGCTGCCCTTCCGCAGAGGCAGAACTCTCGCTGGGCTGAAGGGCTCTGCCTAACCCAGCGGTGACCCCTGCCGGAGGAGGAGGGAACGGCGGCCCCTTCCCCAGGCGCTCGGAACACTCCGGCCCGAGAGGGAACCCAGGGAGCCGCGGGAGACGCCTGCCAAAGGGTAGTCCACCCTTTCTCTAGCAGGATGCTAAACGCGCGCAACAAGCCAAAAAAAAAGTAACATCGCCGCATTTATCGCTTTCAAGAAATCCCTCACCAAATAATCTTACTCACGTGTTCCACTTGAGGTTTTCCTTCAAAATAACATGTTTTGCTTTTCAGATTAATTTTGAAGCTGTTACGTTTGTCAAGGGTACTCACAGAAACTCTTCCAACACCATTTGCTGCTGCTCTCCCTGCTAGGGCCTGCAAGTAGTTATCGTTCAGTCCTTGTCCCACGCTTCCCAGTGACTTCGAGAAAAAAAAGTAGGACTCTTACTTAGAATACTTTACACAGGTTTTGTGTTCACTGTTAGGTTAAGGGTTCTATAACTATAAGAAGACAGTCCTATTGGAGCCCACTTGTCTATTCCCTGTTCTGCTCGTAGAAACCTTAAGCCACTCTCGGAGACGCAACATTTCTGCAGATCTACAATACAACAGCTGTTTCTCCAAAAGAAACTGTTACTACTGTGCGCTTTCTGTTATGTATCCAGAGCACTCTAAGGGCCTATTACACCTCCTCAAACAGGACCAGAGTTCCCACGTACGCAAGAACTAAATTTTCAGTACACCAACCGAGACTTCAACAAACACAATACGTTTATTTCTCAGACACACCTGAACAAATCATCTCCTACGCACTGCTAGACCCGCCCACGGAGAGACCCGGCCGCAAGCAAGCCCAGAGCCCACCAGCTCGCGGGTCGTACCGCGGCTCCCCCGCGCTTACCGTGCCGCCGCTGTCCGAGAGCACAGACCCATGCCCCGGCGCCATTCCCCCGAGCCGGCCGGAGCGCGGCCCCTCAGCAAACCCGGAAGGAGCTCGCACCGCCCGAGTTTGCCGCCCTGCCTCGCCATTGGCCGATCCCGCGCGCCGACCGCAGCGCTGATTGGACAAGGGCGCCAGGCCCCGCCCCACCCGGAACAGCACCCCCGGGGCGGGGCGGTGCTGGGATCGTTATGCTGGTATTAAGTTACTCTTACCACTAAGAATGTTTTATTATTTTTTTAAAAAATCAGTTTGTGCCTAAACTCGCAGCGTGCAACAGGGTTGTACCTGAGTTACGGCAATAGCAGAACGAGGCAGCACGTGTGCTCTCGGCCCACAGTGACAAAGAAACTCTTTAAAAAGCAGGCTTTGGCCCCTCAGTGCAAACCAAGCCTCCCACACACCAAAAAAAAAAAAAGTCTCTAGTTCCCATATTTATTTCCATTAAGGGGCTAGAAAAGCACACAACTAAAAGTTTGAAGACATTCAGAACAGTGAAAGAGTAGAGTGCAGAGCATGGAACTGCCAGGGCAAAGTCACTGTTCACAAAAAGAACATGCTGTCACAAGTATGAAAAGGCAGAGCTGGAAACAGCAGCCTAAACCTAAAACCTGCAGAAGCACGGCCTGAACTGCCTTGGCCAGAGACTTCTGGGGAGCACATCAGCTCTGCCCTCACAGGCAGGGGGGTGGTAGGAGGCTGAGGGGTCAGAGCAAAGGGCAGCCTCCGTGGGCCACTGAGTGGTTGGCATGGTGGGGTGCCATCACCCTTGTGTGTGTCATCAGTGATAAGGAAAGGTTTAACTGAATTATGTGACCTTCTGACCTTCTCCCTTGAGGAGCTTTTGCAGTAAGCCTCTGCTTGTCTCACATCTGAGGACTCGTTTGAAGCTCATGAGCTCACTCACTCACTCACATCTGCTGTGGAGCCACACTGCAGGTAGCATTTCCTGTGCCTGTCAGCCATCCACAACAGGACAAATAACGACCCCAGAATCACAGAAGGGATGGAGGGGACTGACAATTTTATTTCAAGGAGGAGAGCCAAAGGAGATCAAGCAAATCAGTCGGATACACCTGCTCCATGTCCCAACCAAAACTGGTATCTAAATCCACTCCTGACTCGCAGATCACCCGGCTGTGCCTCCACAGGCACCTTTAGTACTTCTCCTTAGCACCAAGGCCACTCAGAGAGAAATCCAAGCTTCAGCCTCTCCTTGGAAAAGGGAGCAGAGGCACTGTTCTGTCAGAACACAACACCGAGACCACGATGCTCTTCATCAGGCAAAACTAAAGCTCTTAAAGAGCCCAGAACACAGGACAATCCTCCCTTGGAACTGGGGAACATTGCTGCAGCTCTGCAGAAAGCAGCAATTTTACCTTCAGCCAAACCATCCTGAGACAGCCAGCTGTGAGTTTGGGAGCAGCAGATGAGGCAGCAGCGATCCCAAGTGTGTCCTCAGCTCCTCACCAACCTCTCACAGCCTTCCAGGAGTGTTCCCAGATGCTTTGCTTATGTAAAAGCATCCAACATCAACACTGTCAAAAAACCTCTCATCAAATAGTCTCTCATGTGTTCCACCTGAGGTTTTCCTTCAAAGTAACGTGGTTTCCTTTCCAGATTCATTTTAAAACTGTAGATCATCATCTCAGAGGTAGTCCTGGATATTCTTCCAGCACAATTTGCTGCTTCTCTGCCAGGCTGACAAGAAGTTATCATTCAGTCCTTGTCCCTCGCTTCCCAGTGACCTTGAGAAGAAAACATACAGCTCTTACTCAGAATCACTGCCACAGGTTTGGTTCACTATTGGATTAAGTGTTCTGTAAATAGCAAGGGATGGCCCTCAGCCTATTGGAGCCCACTTGTCCATTCCCTGTTCTGCTTTTTCAAACCCTCACCCACTCCTCAAGACTCAGTACTCGTGCAGATCTACAATACAGCAGCAGTTTCTCCAAAGGTGATATGCATTTCCCATTGCACATGCAGAGCAATCTAAGTCCTTTTTTTACATCCATACAGGCAGGGCCAAAGCTCCCATGTACACAAGACCATCAGATTTTCAGTACAGCAACCAAAACTCAAACAGACCTAACATAGGACTCCTCAGACAATAGCTGTACAAAATCATTCCTAGGCATTGCTCAGCCCACCCAGGGAGACTCAGCAGTCACCAGGCCCAGCTCCAGTCCTGCTGCTGGCTTGGGACACAAAGGCATTACAAAGTACCATTTCCACCCCTGCCTGGGAAACACTCCCTCCAGCTTCTGCACCCACACCTCTTGAAAGGAGAGCTGCATCCTCCTGCATCCTGGGGCTGGGTGCCCCTGGCTCCATGCAGCTCCCATCCTCAGGCAGGGGATGGTGAAGTGAGCTGTGATGACACCGATGGTCACACAGACACTGAGGAACCTCAGGGCTGGGCTCTGCTGTTTGCAGGGAGCAAACAGCCAAGCATGGACTCTTCTCCTCTGCAAGGAGACAAACAGTGACAAACAATCACAAAGCTGGCATACTCCAGGCCCCAAACCTGCCCAGCCTACACCTGCTGCACCTGAGGACAGACAGGACACAAACCCACATCCAGCACAGCCTCAGGGAGGGCCCAGCTGCTCATTTCCAGCAGCGACCAAACACCCAGTCCCAATGTCCATTGGCCCCTGCACCCCTCTGCCCTGAACCACCCCCATGCAAGACATGTTGGCACCCCAGCTTGACTAAACATCCACAAACCCACTGCCAATATCAGATTTCTCTGACCACCCAGTTCACACCAACCAGGAGCATCTCTGTCTCCACTCTCCTAACAGAGACCTCCTCACTCCACATCCAGCGAACACCAACTTACCCTTGAGCTGAGGAAGCAAAGATGAGAGATGTTTCAAAAACATCCCTGTCTTGATGCTGTCCAAACATGGGACAAGGCACTCTCCACCACCCTCTTGGCCTTTTCCCACTCTGAGCAACTCTGGAAACACACATCCAAATCCAGGTGAGACAGTCAGCAATGCATTCTACCAAATGCTGCAGCCCCAAGTACCAGGAGTCTGAGGATGCTCTGGATTGCAATTCACAGCCTCAGGAAACGCTGCATGGGAAAGCCAAGTGCTTCGTGCACAGAGAAAATAAAAGTCACCATTTTCAATAGTTAAAATGTCAGCAGAAGTTACTGGCTGCTTACAGTAGCAAGCCTCATATACTTACAGTTTAACCAGAAGCAGCAAGTTCAGGTTCCTACCTTTTGGAGCCCAGCTCCGAACGGGAAACTTNCCCGCGCCCCAGCGCATGCGCGCCACCGAGGGATGCTCCCGCCCTTACACCCCACGTGACATGAGACGTCATTCTCCCGCTGCGCATGCGCTCTGCCCTCACCAAGCGGCGTCAACGTGTTCAGTGCGCATGCGCACCCTGCTCCCTGCAGCACCACACTATCGCCGGCGGGCGTCCCCACCGAGAGGCATGCGTCCCTGCGCATGCGCGCCGCGCTCGCTGC
>VXBS01004329.1:403503-413694 GCA_013400255.1 Sitta europaea | reverse complement strand
GGGGGGGGAGAGGAACAGGGGACCCCCAACCCAAAAACACCCACACCCATCACTGCTAGAAAGAAATTAATATACTCCTCTTCCTGCCTCGAAAACTGCTAGACAGAAATTAATATAGCCCTCTTCCTGTCAGTGCTCCCAGCCCAGTCAGAGCGCTTGAGGAATAAGTAAATATATAAATAAATAAATAAACACCTGTGCCCTGAGCCTAAATAAATAAATAAATAAAATACTTGTCCCCCAGGAAGAGCTCTTCTACGTGAAGGCACTGGAAAACACAGCTTTCAACAGCGGATTTTTCCCTGCCCTAGGAACAAGAAGGTGCAGCTCTCAGCACTCTCTTCACCAAACCCAAATCTGGGCTCCTGTGCAAACTGCCCGTGCCTGGTTTTCTCCAGGAAAAATTAAAGAGCTGCTCGCAACAATTTGGCTAATAAATTACCACAAAGGGATGTAAAGAATAAAATATTGCTGTAAAAGCCTTTGGGATCTCTTGGGCTGAATTGGGAAGGGGGCATTCAATCTTTGCTTGCAGTGCAAACACACAACAACCCCCAACACAGAGCACAGAATGGCAGGAGGGGTCTGACAGCACCACTCCACACAGAATTCTGGCATACAGCACAGCCCCAGAGGTTTCCCTCCACACCTGAGGGGAATCTGACATGATGTTAATAAAGAACCTTTGATGAGAGCAGTCATCACCTCGGTCCTTCAGGCTCTGCAAGATTTTGTAGTGAACAGCCCTAAAATCTAATCCTTAATGTAAATTTCAAAGAGGTTTTGCTAGAAAGATAGTGGACAGTACATTATACAACAGAATTAAATGACTCAGCACCTCTCCAGCACAAATCCCACCTGTCACAGACACAAACCAAACAAATCTACTACAGGTGTTGACTTGGAAAATTAAAACCTTAGTATATCATGCTACATGATTAAAACACATACATGCACTGATGGTCATCGAGGGAAGCTCCCAAGTGGAGAAATTGCCATTTTGGATACACCTTCAGAAAAAGCAGAATTAGCACCAGCTCCTGAAACCCTATGTGAGGAATCTAGCCCTCATTGGGATACCCAACACAGCAGATACTGAAAAAGGAAAGAAAACTTCCAGCTTGCAGAAGGAAAAATTAGACAGCTCTCTCCAACTTCTGGTAAAACCACTTTAACCTTTCACATGCTAAACCTACTGCTTTGATTTTATCTAGAAAAACAAAGCAAAAAAACCCAAAAAACAAACAAACAAAAAACATGTGCAGGGAAAACCAAAAGAAGAGGTCTCTCAGTGGCAAGATGTTCTCAGGAACAAAAAAAAAAAGAGAGAAATTTCAGCCCTGCCTCTTTGCATAGGCAGGGTTCCACCCTTGTGCCAGTGCACAGAGACATGTAACATCAAAGAACATGGAAAAGCTCAAGGAGAAAGCCACACATTGCCCTTCAATATTCTACAACAGCACCCCATTCCTGCCAAGCACTTTTTTTGTTTTCCTGTCCAGATCAAGTGCATTGACTGAGGGTAAGAATATTCACTGTGATGAACACCAGCCACTCGCAGGTATTTCCAAAACCATCAAACACAGGTTTGGTTACCAAGGATGGCACAAGATGCCACTTACCAGCTAACTCCTCTCTGTTTGGACCCAAGCAACCCCTTCCTGGATGAAGGGCCCAAGCCCTGCGTCCCAGCTGTGGACTTAAAGACTCCCATTATTTTCCTTGGATATGTTCAAGGCCAGAAGAGATGGCACTTGGAACAACCTGCCCTAGTGGAAGTTCTCCCTGCTCTTGGCAGGGGGGTGGAACGAGATGATCTTCAAGGTGCTTATCAAACAAAACCAGTCTGGGGATTCTGTGAAGAGTCAATTCTGCATTAAAAAAAAAAATACTCAGGATTTGCCTGAACTAGGAGCTTGAAACAGTACAGCACAGGAGGTATGCCAATAGCTGAACTACGCAGCACACTTGTTCCTGGCCCACGAATACTACCAAAAATTTTTGACACTTGCTATTAAATAACTCCATATTCATCTCACTATGCCAAAAGAAAGGGAAAAATTCCACAGGATACCAAAGCTGCCCGGTTCTTCTACTCACCCACTCTGCTGACACCATAAGTGCTATAAAAATGTCTTTTAGCTCTGCAGGGCAGCAGGATGCTGAGGAGCCCCACTGCCCTGCCCAGGTCCCAGCCCCACCACAACACTCCCGGAGAGCCCGAGGCACACTAAGGGACCCTTAACTCTCCCGTTTGCTCATTTTTCTTTTCTCACCTGCTCCAGACAAAATCCTCTTCCTCTCGCTCCTGCTAAAGGGTGCTCCTTCCAAGCCGTGCATCCGGACACACACAAATCCTTCCGGGGGCTCTGGAACGAGACACATCCCCCCAGCAGGGGTGACTGTAGGGTGGAAAAGGATGGGAAGGCTTTTTTCCTCTCAGAATGTCAACCAGTGTCTCCAAAAACCAGGAGGCTGGGGGACGGTGCCAGCTCACTGCACTCTGCTGTGCTCGCCGAATTCCTTCCTCAGCTCTAAGTAGATTTGCGCCGCCTCCTCTGAAGGCAGCAATTGCCTGGAAAGGAACTTGGGAATCCTCTTTAGCTCCTTTGGTTTCTGGCTTGTTCCCCCTCCCAGCACGGCAGCAGTACCTCTACGGTGGCTGGAAAGGAAAACAGGAAAACAGAACCCCTGCCCCCCAAAAAAACTAATTTAAATTTTAAATTTAACAGACATTTACCACATTCTCAGGCCTTTAGTCTCCTGCTGCTAAGCAAGCCCAGTGAACTCCCTTAAAGAAGGGTGTCCAAGAGGGACAGAGACCCTGTTCTCCCTGCTGGAGCTGCTCACTCCCTGGCACACGCCTCTTAGTTTCAACAGCATGACTACGTTTTAATTATTACCGCAACAGCAAAACATCAGTTTCCCATTCTTTCCCTATAAGAGTTTTCTGTAAAAAACAACAAGAAAAAAAAACCAAACAAAAACCCCCAAGAAGTCAGTACCTTTTTTCCTCTGAGGGGCTGCAGTGGCAGCAACACCAGCACATTGGTTCCTCCCTTACCTGCCCGGGGAGCTCCACACACCTGCAGAGGTTCTGACTGCATTAGCTCACCGAGGTGAACTGTGCAATCACTGCTTGGATTCTGCCCGCGCACAGTCAGACGGTGGGGCTGGAAGTGACGGGGAGCGCAGGACACCCCTGCTCATCTGACCCTGCCGTGACTCGGGCACAAAGAGCCGCCCCAGAGGAGCCGTCGGGAGGGACACCCCGGGACGCAGTCTGGGGGACATCGCAAAGGGAGCACACACATCCCTGCAGCACCGCCCCACCCCGCCCCGCGCTGGCCGCCCCAAGCCCGCAGACACACGTGGAACGGCCCGTTGTTCCCTCCAGGGAAGAAAAGAAGTCACAGACAAGGCGAGAGACCACACGACCAGGTTATAAAATGAAACACAACTACTTTATTCCAGCATCCCCATCCGTCCTTGTACGTGGAGCACGCGTGCCTGGCCAGGGGCTGCCAGAAGGATGATAAAGGCAAAGAACCACAATTCCAATGGAGACAGCCATTTGTTCCACAATCAGGTGCGGAGAGGAGGCTGATTATTGCTGCCGGACGCTGGCAGGGCTCAGGTCCTGAGGGGTTCTGCCAACCTGAGCCCACCTGGGCTCCTATTAAGGCTTCACCGGTGAGGTTCAATGCTACCAGTGCCTGTACGTACAGCAACACTGCTAAACACTGATTACAAACTCCATGTGCACGACTACTCCACAGATCACACCACGACGGAGAAACGATTCAACATCAGGGCCATCAGGCGACCCGGTTGGGAAAAACGCTCCCAAAGGGACAAGCAGCTGTAACAGCATTTATTGCCACATTGCCACACTCTCTGTAAAATAAAAACCTTGCTCCCTGCCTCTGCAAATGTATTGAGAGTGAGAAAATAAATCAGCAGCAAAAACTGTTGGACGAAACCGGTGGGCACCTGGGGGCCACGGGCACCCCTGTCCTGTGGGGATACCTGCGGAGGGACTCCTCCAGGGAGTGGGAACGCCCCGGCACCAGGGCAGAGGTATTTGAAAGCAGGCATCGAATCCATACTGGGATGGACGGGAAGAGACTCGCTCCTCCAGCTGTCCAGGGATGAACGGGAGAGACTGCCAGGAGCGGGCTGCAAGCAGCTGCCCTCCAAGCCTGTAACCCTCACAAAATATACACACACATCCATTATTGCCAACAGAGAGTTGGAGGACCACCTGGCAGCACAGGTGAATCACAGCACACTGAATCCGCAGGGCTCGGTCTCTCTGTTTTCTTTGTGGAAGGGAAGAGCTGGCTTCTAAGAGAAGGGAAAGGGACAAACCTGGATACACGGTGCCTGAGGTATGGTCGGAGGAAAAAGTGCAGCAAGAGGGAGATGCAAGAAAAACAAACAAAACCGCTTGGCTCTGAACATCTCTCTCGTATGAAAATGATTGTCAAAGGAGTCACTAGTGAAAACAAGGTAAGAAAATATGTTCGCTATAGAGGTACCTTCCCGCTTCTTCCAACAACAGAACGCTAACCCGAGGTCCGTCCAGCGCTTGCAGTCCCCCGCAGGAATTCTCTTTGGCAAGCCCGAGCCGCTCACCCCAGCGCACGCCGCGCNGCCTTGGGCTTGGGCGGCGGGGGCTTCTTGTCGGGCAGGGCGACGGTGAAGGCGAGCTCGGGGGGCTGCGGCTGCCAGAAGCGGGGCAGGAAATGCGTGGAGACGTGTTGGGGCCGGGCGCGGGGGCTGCAGCCGCGCTTGGCCTTGCCCCGCTTGTTGAGGGCCACGTACCACTGGCGGCCCGAGCGGGGGCTGCGGTGCACGGCCGAGGCGTAGGTGTTGTAGCTGTTCTCCTGGAAGCGCTCTCGGAAATGGCAGTCCACCGTGAAGCGCGCCTGCGGGGACACAGGGGACACGGCTCGCCGGGGGCGGGTGGCACCGGCCCCCCAGTCCCAGGGCCCGCTGGTTGGGCTGCTCCCCAAAACCGGGACCGAGGGAGTGGGTGGGAACACGGGACACCGACGCCGAGGGGACCAGGCGCCTGACCGCTTAGAAAATCCCCAGTGCGGGTACTTCGGTAGCTGTTTGCCACCCAGGTTGGGGCTTTCTGGAGAATAAATAGGCTTGGGCTGCCCCACTAAGGCCCTACTCCTCCTGTCCCCTCCTGCCCCAGCAGCACCCTTCCCTTCTCTCCAAGAAGGGCATTCCAGAACAAAAGAGCAGAGCCTAGCACCCCACCTCGTGCCCACGGCCCTGGGACCCCCGGCTACAGCTTCTGGCAGCCCCTCCCAAATCCTCTGCCACGCTTTCACCTGGAGGTGGGCACGGTGCCTGGTGCCCCAGCTCTATTTCACAGCAACACCTCCAAACCGCTGACATGGAGGAGATGCTGAGCTCTCCAGCTCTGAAAACAGCCGCCAAGAATAAGACCCAACCCCCAGCAGGGCTTTGTAACCACAAGAAAAGTGTTGGAAAGGCCAAATTTAACCCAAAAATTGGAGCCTTACAGCACAAGTGACAGAGTCCACACCCTGCCACACACATTTCACCTCATAGCACTTGGAACTAGGTCTTCTTATCTTGCTGCTTCTGAGGGACGTCCCCTCAGTGACTCATTTCTGCTCGCACTGTCTTTCAGACACCCTCCCTGTTGTCTCCCCCATGCAGAGACCTTCACCTTCCCCAGCAAGGCCTGGCTGACCCTTGGTGCTCCCTGAAGCCCCAGTGGGCACAGCAGTGCCCAGGCAGGACACCCCATGTGCTGAGGGAAGCCCCTGCCCTGGAACTGCACCAACAGCTGCCTCACCATGATCCTGCCAGACCTCCCCACGTCCTGGCCTCTCAGCTCATCACTGCACTGCTCCAGTCTGGAAAAGCCATTTTTCCCTGCAGAGGGCAGGAAGGACAGCCATAGCACATGGCTGGCATTGCATTTGCTCTGCAGAGCTCCAGAGACAATCACCAAGAGCAGTCCTGAAGTCAATTAAATTTCAAAACCCAGTTGAGCAGTGACTTGCCCCAGCAAAGAACGCAGCTTTGTGGCAACTCCTGGAAAAGGAGAATTACCTGGGCAAATCTGTCCCCCGGGGTCTGTGCTGGACAGGCACAAAACCCCTCCCACCCGCTCCATGCTAAAAATGGACAAACAGGAGAGCAAGGATTTATCAACGAGGAAAAAGCCATCTGTGCACGCAACTGATAATTGCTGGGATAACTGTCATTTTCTGAAGCTGGTGCCTCTAAAAATGAACCACTCAGTAATTTAATTAAGCTAGCATAAAAAAAAAAAAAAAAAAAGAAAGAAAGGCAAGAGGAAAGAGCGTCTGTAAAACAGCAAGCTGGGATGGAGCTGAGCCTGAGAGTCAGTTTTGAAGGAGCCCAAATTCCTGCAGGAATGACTTTTGTCTGCGGTTCAGCACGAAGCCCCCGGCCTGACTCCCATATCAAAGCACTGCCCTGAGTGACGGGCACAGGACGTGCTTTGTGCTGCTCGGGACTCATTAGGCTATGAAATAACTTCAATCCTGCCAGCACAGGAAAGAACAACAGATGCCGGGTTTGCATTATTGGCATTGTTTAGTCCAGCAATCTTTAGACATTTGGGTCAAGTTTCTACAAATTTGCAGCTTTCACCCAAGCGGGGCACCGTGTGTCCTCACCCCTGCCCTGACCCTCCTGACAGAGGGCCCTCTCTGGCCCTGCCCTTTGTGTGTCAACAATTAACCACGCACCAACGAGGCTTGATTTAATTTCTGCCTGTGCCAGGGCATAAATCAAGGCTTCAGCTCAGATAAGAGGCCCATTGTACACCAGAAGGAAAGGCTCTGGAGGGTCCGGCAATCGCGCTCTGCCTGCTTCCCTCTCCTCTCCATCCTTTCCCTCTCTCCTTGCCCTGCCCCTCTGCTCTCAACATGGAGCCATTCTCCTTCTCCCCTAGAGCCCATCCATGCTTCTACTTCATTTCTTAAAATAAGCAAGCACGTGTTCACCCTTTAAGCATCAATAGGCTTCAGGAGCAGGGCTCCAAAAAGACTTAAGGGAGAGAGAGGTGAGTTCATAAATCTCCCTGGAAGTGATCTGCGGTCTTGGGCAGTGCAAGTATATCCGTGCTCCCACGGGACTGGGAGGTTTGTCTCAGAATTTCCCCATCCCTCAGCCCTGACCGGGCTCTCCAGAAACCACCCTCAGGGAAAAGATGCTGCCTTAAAAACATCCTCCTTGGGGTCGGCCAGGTAGGCACGCCTTGGCTTCCGTGTAAGCGCAGGAGTTCGCTGTGTCTGTTTAAATGATCTCTGGAACTGACAACAACAAACAAGGGAGAAACATCCTGAGGTAGAAACAAGCAGCGAAATCAACTTAGGGATTCATCCAACACGGAAAGCTGGAAAGAGCTTAATGAGACCCGCAGGAAACCTCAGCTTTCAGGAACACATCCTGCAGAGAAAAGTCACCAGGATATTTCCACTCCGGCTGTAACATAGCTGCGCAGCCTGGACCTCACCTGCCCGAGGCTCTCCAGGGCTCCCTGTCTCCAAGGGCAAAGCCAGCCCCAGCCCCGGGGCTGCCGGCGCCGCGCGTGCCGCTCGCCGCGAGACATTTGGCTAAACCCTCCTGCGGGATCTGCTGCAGAAGGGGCTAAAAATAACCCAGCCGTGCTCAAAGAGCAGGCTCTGCCGATGCAAACACCCGGAGAGGCTCACACTGCACGGGTAAATGCTCTCACTGGCGAGGTGGGCTTGGGGGGCTTCAGCTCCACCTGTCCCCTCCCTGTCTGCGTGGCGCCGGTGCCCTGCCTGGGACTGCCGCTGTGCCGAACACGTGGAGGTGCCACAAAGCCTTTAATAAACAACACATACTGTTAAGGGGGGGGTTTACTTACACTTGCATGGAGTTTTCCTTTTTTTGACATCGCTAAAAATTTGTTGCTGAAAACTCCTCGTATTCCTACAATCCCCTGAGACACAGCAAATATTTCCAAAATACCTAGGATGACAGAAATCCCAAAATAAATCACAGTTCTTTTCACATCGGTGTGACAGAGAAAAAATAAATACAACTCAGTCTGACAGGTTTGCATTTCTTCTCCCACGTCCCTGCTCCTCAGCTGCCTGGCTCCACCCAGGTCCTGCTCCATCCCTTTGCCTCACAGAGCAGCCTCCATCCTCTCTGGGATGGACACAAAGTGGATATCCATCTCACAGGGTAGTGGCCGGGACTTGTTTTGGTTTTTTTGGAACGTTCCATTTTGGAGCACAATTCCTGGCTGGGTCGTGGTAGAACAAGTTAACTCCTGGGGAAACTGCTCCCAAGGGCAGGAAAATTCCCCTGTACCTACACCAGCCTGCTGGGATGGGAGTTGGCCACCCTCATCCCACAGACACTGAACTCCTGAAGTCAGTGTCCTGCAAGTCAGCTGGGACTGGCGTTTCCCGTGATGCTCCCTCACACCCTGTCCTCTCAGCAGGGCTTGGGGGACAGGGCAATGTGCAGCCCAGCCATGGGAAAATGGGCGTTTTCTGAGCGTGAAGGGGCTTCGGGCCCCTGATGGGGCTCGTAGGACCTGTGACTCATCTGACAGAAGAACTGCGACTTCCGAGCATCCCTCAACAGCAGCAGCAGCAGCCACCTCCCCTCCCCAGGTGGTGTGGGGTTACTCAGTGGGGCAGAGGGCTGGCCATCCCCCCAAGCCCTGCCAGCTGCAGGGCAACACTGCAGCCCCAGTGCAACTCCTGCACCTCAGGGAACCGGCAGTGCCGCCCAGCTGCAGCCCCAGGGGCTCTGTGGCCCCGGAACAGGGAGCCCGCAGGGCATCTCCTCCGGCCCCCGAAAGGCCGTGGGATTAACATGCCAGGAGCAAACGCGAAGCCACGTTAAATCCCCCAAGGCTGAGTATCGGATCACCACTTCCCATGTTTATTTTAAGGAGGAAGCACACCCCCCTGAGGCACAGAGTCCCAGCACCAAGGGCCGGGGGGGCACTCTGGGGGAATTACGGGCTGCCACACCCCTCATCCCATGTGCCACCGGCCACGAGGCTCTGCAGCCCCACCACAGCAGGGCAGGTACCTTGTCAAACACCTGCCTGTCCTCAAGGGCACCCCAGAACCTCCTGCCTTTTGTGGGGTGTCCCTGCTGCTGTGGCAGACAGACTCCTGTTCGTTGGGGTAGCCCAGCGTCCAGCCCCATTTCTCAGGGCCCAAAGCTGGCGTTTCCCTGCCAAAATCCAACTTACTCCTCCTGAGGGCACCCTCACGGCAACAGCCCGGCACAGCCCCCCTCAGCAGCTCCTCTCCCCAGCCAGAGCTGGCTGGTGTCTCTGTGGCCTTTCCGGGGGGGATCTCTCAGGTTAAGGAGGAAGGAACTGCACATGATTCAGGTCTCTGCAGGACAGCTATAGCACCAAACTTCTGCCAGCCCTTCAGAGCCTCCCAAAACAGCCGTGGCACGGGTGCCCCGTTTCCCTGTCCATCCTCTAAACCCCTCCAGGCCACGTGCCTGCAAAGCCCCGAGCAGAGCTCCCGGGCTGCCAGCGTTCCTGCCCGGGGGTTGTTCTCCTTCCTGGAGACACAGCACGGTCTGGGCCCCAAATTCTTTGGTCCTGGGCAGATGTGGCTGCTGCTCCGTGAGCACTCCCAACAGCTGAGCCACGCACGCTGCCAGGGTCACCTGGGGCCCGAGCCCTTGGGCTCCTGAAGTGATTTTTCATCCCCACCTGCCATTTCATTCCCTCTAGCAGGATATCATGGCAACTCCGACCAGAGGATAAGCCATGAGTTAGCACAGCTTTCTCTCAGGGGAACGTCAGCCTCAGTCCTATTTTTAAACTGAATATATCCTATCACTGTGCTGGGAGAATGAAAATGCAGAGAGAGGGATGGAAAAGTCCCACAGGGAAAGGACCAAAAAGGGGCAGCATCTTCTCCCCCAGGTGCCTGGTAAGGGGCTGTGGTGGGAGTGCAGACCTCACGCTCTCCCACCATCCCCACGGAACCGCTTCATCGGGCCGGGCGAACCCCCAGGTGGCACTTCCCAGTGGCAGACGGGCAGCTCCCACGGAGCCCGCAGAACACGGCCTCCCCCACCCGCGGCGCCCCACACGCCTCTCCCCGGGCCAGCCAGGGCTGCAGCTCTGCACCCCAGGCGAGGGCGGCAGGA
>VXBS01004329.1:370282-391823 GCA_013400255.1 Sitta europaea | reverse complement strand
AGCCATCCCGGGGCGGGGGGCGGCCACGGGCTCTCCCCCTGCACACTCGGGGCTCCTGCATTCACCGACACGCGCGCAGCTCCAGGGAACAGAGACACGCGCAGATGCTCTGTGCCGAAATAAGGGGTTTACCGCGTGGAAGTGTTTACCGGTCCCTCCCTGATCGTCGTCATTTCAGATACAAAACAGATTAAAAAAAAAATTAAAGATAGAATTTGAAACCGCTTACACAAAAAAAGAAACAAAAAACCCAAAAACCAAAAGGAGAGACAAAGCGTTTTCCAGGGGCGAACGGAGTGGGGTTTGAGAGAGTGGGCTGATGTTTGGCTTTCAAATTCACTTATCCTCCACATAATTACGATTTTCCTTGCATTAGGATTAAGGGCTGCATATAATATGCTTTCAACATTTATCTTATTAATTCGACAAAACGCAGCGTCTCCTAAAACGGAGATTCTCATAACATTAAAAAAATGGATGTCTGTAAAAATTTGGATGTCAAATCCTGGTTCAAATGTGGTGGTTTTTTTCCTATTCCTGTTTTTTTTGTTTGGTTTTTTTTTGTTGTTGTTTTTGTCTTTCTTTTTTTCCACTGCTGCAGCTTTCGCTGTAAGATATAAATTGTCCGAGTGACTGTCATTAGGGGAGAAAGAAAACCTACGCGCTAATTTCATTCGCGAGAATTTTAAGGGACACCACGGCTCATATACGATCTCGAAATCGCTTCGGCATGATTTAAGCTACCGAAATTCCCCGGGATGACAAGGACAGCGGCGGAATTTCTGAGCTTTTATCCAGCCTCTGATGCCAGTCTAAAAGTAGATCTCAAGGAACGGAGTCCTTCGACCCGCAGTACGGCACTGGGACGGACGCGTGCTCTTTCTTTTGGAGTTTCTGCTGGGAGTGCCTCGCCGGCAGCGCCCACCGCAAACCCCGAACAGCCCGGCGCCCGGCAGATCCCGGTGCCGGCGGCGCTCTCCCGGTCTCGTGGAAATGCCTCACCGGGGTTTTCGGGGGACGCCGGGCAGGCGCGCCCGATCCGGCCCCCGCCGAGCTGCCCGCGAAAGCAGTGTCACCCTACGGGGCCGTGCGATCGCTGCCCGCCGCCTCCCAGCTGCCGCACGCTCCTATCTCGATACATCCATGTATTTCCTATTCGCTTATTTTTCCAGGAAATTTCTTGCGGAGAGCCCGGGGCAACCTGGGCTGAGGAGTTCCGGCCGTTTTCCCAGGGACGCCCGCAGCCGGCAAACGCCCGCCACTCCCCGCCCTCGGAAAGCACAGCCCCTGCTCTGCCGAGCCCCTCTCGACGGCACCACCAACTCCCGGGCAAGGGGAAGCCCCAGGAGCAGCGGACAAGCCCGGGACCTGAGCTCAGAAGGGGACGGGCTGACGAGCCGAATTCCAACAGAAGCCAACCCTGCGGGCATCAAGGCCCGGGGGAGGTGGCCCAGGGTCAGCTGCTCTCTGGCCGGGACCCTGTGGGGATTCAGGTGGCTGTAGGGGACCAGGGGCTGGCAGAGTGGGGATGCCTGGATTCTGGGACACCGTTATCTCTGACCACCGTGACAACCGTCTTCTGCCCGCCGTGAGTTATCGTGGGGATGGCTGCAAGGAACAGAGCACCTGCCCCCGGGGGTGTCAGCCTTCTCCTTCCTCCCTGACCTTCACGCGGCAAGGGGAGAGGACAGGGACCAGGAAAGGCTGCTCAACCTGTGCCCAGAAACACGCCTGCATCCTTTGGGAAACACTGCCTGAGTCGTGTCATGCGCCAGGCCTGCGGGTGTGTGGTTACTCCTGTGAGGAGACACATACACAGCTGAGAGTCAGTTCCCAGGTGACTGCAATAAAATCACTCATAAAATAAAATCACTGAGAGAACACACGAGTTCCCAGAAGTACACGAGCCCAGCCACACTCACTCCTGCGGGGCCAGGGCACTCTGGGGAGGGGGCACCAAGGAATGCTCAAAGCTGCCTTGCTACCCTCTCTGCCTGCTGCTGCCAGGGGCCGGGGCAGCTGTGGTCCCCAGGAGGTGTACACCAGGTGCAGTGGAACATCCACTCCAAATGAAATGTGGAGCCACAAGCTTTCCTGGCGCCTGGAGAAATGCAGCTAGAATGGTTCCCTTCCCTGGAGACAGACAGGCCTCTGTAGTGGAAATAAATCAGGGCCTCAGCTGAATGACTGAAACCATCCTTTCTGCTTGTCACCAGGCTCGTGGAGGGTGCTTTCCCTGGGGAAGCCCTGTGCTGGGGTGCCTGAGACATCCCATCATGCTACAGACATGGCACACAGAGGAGCCGTGCTTCTCCCACTGCTAATGCTGCTGAGCAGCATGGGCAGCCCACTGGGAGTCCTCAGACCTACAGCCAGGTGAATGTTTGCCTACCTCCAGGTTCTTGCCAGGGCTGAGGGACACCAGCAGTGTTCTATCTTGTCTCCAGCCCAGTTCCCAAACACACCTGGGGTGCCTGGCCCTTCCTACTCCCTCTGACCCTTCAGCCCCACCTCATCAATGCTGGACTCCTGGGTCAGGTCACTACCATGCCACAAAACCACAAATCCCTAAAAAGGGCCAGATACCAGCTTTAGCTGTGATTCACCCCAAGGAGCAAATGCTCCTGCTCCCCAGGAACCTGACATACCTTCCCTACCTGCTTTCTCATGGTTCAGACACACCACAGGCATCTCAGCTCTTTCCTCATCCCTGATGGTGCCTGAACTTGCCCTCTACTTTCTTCCAAGCAAACACAGAATCTGGTTAGAAATGTTAATTTGCATATTCACCAAAGGGTCACAGAATTTTTTTTTTTTTTACTGACCAAAGCCTAGACCACTGAACATAATACAGGTGGCTGGTTAAGTGGGTCATAGATAGTCCACTATCACTGCTGACTTTCAAACTCAAAATTATTTTTCTCAGGCTTTCTCCTTCTCCTCCTTACTTGGCCTGACAGCAGCATCAAGGTTTAAAACCTGGAAAGCTTTCACCTAGCTTCACCTTCCTTCAAACGTTTAACAGCCTGACAGAAGACGTGATTGGCTACGAAGGACAGAAAAGGGAGAGAAATGGAAGAAGGGGAATCCCTGCAGGACTGAAATCTGCCTCTGCCTCCTGTACACCCCCAGGCTTTTCTGTCCCTGTGTGCCACTACCAGTGTCCCAGGCTGGGGCAAGCCTGCCCCACCGCACGGCCATGCCTCGGTGTAAGGGCCAGGCAGAAGCCACGCGGCAGACGGGGGACAGTGAAGAGGACGGGCCCCGGGGGGACGGTCCCAGTCCTCGGCCCGGCGCTGCCTAGCGTGGGGCACCCGGGGTCGGGCCGTGTTGGGCTCCATCTCCTCGGAGACCTGAGCTCAGAGCGGTGGGCCGGACGCCTCTTTGGCGGCCACACAACCTCTCTGCGGTCGGGTCCCTGAGGCCGTCGCTCACGGCTCCCCACTGGACCCTAGGTGGCCGCTGAGTTACACATGGCCGAGCTTTGGCGGGAGCTGACTGCTCAGCGTGTTCCCGTCAGGTGGATGATCATCCTGCAGGGATGGCCTCTCCCTTCCTGGGGCTGCCTGGGGGCTCTGAAGGCCTTGGCTTCCCTAGCGAGTGACTCTCCCTGAAGTTAGCAAAGGTTTGCTAAACCCTGGCGCAGAGGGGGCGGGGAGAGCAGTGAAAGGACAGACAGACTGGGCGGGGGGAGGGAAAAAATAAAGATGCAGAGGATTTCAGCTCCAGCTCTGCTGCAGCAACTTGACGTGGGGTGTGTGAAGGAGCTTGAAACTTAAAAAGATTTATTTTCTCTAGTCATAAATCTCATCCCGTTGTTCCTCTGACCAACCAAGCATGATAAAGTCCTTTTCCATAAAGTATTCAGTATTAAAGCCACAAAGCTCACCCAATCAGTAGCCATCTGCTTCTCCCATAACTGCTGCTCCAGAAGCAGGGAAAAGCAGCCAGAAGAGAAAGGGCACCACTGTTACGGCTCTGGGACAAATGAGGAGGCACTGAATAGCAGCCGAAACCTTTGGTTTGCCTTGTATATCTGTATCTATAGAGACAGAGGAAGAAAGGAAGCATTATATTGATACAACAATTGTAAAACAAAAAAAGGAAGAGGCATCTAAAGGGCAATACAGCGGGCATCAGAGGGCCCCGCGGGGAGGGATGCTCGCAGATTTGTACAGACCTTTAATTGCTTTGCAATTGAAAGATAAAGAGTCCGAGCAAAAAAGCCGAGAGAGTGGCAAAGCGACCTGCGTTACACGGTGCATCGGCGCCTGAGCTCTCGCAGCCAGCGACCCGGAGCATTGCCGACTGGGATACGATATTCCCGGCACCGACCCCCCCGTTACGCTCTCCCCGGCTGCACCTCGGCCCGGCCACGCCGCACTGAACTTGGCTTCCAGCCGGCTGTGAGGGAACAGCCCCCAGGCGCCCTTCGAAGCTCCCCGTGGGGTCCCGCAGCCGCCTCGGCCTTCCAGGCTGCCCCCCGGAGGATGCTCGGGGGGACCCCTCTCCGCCCTCTCCGCCGCACCGCCGGCCGCGCTGCTCCCGGGGACACAGAAAGGCCGGCAACCATGCCACCGCAAAAGAGACGAGGGGAGGCGGAGGGTGGCGGACCGGAGAGGGGGTGCAGAAGCCTGGGGAGGGGGGGCTGCAGGAGCACCGGGCGGGCAGCGCCCACCCGAGAGTGGCTCCCGGCCCTTCCTGGGCCGCCACCCGCCGGGCGAACAGTGGGTTAATGACCGAGTTAGGTCATTAACCGATTTACGACCCCTGAGAGCCGGGGGCTCGACCCGGGACCCCACTGCGCGCTTTGGGGAGGGCACATCGCCCCCAGCCCGCGGGGACACGGGCAGGGACCCACGGACACGGGCCGGGATTAGCGGCGGCGGGCCGGGATTAGCTGCCGCCCGCTCTGCTGCTGCTCTCCGGAATTACGGCGGGATTAGGAGGCGGCCCCGTCCCCACTCCCGCGCCGGGCGGAGCGAGGGGCAGTCCCGGAGAGACGGAGGGCTTCGGGGCAGCCGATCTCCCCCCTGGCCCCCCGCTGTGCCCGGCGAATGCTGCTTCCCTCCGATGGAGGGCAGGAGAGGAAAGACGAAGCCCGGGATGCCGCCGGCGGCGAGATGCAGGTGCCAGGCACCTGCCCGCAGCCATCCCAGCTCCCGGGGGGGCACTGAGCCCCCTGCTCGGTTCCCCGTCTTGGGATCCGGCGGAAGGCTGGAGGGCCTAGCAGGAGCCGGGGCTGGAAGCACAGAGGACAAAAAAGAAAGGTGATGGGTTTTCCTTTTAGGATTCCCTGGCGCATGAGTGAAAGCAACACAAATAGGATTTACGCACCGATAAAACCAGGGTCGAGGGCCGGGAGACGCGGACGTGCTTCCCTCCCCCCCGCAGGTTTCCTTTCTCTCGCAGAGCACGAGCGGGACCAAACGCCACGTTGAAGGCATGAGCCGCTCCCTGGCTTTCCCCGAGCACTGTTGTGTCCTGCAGCCCTGTATTATGTCAAAAATCTGGCATGGCAGGCAGTGGCACATCTGCTAGGTGTGGATGACATTCATTAGCCAAGGTTCTCTGCTAAACGGCCTGCCAGAGTCTCAGCAGCGCTGCCCAATGCCAATCATTCGTCTGCTGCCAGCTCAAAGGCAATCCTGCTTCAGGGATGGCTCCTTTCCATGCTGGCAGGAGAAACAGAGGAAACAATGCATTTAGATGTTTGGGATGTGAGCGAGGTTGCACATGGGAGCAGCAAGCAGATGTAGCAGGAGAGGAGATGAAGTTGTGAAGTGTCATTCAATAATTGCAGCACAAGGGAGATGTGCTGGTGAGCTGAGGTTTGGGAGGGGAAAGCGTTAACCCCTTTCCAAACCACAAGGCAGACAGTGGTGGATGCATTTTGGAAAGGAAACATAATCAGGCTAATGCAGCAAATGGGCTGCTTGTGCTCACGGAGGACACGCAGAGCAACGCAGGGAAATTCATGCCAGGAGAGCCGGGAAAACCACCCATGCCAGGGGAGGGGGCTGTGCTGACCTGCTCGGGGGGCAGCCTGGCTCAGCCTGTCCTTCCCCTCTGGGGGTCTACCTGCAGCAGCCTGGACAGCTGCCCTGCTCATGATATAGTGGGCTCAGTGCTGGCCCTGACAGCTTGGTTCATAGCCCAAAGGGGCAGCTGCACACCCAGGGCAGGCTGGGCACTCACCGCTCTGCCCTACGAGAGATGTGGAGACCAGAGGTGGAAGGAAGTAGCATCTGCTTGGCACTGCTACAACATCATTCTCTGGTAAGAGAGGCTCCATTTTCCTCTGATCAGAAGCTCTGGGAAGGTACTTGCTCCTACAAAGGAATTAAAACACCTCTGTTGGAGATAGATATAAGGATCTTAATCTTCCCCTCTTATTAATTTAATAAATTTACAGCCACATAATGAAGCTTGAATTTGAGCCACTATGTGCTTTCCAGGGAGCCTGGGAGGCAACCTCAAATAGATGCTCAGTGAAAGCTCCCCTCAGCCCTGTTTTCCCTTAGCTTCCATTCTGACTTCTATTTCTGTTTACATCCATTCAGGTAGTGGTTCATATAATGTGTGAGATGCTACCTACACACACACACACACACACACACACACACACACACACACATAGAGCTCTTGCCTCGCAGATAATTCCTGTGAGAGCCTCAGTTTCTTAAATGTCCCAGTACTTCCGCTAGCACCATGAAAGACCACTGGCAGCTTGCAGTGCCTTTCATGCTTTTTTCAGCCACAGGCTTCTCCCCCAGCACTGGCCTCTCCACAATTACCTGTGCTATCAAACCCCCATGTACACCAGGAGCCCTCCCAGGTCAGCACAACTGTTCCACAGTGGAGCCCATCTCTGACACCACACGTGCTCTTCCCACAGGCAGTGGCTTCCCTGACATCCTCTGCCTGGCCATCTGCGGCACAGCTCAGCTGTGAGCCCTTTCCTTCTGCTCTCACCTCCCCAGGAAGTCGTTCTGCTCCGGCTGCATTCTGGACTGAGCCTTATCTACCTTCTGTTTCCGTGCTGGGTTTGTCTCTGCTCCGGTTAGTTGGTCGGCCTCAACCAACCAATGTCTGCACATTATAGGAGATTTCCCCGATTTCCTACTTTTTGTGGTTTAATGCTCGCTGTACCACATACACGCCAACACACTTCTGGCAGAGGCTGTGTGAACCCCACAACCTCCCATCCTCAGACACCAGAACCGGGTGGCTTTAAGAGCAGAAGCCGAATCAAGAGACAGAGACGCGATGCTTCTCCCGCCTCTCCAAGCATGATACCTTCGTTTAAATACGTGAATAATCCCACTGGATCTACCCCGGTGCTTAAAGTTAAGCCTATTAAGTGTTCACGGAGCAGTGGTCTGCACACAGAGGAGGCAGAAGAAAAGGGAAAGGGGAGAGCGGGGCGCTGCTCCGGCAGGAGCCACGGTGGCAGGAAACACCTCCCTGCTCTCCTCCTCAGGGTCACCTTCTCCTCTGGCTACTCCCGACAGCCCCGCCACCAGGCTCCCCTCAGCGTTCGGCGCTGCCACCGGCATCGGCGATGTGAGTGCAGCAACGGGGAGGCGAGATGAGCCGAGGGGGGGATCGGGGAAAGTGCTTTAAAAACTTGTCAAAACAAAAGCCTGGAGTAATTTTTTAATGCCACGTTGGGCTTTGAGGTTGCTGTGTTGGAAACTATATTTTATTTTGTTTTCAAGATGCTTTTCGCAAAACTAATTGTGTTCCTCATCATTGTTTTCAGACAATGATACGGGAGAGAGAGCAGTTATCCCTGCTCCTACGAGGAGGGCTCTAGGAAAGCTCTCATGCACGTGGTTTCCCTTGCTCTCCGAGGATTTCAAACATGTACTTAGATTTAAGCCTGAGTGCTACTTTTTGTTACAAGGAGCATCTATTAGAAACAGGACTTGATTCAAAACCTGCACATCCACGGAGCTCTGCCTCTTGACTCTGCTTCAAGCACTGGAAACTGTGTGTCCCTGCCTTGGACACACAAAGCCGTGTCCCACCCTTTGATGCATTTCTTGGCACGTGCACATTCTAATTCCCGACACCACCCTTTCTTCCCCTTTTCTTAGCCGGCTTTTCTCTGGGCACAATGCATTATGTTTTCCTGTATGTACTACTCCATACTGCTTGCACAATGTTTTGCATGATCTAATATTCTTTGTTCAAAACTGCAAAAAAATCTAAATAAAGACTATAGCGTGTCGCATCAGTATAGGCATCAGCTAACGTTTTCCATGGCATATGGTACTTCAGAAGCCATATGTACCACTGTTTAGTGATTCTGGCAAAGAGGCGCAGAATGGTGAAATCCAACTGCCAGGATTTCTGAAAACAAATATGTAAATGCTCCAGTGCTTTTGTTATTCATAACATACCTCTAACACAGCACATACAATATGCTGTTCATTCTGTAACGAGTATACTACTAAACTATATTTGCTTCTGTTCTCATTTTAAAAGATTTTTTCCTTCTGTATATGATTCCACCATCCTCCCTATCAAAATCCATCTAAATTGCAATTCAGAAAAGGCATTTTATCTATTTTAAAGCACACACTATGGGGAAGATTGTGTACCTACACAAGGGTCTCACATCAGAACAAAGACAGACGCTATCTGTGCAGCCTGACTAGTGGAATGAAAGCAAGGAAGGGAAGTGCACTTAAGCAGATCAGTTGCACGGAGCAAAGCCTGTTCAGCCAGGAATAACCTCCCAGGGAACACGGGTGGGTTGGCCCTGCTCACGGGCTATTGCAAAGCAAGCAGGCGGACAAAGCTTCTGAGAACAGGCCCTCAGGAACAATAGCTGGGATGCAAAGTGAGGATTCCAGACACGTGGTCCAAGGTGGATGGCGACTGCCAAACTCTGACCTGGGCTGAGATCGGTCCTGGTGAGCCAAGGCTTGGCCAGCAGCTGGGATTGTCTGTGGCTGGGGCTGGTTCCCAGAAGGGCTGGCAGCACCAACACCGAGGTGTTGGGGCAGTGCACAGGGCTTACGTGGAGCACGTGTGCACCACTAAGGGCTTCAGAGCCCATTAGCCAAGGCAGAAGCCCTCCTTCCAGAGCCAGCACCATCAGGTAAGCAGGAAGCAACACCCAATTCCATCAACCACTTCTGACAGTGCTCCTCCGGGTGCTCATCTCATCTGCAGAGAGCTTGTCATCTCTGCTTGGGATCTTGCTGTGCTGAAGGATTCCAAAATGTTGCTGTTTAGCATTAAGCCTCCCCATTTCCAACAAACATTTTAACATTACCTGTTGCCACCACAGCCTCTGTCTTTTGGTTTTTGGTGTGCACAGAGACTAAAATTGTGGGAGTGACCAAGCCCGTTCACAGGTGACTCTGCAGCTGGCTATTGCCTCGGAAGCAGGGCTCCTGTACATCCTCAGAGCTGGCCCTCAACATCCCACAGCTCCTGGTGACTCCAGGGGACCAGGGAAACCTCCACCTGAGGACACCAGTGCCTCTAAGAAACTTGTGGCTTTTCCAGTCTATTGCTTAACAAATGTTGTTAAAAACAATGAACCCATGACTCCTTGCAGGCAGTTTCAGCAAAACACTAACACCCTACAGGGTCCTGAAAAAATTCAGCCATCTCCAGACATGACAGTGTTATTCAAGACACACAGATGCCTCTTTCCCAAGAGATCAAGGACTGCTGCTCCTTTCTTTGCCAGTCTTGCAATGTAGCATCCCATTTCAGCAGGCACAACCTCCTTCACCAGGGTCCCATGCCCACCACCGCCTCTGCCTGACTTCTTGGGTGCATCAGACCTGCTCATTACTTCCTGTCTCCTGCCAGCCCCCAAATGCCTTATCCTGAGCTGCAAACCATCTGGCTGCCCAAAAAATTCCTTTTTGGTAGGTTTTTCCCCTTTTGACATAAACTGTGATCCCACTTTCCCTCCTCTCAAGTTGCAGAGATACTCTGCCCTAAAGCTTAAGCCAGACCTCTGCATGCAGCCAGGTCTTTCACCTCTAAACACAGTTTTTTTTCCTATTCTATCACAGAAGAAGTCTTTAAAATAAGCCTTTATGTTTTTGTACTTTTGTAGGTCCTTCAGCCAGAATCTGTTTTTTTTTCTATTCTGTTCTAGCCAGCAGGTGATAAAAAATTGCCATTAGAAATGTTGGCTTTGAGTATAAGTGCCTGGATTAGAAAAAGAGACAATTAGAAAGTGAAAAGTGGCAAAAAGCTCTAAGAAGCCAAAAATAAAAGAACAAACAAACATGCAATCTGGCTATCAAAAAAAGCCACGTTTTTCCCTTACTGCAGTAAAAATCAACACCTTCATTACCAAGCACTTTGAAAGACAGGAAGTCATGGGGAGAGGGAAAAACAGTCCCACAGGGTCAAAAAGGGGAGTCCTGGGAAAAGCCACCTGAGGGAGCTGACAAAGGAGGGGACAGGGAAAGGCAAGCTCCTCACACCATGCTGTCAGGATGCTGCAGTGATCCTGCAGCTGCCGGGTGAGACAAACTACCCCGAGGGAAGGGAGCAAAAAAAAAGAAGCTGCTGATTGAGCTGGTTCACGTGCAACCGCAGTTATGGCAGAGCAAAGGTCAGTCTTGTATTACCTCTTGTGAATCCCTCTTGAACAAGCATGCTGGGGCTTTGATGAGCTCAGGACGAGGATTTATCGATGTGCCAGGGGTTGCTGGCCCTAACTCTTAACCTGCTGGCAGAGGTTGGGGCTTTTCATTAAGGGGGGGCTATGCATGGAATACCTGCAGGCTTCGGCTAAGAGTAAATGTGATCTCAGCCCACATAATTTGCCACTGCCTAAGAGACACCAGATTATTCTCTCTCAGCACAGAAGCCAGCAGTGCCCTGGAACCCTCTGAGCAGTCGAGGTGATAGTGAGGGGAAAGCTGGAAGGGGTCTCATGGTACACTCTTCATCGTACCTGAGAAAACTCAACCGCCCCTCCGAGCTGTACTCCCGTGCTCTGGAGAGACCCCCTATCTAGAGCCAGGCAAACACTCACTGCCACTGCCAGGACAGGCTCCCCCTCCCGGGCCATTCACAGCTCCCATTGGCAGTCTCCCTGTGCCACCAAAAAACCTGTCCTCTTTTAAGGGATAACAGTCTTTGTGTGGCACATAAGTCCCTGGACAGGCTTGCTCCCTCTCCTAAATCTCCTGTCTTGATTACACAAGCAACTATGGTTTCAGGAGGAAAGAATAACCTGAACAATTTGGTATTTACAACAACACATCCTTCTGACTCTCCTGTTACTTTTTTTCATTGAGGCTCTTGTCTCTGACCCCAGTCCCTCCACCTGGACCGCATCACCTCTGACTGCCTGTACATGAGCAGCTGGGTTATTTCCCCCCGTTCTTCCTGGGGTGTTTCTATGAACCCTGCTGAATCCATCAGTCTTCATTTTATGAGATTCAGCACCATTTTTAAACTCTTGAGCTTTCCCCAGCAACCAATAAAAAACAACCCCAAAACATGGACTATGGGGTTTTACACCTGGTGTCCTTGCCCACTTGTTCCTACCTTTTCCTTTTCCTGTTGCAAACTGAATACCCCACAGTGCTGGCTGAGGGGCAGTAAATTCCCTCTCTCCTTCTCTTCCTGCAGCTTCTGGCAAAGCTCTCAGCTGCCCTCTGCTTCCCTCTGCGTTCGGTTAAGAGATGCAAAGCTTTCTCACCCGAGAGACACCATCCCAAGGAGCTTCCCAGCCCCTTTGGGACACACACCCCCAAGTCCCTTCAAGCAGCTGGGTTGCAGCAGGCACAGCTGGAAGAGCCAGGCAAGGACTGGAAGAGGGAATCCCAACAGGCACTCCTGCAGAATGAGTGAATAATTTCTCTCCCGCAGTTAGTGCCAGCACTTGCTCCTTGCCAGTTGGCAGAGGGTACCGCTTGCTTTTCTGAGGAACGCTTAACATCCACCTTTCTCCTACCCCAAGGGGAAACCACAGAGGCTGGGGGAGTCTTTCCAGGCAGCCAGGCATCTCAAGGAGCTGCAGGCTTGGAGAAGGAGGAGGAATCCAGCAGGGAAGCCAGTTTTACTTCACAAACTTCTTTTAGTTGAAGGGCAGCAGGAAGCACATCTCTCACTCACCTGAGAGTTCCCATGGGAACACAGAAGGGGGGTATAACAGCAAATTTTGGAACAGGCACGTCTGCAAACAACTTTTGATATAATATTTGAGTCCTCAGATGTTCAGCCACTTGCACATACTGTGCGAACGCCTGATTTGCATGGGATTTGTATTTGTTGGTATTCACATTCGTAGGAGAACGCATACATTAGATTAATGTCATCACAGTTTATGGAGATCATCTGTGCCACAGCACTAGCTCAGGGCTCTGACTGCTTTCTGTGCCCTGTGGCACATGGCAGCCCCTCCTGCCCTGCCAAGGACACTGAGAGTCGGGACGGCTGTGCCAGGCTGAGCCCCGAGATGGTCCTGATGGACACTCCTCTTTTTGACACAAAAGTTTAAAGATCATTCAGAGTAACTGTCTAAAATTGCTTAGCCCACATTCTAAATGTAAAATTAATCCAACTATTTGGACGTATTCTCTTACATTTACTTGTATGAACTTCCAGCATGCTCCACACCCTCATTTTTAGTGCCTACTTAAGGACACTCAGCTGTCAAACAGACCAACAAGGTGGTCCCTTTTTGTCTTGCAAGAGCATCCCTCTCTCAGTAAAACGTGATGGTTATAATTCCCTCCCTGTTTGCCATGACACCTGGGTGCTCTCATCTGCTAGACAGCTGGAAGCTGTCACTAGAGATGCTGTTCTCACGGAAGCGTTGCTGGGCTCAGTCAGACGCTCTTTGTAAAGCAGATGGAACACCTCAGAAGAACAGCACTGCAGCAACAAAAGCTCATTTTCTGCTAGGGGATTTCTGCTATTGGGCAATATTTCCATCAGGTGACTTTACACCCCAGTGAGTCCACATGCCAGCAGAGTCCAATGATGATTCTGTTAGCCTACCTCTACTACTGAAGCCCTGCAGTTCCACTTCCCAAGGCTTGCCACCAGCCCCCTTTCCATCTCTGTACTTCCAAATCATGCAGGAGCAAGAGCAATGGGGACTCAACCCCCACTGTGGCCCTGCCACCCAGGATTTCCGACAGGACAGGATTTCTGCTCCTTTCATGCTGGCAGCCACATCCGAGTCACCCCTCACGCACAGGATCTGCAGAACCTGTCTCAATCTTGATGGTGCAATCCAGAGGAAGTGGGTGGCAGAAAGGAAGTGCATATCTCCAAATCTGGTGATGATTTCATGCTGACCCTGGTAACAGGACAAATAACACCTTTTGGCTGCCCTTAAAAGCCTTTTTCTCTGCTGCACATGCCACCAGCCCATGCTCCAGCTACCTGCACAATTCAGCTGCTTCCACTGCTCCTTACCCAGGCACAGCTCTCCCATCCCACAGCATTTGACACTTGGAGGTGCTGTGGTATGCACAACTCACCCAAGAGAAGGGCATGCCCTGCCCCAACATGGGTTAGCAGACACAATTTCAATGTATGGCTCTTGCAAGCAAAGTCTTGAAAAGGCCTTTCAATATTTGAGTGCTTCAGTCTTATTTTCCAAGCAATTTATACACTAAGAAACCTAGATGGAAACCTCCAAGAGATAATCAAATCCCTTAGATATCTCAGAAAATGCCCCCATATGATCAAGTACCCTCATGACAAACAGCTTTCTATTTTTCTTTGTGATGGTTCCTACTTCCCACCAACATCTGTCACTGTGATTATGACCTCTAATGAGCTTCTAAATTATATCACAGCATTCTGCCTTGATGAGCTACATTCAGTAACTTTCATTCTGCAACACATGAAGCACTGCCTACAAGATGCTGAATGAAAATTCCCACAGCACAACAGCTGAAAAACTGGTCTGGAGGGTATTTTTGCTTGGGATTTTTTTGGTGTTTTTAGCATTCTGTTTGGTGTTTGTTTCTTGTTATGCATCTTATTCCAGGATGCCTAGGAACTTTACAAATGAGGCACAGAAAGCTGAGCCTTCCTATTGCACACCCCTAAAATCTCCACCTGAAGGTGGGAACTGTCTCTCACCACACAGCAGCAGAGATGGTATATTATTTCTGTAAGGCAGGACAGGAGTAGAACTCACACCAAGGCCCTGGAGAAAATTGCCATTATTTTTATGCTGGCTTCCAGTTACAGGTGAGGGTTAGTCTGGGTGATGCATCCAGGCCCTCAGGTCTGGATGGACTGTACAGACTCAGTCTCCCTGTGCTGCCAGGACGCAGCATTATGCTCCACACTGCCCCCCATGTGCTCCTTTCCCCCAGTTATCACACCGGGACACTCCAATACAAGTGAAACTGGAAAAGTGAAAATTAACCCCCAAGGTTTGCTGCCCTGGCTGCAAGGAACCAGTGCCACAGCTGTGGCTGCTCAGCCTTGCTAGAACACATCCATACTGGCTAGCAATCTCTAGGGGACTTGGATCTCTCAGATCACATACCTGCTGATTCCTCAGACAATACCAGCCCCCCTCAGCATTCTCACTCAAACATATCACTAACGTGCACAGCCAGTGTCACACCCTGCACTCATGTCACCTGTCCATCTGGGGAAGTGTGTCTGAAGACAAGGACAGAGCAGGCTGAGGTTTCTGTGTACAAACTGTTCCCCTGAGGCAGCAAGGTGCTGACTCCATGCTGGTGATTCAGCTGCACCTTTCCCTGCTGCTCATCCAGGATCTGTGACGTGGCTCATGAGAGCTGAGCCCAGGAGGGTTCAATTTACAGGACAGGATTTATGGGGGTTATTCCTTACTTCCTGCAGATAAGGACAGACAGCACTTAAGAACAGTGGCCATGCTTCTAGCTCATAGTAGCTCTCTCTGTAACTCCTGCCTATGGCCAACCTTGTACTTGGTGTCTGCAAAGCAGCTCCAAAATTGATGGGACAAAACACACTGAGCACAGCAAGCTCAGGGGTGCACATTGTTCACCTCTCCCAGCCAAACTGTGGAGAACCAACTGCCATTTCCCATGCTTCCAGCCTGAACAAGCACTGGGTTGGCAGGCAGGGAATATGGAAGGTGCTGAGAACACGGACTGAGATTACAATACAGTCCTGAAGGGGACAAACCCTGCTGGCACACTGATCCTCGCTGATAAGTTCCCAAGTAAACTTTATTTCTAATGGCATAACTAATTGCAGAGCACTAGACTAGTTCCAAACAAATTCTGTCTACCTGGAGTATCTGCCCACTCACTGCAGCTGACACCATCTCCCATTTCTTTTGCTCTCTCTGCACCCAGTACCTTTCCAAGCACACAGTGACTCTGGCTCATTCTCTGAAGTACAGCTGGTTTTGATGGCTCTTGTGAGGGCAGGAGCACAAAATGCTGGAACAGCAAGAAAAACAGGTAAATGCTCCTGAGTAGAAGAAGAGGGAGAGCACAGGACTGGCCAGAAACTACTGAGGAGCTTATGCACCATGGCTTGTCTGTGCCACAAGATGAGCTGCCCAGGTGAATGCACACTGACTCATCACTGTCTGCAGCTCAGGAAATGAGTTTTCCAAGGAACTGAACCATGACTTTGCATATCCTCAGCAGGGACTGAAGGCCCTTCCTGCTCAACATGCTTTACTACAGGTGTCTTGGGCTATGGTGCCATGGTACCATTGTACCATGAGCTATTTTGCTTCTTGGTTAGCTTTACTGAGCAAAGCATTTCCTTTAAAAGGCCTTCTTACAGGCACAAGAATTCCATATGACCATGAAAATACTGCCCCACAGGGGATGACAGTTTAGTACCCCAGCTCTCTTCCTGTGACTATTACTATGTGGCAACTCTAACTGTTCCCCAGAAGCAATGCCAAGCACATCACCTTCTGCACCTTGCTAAGCTGATCCATGAAAGCATACAGTCCTTGCCTAGCTGCTTCACCAGCTTGTCCCTGGGGGAAGGGACATGACCCTTCCTGCCCTAGTAGCATTTGTTGCTGCTGCCAACAGCACTGCAGAAAACAAAGCCTGCAATCCAGTCAACACTGTTCCACCTCCACCTACCTTAACTGTCCAGACATAAGAAGAAGAGAAAAGGGTAAAACCTTTTATGACAGACAACAGGACATGAGTACATATAAATTAAACTTTTTACATGTGGAGAAATTGAGGAAAAGGTAATTCAGAGTCACACAGATGTAAATACCAGCCAGATAAGACACAGCAGCCCAGCTGCTTCACTCCTGTCTTAAGGCCAGCACAGTCACACTGATGATCAGAAACACTTGTCATCCAGGCAGCCAGGGGAGCAGCTCACACGAACAGGGCAAGGCTGACATGAGCCAAGTCCCCGGCGTGATTTGGCTGGTGAATAAGCAGGCAGGGCCATGAGTCAGCCAGCAAACCCTCCCACATGCACCCTTCCTGCCCTGTGGCCTGACAGCAGCAGACCCAGGAGCTGGCTGCAGTACAAATCCCATCCTACCTCTGAATGCGGTGTTTCCCCAAACACATCCTCGGATGGAGTTTGGTGTACAAAGCTTCACTCACCTGAAATTACAAAGGGCAGTGGAACAGTGCTGCAGCCAAGTACAGGGGCTGTAGACAAGAGGGAAAATCACCCAATTAGGTTGGAAAGTACCTTGGATGTTCTTACCTCGCGTTCAAAGCATGGCCAGCACCAAGACCAGATCAAAAACCTAGTCAGGCTTTAAAACCCCAAAGTGAGCTGACCCCAAATTAGCTCAGATCTTGAGAGTCTGGTGCTTAAAATGCCAGGGTTGTGGGTCCCATCCCCATGTGGGCCATTTACTTGAGAACTGGACTCAGTGATCCTCATGGGCCCATTCCAACTCAGAATATTCTGTGATTGTGAGCCCAGCCACACCACTCTGGCTGTCCTGCCCCAGTGCTCAGCTCTAGCTGTGGGGTAGCAAAGTTCCCTTACACCCTGCTGCACACCTCTCCCAGCCTCAGGCACACAGCCAGCCTGCCCCTGAGGAGCTTGGCACCCACACAGGGCAATCCTTCTCACAGTGATCCCGGATCTATCCCAAGCACCATCCTGTCCCGGCAGCGGCAGCATCAGCAGCATCAGCAAGCCCAGGTGATCCCCAGGCTTGGGAATCCCAGTGATGGGAGCTGCTGGCACAATAATCAGGGAACAACAAACAGTTCCTGGGGGGTGCAGCTGGGCTCAGGAGCGATCAGGAGCAGTGAGTGACTCCATCTGCGCAGAGCAGGATCTACACGAAAAGACAAATGCTTAGTTCCACAGAGAGCTCCTGGGGGAAAGAAGGGAAGAAAAAATAAGAATAAAAATTCTAAACTCCAAGAAGCATCTTCAAAATGTCACACAAGAAAAAAGCCTCTCCCAAACTTATAAAAGCCTCTGTCTAAATACATAAACTAAAAAAATGTTCTGCTAGCAATCTTCAAAATTGGGGAACTCCTCAAATTATGAGGAGGAAAGAAAAGGAGGAAAAATGGGGAAAGGAAAAACCCAAATAAACTGGCAAAAGCCATGGAAAGGAATGCTGAAAACTTGAAAACAGCACCAGCAGCAATACCAGCAAGGGAATCTCCCTGGTGAAAAAACAAAGGGGAGTGTGTTTTTCCCCCAGCTCCAAAATTCTTCCCCCCGCAAGTAAACAGCCTCTCTCTTAAGTTCTGGTCAAGGCTGAGTGCCTACACCTGCCTTGGAATGTTCCCCCCAGCACACAGCTCCCTGTCAGCAGGCATGATAACCTGCAAGAGGTAAGGCAAGCCAAGCAACTGACCCAAATCCCAGTGGGTTGCCTGAATTTTGTTTGTTCCCAGTTGAATTTTGTTTCTTCAAAGCGTGGGCCAGGTATTTGGGCACACAGAGCACACTGCTCTTCATGACTGTCACTCACCCCAGCCTTGCAGCCGGAAGAACCTGGCACAGCTGACTTCATGAAACCAAATTAGGGGTCATACACAAGAAAGGACATTGCCACAGCTCTGGCGTAATTAGGGCCCATCATCATCAAGGACAGGAAATTGGCACATCTGCTTTCCAGGCTGCTGATCCAACGGTGGCTCAGGCATGATGTCCTGCAGGAGCCCGCTGGCCCTGTATAAACATTGCCCTGATTTCCCCCAAACAATAGTACAAGCAGTTGTTTTATCACTCAGCCTCCCAGTTGCTCTTTACTCTCTCTCCTAGGCCTGAGAGGACAGAACTGACACAAGGCTTTCTCTCGCTCTCCTTTGCAGCACTGGAGGGGCCAGGCCAGATTAGGTAAAAGCCAGCCCCTTTTCCTCCAGTGTGGCCCCAAACTGAGCACAAGTGACGTTTCTGTTTGGATGCATCCTATGAAGGTTTGAAGCTGTCCCCCTAGAGTCAGTGATAAAAGTGTCACAAACTGGATGACTGCTGGATCACAACCTGTGCTTTCTCAAAAATTATTTTTCTCCATATACTATTGAGAATTGTGTCACCCTTTCCCTCGGTTGCACTGCTCTGCAGGGAGAATTCCTGACTGCTCCATCTTCTGTCTCCTCTGGCTGGGCCGTTGTTTCCCAAGAATACCAAAAAGGGTCACTACAGCTCTAGAGTTGTGCTAAAATCCCAGCCCTGGTGATCCCTGGGCGTTGCTTAGAGCCAGCAGCAGCTCCTGGGCCAGAGTGGAATTCCATGTTTTATGTCCTGCTTTTTTTTTACTCTCCCAGGCCAAGAGTGATTTATTTTTATGCTGTTGTGGTTTGCATCAGGACAGCCCATCTTTCCCTCTTTGTTTTCATTCCTTCTGTGTGTCTGAGCACTGTGGAAACAAACAGCTCTGGAAAGTGGAAAAGCACCTTCTCTGGGGCATCAGGCAGCAGAGAACCACAACAAGCTCAACGGAGCCTGCTCCACTTCTGCTGAGACAGGAGGGAGCACCAGGGATAATCCTGGCTCCTTGGGCATGAGTCAGTGTGCACATGGCAGGGACATCCCCGTGTTTATACCTTCTCTCATCCAACATACCACTAGTATTTAGGTTTCCTGGCTGTTGGAATTGAAGGGCTTCTTTTCCCCCCTGTGTTTCTGTGCATATTTCCAGTGGGTACTGCAAATGTTTCACGATATCGGAAAGGAAGAGCTATTCAGGAATTCTGAGCTTGCATAATTCCCAGATTTGTCTAGACAGATACTTTCCATCTGGATGATGCAGGCAATACCACACGGACATGAGAGTTCCTGTGTTACTTAATGCTCTGCTTTTTATTTATTCATTTCTACACTGCTTTACAGGATGTGCACAGACACAAGGCTACAGCTGTAAAGGGAACAAGGATTTGTAGCTAATCCTTCAGAAGGCGGCTCTCAAACAGCTCCTGCATGTTATATATCTGCTGGAGTGCCCCTGGTTTCTCTTTCCTCTTACAAAGCATGAGACTTCCATGTGTGGTTCATACCCTGTGAGAGGAGAAGAAAAATATTTTCCTCTGAGCTGCCCTGGCTCAAGACTTCCCCTCATCATCACCTGTCCTTGGGTTTGCACAGCTCAGGGTGCTGGTGGCAGTGCTGTGGAGCTGTGCTGTTCCATGCTGCCCCTGTATCATTTGGTAGAAGGGCAATCCCAGACCTGAGTCAGAAAGGAGATTTAATTAATCAGCATTGCAGCCGCATATACAGACACTCCCAAGCTTCATTTTTCCAAATGTTGGCAATCATGGAGCATCCTGAAGAAAGCAGGCTGGCTCACAGCAATTGGGCAGAGGTAGCCTGAACCTGAAGTGGATTGATCAAGCAACAAAGCCTTCCTCTGTAGAAACCTCTGTAGTCTATGGAAAAGGCAGCCTGTGTGTGGCCACGAAGCCATGGTTTGACTCCAGTCCTGAGGTCATGTCACCATAGCACTGAAGGATTACCCCCCCCAGGCATTACTTTTCTTCTGCAGCATTCCTGAGGACCCATGGGTAGGACCAGGCTTACAGCCAGGTTACACCAAAGGTGGCTTTTCCTTCCAACTGCTCACTCCCCAAATATAATGAGTTCGTTTTGGCACCATTTGCCAGAGGTCTTCCCGACCAGCCTGGGCCAAAAAGATGGTGGGAGTGGGTAGATGTTAAGGGACAGCATGTGGGGAAATCATCTGCAAGTGCTGGAGACGAAGAAGGGAACTGTAAAACCCCGAAGGTGCTGCAAACTGTTGTTTACTACTTTCTCTGCAGCAAACCTTGGCAGTGAACTCGCATTTATTTGTGCATTGACCATCCACATGAAAACTGCTTCTAGGGCTGGCTTACTTGGAGGCAGTATTTTTTTTAAGAGTTCTGTTTTAAATGACTGAGGGAGGTTTCTCCCTGGTGCCCAGGCTGTCCCAGCCTCCAGGCACAAGAAGCCAGTGTAAAGGAGGTCCTCGTGCAAGTGACCTCGATTCCAGACGGGCAGGATGGGGAGCACAGAGGGCAAGCTGTGCCTGCTCTAGATGTGGAACCAACACCCAGAGGCAGTGGGAGACTCAGCGAGGCTTGGGGCAGAGGTCTGCAGCTGGCCTGTGTCCCTTGGTGCAGCAAGAGCCAAGGTCCCCTTCTGCTGCTGCAACACAGCTTGTTTTGGCACTGGCAGGTTGCTGATGCCCCATCTGGCTCCTGGGACGTGATGAAGGTCCCAGCTCAGGAGGCTGCTTTCCTAGGGGTTCGTGAGAGACAGGGAGAAATGCCTGTCCTGATGTGTCTGGGCACCCTGTGCCAAGGTTTATGAAGCACTGTGGCACTGGAAAAGGGTGGGGAGAGATCCAAGCATCAGCAAATGAGTTCTGGGAACTGGGAAAGGAGGCTTGTGTGAATTAAGGCAAACAGCCACAAGCCACTGCCCTGTATGTCCTGCGTGCCTATCTCCCTCTCATCCAGGCATTCCAGCAAAACCGCCATGATTTATCTGCTTCTTCAGCAGAAACCACGGGCTAAAAGAGGAATTCACACACTTGGAAACAAGCAAAGAGTGAACTGGCAGTGGAGGATTGTTCCAAACACGCTGGGTCACATGTGCTTGAAACAAGATTTCCAACATCTGGATAACATGACACGTACTCCCAGGCAAAGCGAGTGCTCCCAGGGCTTGGGGTGGATTCGTGCAACTTGGAAAGCTGGAGTGCAGCTGGTTTTGGGAAGCTCAGCAAGCTTCCTCTGTCATCCTGCACGCCTCTGCACGGCCTTTCTTTTGGCTGGGTCTTTGGCAAAGCCCAGGCTGCTCTGTCCTTAATCTTCCATGTTTTGTGTATCCACGGAGACTGTAAAACACCACTTGTTTACCCTTTGGCCTTGCTAGCTCAAAGGCAGTAAGAACTTCGTGAGACAGATCTTTGGCTGACATTATTCACTGCTGGTCCGCGAGCTTTGGTAAAGTTTCCAGCTTGCATCACAGGGAGGCTTGACTTGGCATTGGGAGCAGCATGGAGAAGGCACTGTGACACGGATGTATCAGGTCAGAGCACTGTGGCCACAGTGAACCATCCAGAGACAGCAGGAATGAGGATGAAGTGAGATGAAAGGAAAACTCTCCAGCAGCATGACTCTGA
>VXBS01004329.1:302964-369667 GCA_013400255.1 Sitta europaea | reverse complement strand
GATGTCTGGAACACGGAATATTGTCAGTTTCTCCCCGAAATGCCACCCCAGATCAGGCCGCTGATGTGCTCTGGTTTTCCCTTCTAGGTCTGGGAGTGTAGCGACGAACTGGCGAGAGATATTTAATTTTGTACATCAGCTGACAGAAAGATTTGTGAGGTGCGTGGTGCTGCTTGTGACACCCGAAGTGATGCTGGAGTAATTCTGGGCTGGGTTAAACCTCCCCCCAACCCCCCCCCCCCCCCCCCCCCCCCCCCTCCTTCTCCCCCCGGGGCGGGGGCGCCCCACCACNNGTGCTTTTGCAAGCTCAGGGGATGTGTTCCACAAACACATTAAAAGTTTGGCTTCTAAGACCCAAATTGCTGGAAAATATTGGAAACTTTTACTTTATTTTCTTGTGCTTGGAGCTCAGCAGAAAGGTGACAATGTGTCTTTAAATACTTACTCTCTTAAATGACTTTCAGATTTGATTTGATGTTTTTTTTTAAGCTTGTTTTTCAATATACCATGGGTCTAGTTTCAGATGGAGTACTGCTCAAATTCCGTGTTTGGAGATCTGTATAAAGAAGCAGTCTTGAACACGTGTAAACATAGGTGTAAAAAGGAAGGGAGCAATGTTAAAGCTCAAACACAGAGGAAGCCCATGCCATGTAACAGTGCATTTGTTGTACTTGCATATAATCAACTTTGTTACTGTCAGCAGTGTTGTCCAGCAAGTCCAACTCCTCTTGAAATAGCTGTTTTAAATCCTGGCTGACTGCTCTGTACAAACAGCTGAGCATTGCAGTGCTTTGCTTTAAAAAACTCCATAACGAAATCCAGAATAAACTGAACGAATCCCCCATCATTAGAAGGGGGGAAGAGATGGTGTGCAAGGTTTTGCTGAGGAAAACCAAGTGCAGAGTGCAGCTGGAATCTTGGCTTGCTAAGGAAGGGATACAATTAGTCTTTTACAATTAAATATTGCTTATTTTCATCTTGTCAAAAGCAAACCTCCCATAAACTTATGTAAAAAGTTGTAAGCTCTGGAATGAAAAAAAAAAAAAACAAAAAGGAAAAAGAAAAAGAGCCTGATACCAAAGCAGGACTTCTTTGAGTAGGTGGTAAAACCTTTGCCCCCCCTGACAGGGTGGAAAGATTTCAGTTCAGCATCTTCTCCAGCCAAGTGACACGCCCTCTTGCAACGCTGGTGTGGAGGTCTGGCTGCACACCCATCCCAGTGTCCGAGTGCTTACAGAGGGGACACGGACAGGCTGGCTTGTGGAGAGAGAGGTTCTGTGGGGATCTTGAAGAGAAGCTGGCTAAAACATGACTTGGAGGGTGTTGCACCTGGAGGTGCATCTCCAGCAGGGAGGTCTCGCAGGAGTCGGTAGTGATGCAGTTATTTACTAGAGGTTGGGATTGCAAGTGCTTGGTTTTGTTTGGCAGCTCAAAAGGGTGATAATCCCTTGGTTTCAATTCTGATTTAATGCAGAGCCATCATGGATAGACTGCAAGCCTGGATCTTAAACCAAGGTCTGTGCAGTTCTGTGCAGACTAGCAGTACTTACATTCTCTTGATGTCATAATTTTAAGTTGCATCGTTGACATCAGTGAACTGAAAACATATGGTCATTCCAGCTTTTCAAGTGTTAAGTCCTTACTAACCATAACCTGATTAATCAATGCTGATATTTATATGCAGCAAATTACAAAGTTGGTGAATATATTAAAATTGTGACAGATAAAATCGTGCTGGAGGGATGTTACAGCTTTGAGAAAATTTCTTTCTTGGGCCTCCAGAGCATCAGACAACTCCTTGAGTGTTTTCCACTGCTAATTAAATATGATTCCCTGTAACCTGGTGCAAAGAGACAGGTGACCTTCTTAAAAATAAATTAAAAAAAAAAAAAAAAAAGGATTGAATTCCTTAATAAAATGAATTCTTACAGCATTGCTTTTTTACCATGACCTTTCCCTGGATGCTGTTAGGGAAGAAGTTTTCAAGTCTCACAACTCTCTGGTTTCTCTGAGAGAAACAAGCTCAGTCTGACTCTGGAAGACCCTGCAGGCTGCTTTCTCAGGGCTGAAACAGTCAGTAGGCACTGCTTCTGTGACTGGGAGGACTTGACAAACACAAACAAAAACCAGAGTTGAAAATAGACATTGTGTCATCCCGAAAGAAAAGGGGAAATTGATGGGGTGAGTTTCAAAAATGGGAAGTGTGTCTGGTTAGTACCCACTGGAGCAAGAGGGAATCTAGTGGTGTTCCTGCCTTGGTGTACAACACCAAGTTATACAGGGCCCTGTATTTTGTATATTGGTGTATATTGGTGTGTAATACACCAGTGGCCCTGACAATTCCAAAGGATGTGTGCTACCTTCCATGCATGGGGTGGCCATATCACTGGAGACTAGTCATGTGAGAAAGAGTAATAATTCTGCTGCTTTGTTCCCTTAGCATCTGGGTAAGAAAAAGATAGGCAAAAATGCTTTAACTCCTTTGATTATGGGTTTGTAGTTCAAAAGTATGTTCCTAGGAAGCTGGAGGATAAAGATCATGTGAATGAGACCTGAATAAGTGAATGAAATGCTGTGCCTCTGTACATTTGTCTGAAATGTGTTTTTGCCTTCTTTCCCTTTTCTAAAGCCCCAAGATGAGATTGTCGTTTATCGTGTTTTCTACCCAGGCACACGTCATTATGCCGCTAACTGGAGACAGGTTAGTGCTCTGCTTTTTTAATTCTCTCCCTCCCTCACTCTGCCCTTACTGAATCAGAGGAGCAGTAATGGGTATGGAACAACGACTGATACCTCTAAGTGGTGGCCAGTTTTGAGGCCTCCCCGCAGATCTGATTTAATTTTATGACCATATCCCTGGATAGCCTCATAAAAAAGGAAGGAGAGGAAAGATGGGAAACAAATCCTTGATGTTAACTCTGCCAATGCTTTGCAGAAAAACTAGCAGTAATGTTTTCCTCTCTGTGTGACACTGCATGTCCCTTGACACAGCATGAGAATGATTCTTCCATTTGCTTTTGCAAAGTAGCGTCCATAGAATGGTTATTAGGATTTTTTCACATCTAAGAAAAACATAAAATAATAAATAAAAGTTTCTGATATTCTCACATAAAGTAGGTATTTTGTTTTGTATTTCCTTATCTGGACTTCAGGGCCTGTTGTAGACAGTGAGGTTGGTGCCACTTGAAGGGTGTGAGATCTTTCTAACACTGGTGATGTACGGGTGTGCCTGAACTTTCAGTGGAAGGTTTCAAAGGTGCTAGAATTCAAGGCTGCTCACTCTGATCTCTAAAGCAAGTGAGGATTTGCAGCTAGGATAGCTTAAGGATGGGTGGGGGCAAACAGAAGGAGGAGAAATACGTAGAAAAGAGAATATTGTAAAAATAATCACCGAACTCACAGAAACTGGGAAATGATCGTGTGGAATGAGTGCTCTCAGCAGAGGACAGTGGCACTGTTGTCAGAGTCCTTTTTTGTCCTTTCAAAACCAACATGACCTCTGCTCTCTCCCTTCTGTCCAGAAGCTACTGCAGGGTACAACCTTCTGGGTTTTGAACATGTGGATAAACCATTTAGGAATCACTCCATACACCTGTGGTGGAGTGGGAGTGAGGTGGTACATCCTTTCTGCTCCCATTAGTAGGGTCAGTGCGAAATGCGGTGTGCTGTATTTGGTTAGTTCTGCTGTAGCTTTGTTTTAAACAATACATAACAGCAAGTACAAGACTTCCTGAAAAGACCTGACACTGGCAACAGGCACATGTCATGCTGCAGAAATGCAGCTGACACCTGAGATGTCTAAAAACTCAGTTCTGAGCCCCTCCTGTTTTAACGTTTAAAAAGTGGTCTGACTTGAAAACAGCCACTTCCCCCCAACCAGACTGGGATATTGGATCTGTTCTCTGTGGGCAGAGACAAGCTTATAAGCCATTTTTCCAGATGGCTTGAGAGGGGTCAGGAGAGGACACTTGAGCCTGTTCTGAGGCTTGCCGAAGTCTATGAGGTCCTTTTCTCTCCATTTCAATAGGCTGTCAGTGGGCTGTTCCTTATCAGGCCTGAGAGGCAGCACTGATAGCACACAGACCACTTGAAATGCTGGGCAGGATGCTGGAACCCCGCCACGGGAACACAAGTGCCTTTTTCATTGCCTGTCTGTGGCACACTCGGGGCCAGGGACAGAATCATGTTTTTCTCAGAAGCCTCGTGTAAAGCACAGGAAGAACCTCTGCAGTTCTGGGGGGTTCCCTTGCGGGACTTGGCTCTGGTTCAGGGTTGGCTGATGCTCTTATGAGTATGTCAGGGGAAGCAAAGTGCCACGCTTCTTGTCCAGGGGGGATTACAAGGAGAAGGGAGAAGGAGACTGGTAACTGTGACCATATGTACATAGATAAGGACAGATAGATACATTTGGAGCAGCTGTCCTTTTAAATATTAAAGAAGTCAACAGAGGAAAAGTACTGAGACTGTCTGGCCCCCATTGTTCCCAACAGAAGATGAGGATGTTAAGCACACTACAGTTCTGGGGGTGGGTGTTTGTGAGGGTGATTATGGAATATTATGGCCTTGGTTTGTTACATGCACTTTGGACTTGTGGGCATGTTTTTGCCCTGGCTTACTTGCTAATTCCCAAATGTCAGAAAACCACAATTTCTTTCCAGCAGTTAGATCAAAGTAGGGCAGAATTTTTTATTTGGAAAGCCTTAGGCTTCTGATTGTTTGTGCAAAGTTCTTGCTGGGTTTACTGCACAATAAAGCTGTGGATATAAAGAAGGCCACAGCATAGAGCCAAAGCCCCCAAATTCCCAAATATTTTGAGTGTGAGCAGTGCTGTGACTAACTCTGTAAAGAGAAGTCATTGTTAATCACAGTACACACAGTGCTATAACAAATCCATAGAATAACAACAGCACCCAGGTGGAAAAGCCTTCTTGCACTGGCTAAAGCCCATATGAAACACACACGTTTGTGAAGCTGAGCTGGAAACTGTGCAATGAGCAGTAAACAAAGATTGGTGCACTCACATTTGGGGCTCACTGTTGGAAAGCAAGTGGTTTGGGACAGTGGATACCCTCTGGAATACCATCCAGCTGGCTCGATGTTGCCTTTGTTCTCTCTCAGCCAGTTATGCTGGCCAGCAGCAGTCCAGGTTTCTGTGAGCCTGCTTTGGCAGCACTCCCCGTGCCCGTGGCCAGGACAAGCCCTGCTGCCTGTGCTTGGGTGAAACTCCTGCTGGAGGTAAAGAGAGGTTGTGTTAGTGAAGGTGGAAAAGTAGGATGCTTGAGTACCTGGTATGTGTCCAACTATGCAGTCTTTTTCCCAGGTCCAGTGGTGCACTGACTGCTCCAGGTTTCACAGGGAGGTGTCAGGCATGGACACATCTGGGGCCTTGCTCACGTGAGCTGCCGCTGCATTTGGGTCCAAGGCAGCTTGCCAAAATAGACTCATCTGCAGAGAGTGCATTCTGCTGGGTGTATCGAGTACAGCAGAGTTGGCCACTGATGTGGTTTTCATCTGGAGCCTGTGCAGGAGGCCTTAAGTTTGAAGAAGAGTAATTTTTATGGGTGAATCAACCCTTTGTAGTATTTGAGAGGCCTAGAAGGCATGAGCCTCCAACAAATGATGCATCTGAGGAGGCTTGTGCAGTAAAACATCTCGCCTTGTCAGAGATGGAGCCATCTCTCTTTTTGTGAAAGAACACTTCCCCTCTTGGTTCCACTGACTCGTGTGTTTTCCTGTTTACTGCACATCCTTCTTAGCAGCGAACCCCAAGTACCTGTTTTGCTTGCCTTTGTTTGTTAGGGAAGAGCCCATTGCCTTGCAGCACACAGCCTCATTTTTCACTGCAAATACATGCTCAGTGAGAGACACCATCTCCTGCCAGTGCTCGTATGCTCATCACATGGAGATAATTCAAGATTCCAGTGCTTCAATAGGTGTAATGCAACATGGAAAAGACATACAGAATACTGTCCCCCAGTCACAGGAGCTAAGAGCACCCATTCTGGAATCTGTATGGATATTAACAGCTGTGTTTGCCTGGCTGCTGCTGGAAGAGCTGTCTGAGGCAGTTACACAGCTTAGAGAGAGAACAGACGGGGTAGCAATTAAAAATTAGTTGTGCCTGTGCTAAAACACAGAAATGGGCTGCAGCACATATGCTGAGTGGGTAAAAGATATTAAATTTGCACTTATTCAGTCCAAACACAGACAGGCTGCAAGTTGCTGGTTCTGTTTTGCCTCTTCCACCTCCCTCCCTTTTCTGACTTGCACCACAAAGCCGGTGGCCCTCAGCCTTTGTTGGTGTACCCAAGCTGTGCTGTGGGATATCCAGGCACCCTGGCTGAGGGCTCTGCTGTAATGGTACAGATGAGTTAGACAACCAGAACTTCCCTGGGGATTTCTGATGCTAACAAACAGCCTTACAGAAACTAGAGAAAGGGAAGTTGTGAGATCACTGAGGAGCAGGAATAGGGGTCCTGACAGCTATGGCTGGTTGACTGCTGAGTCTCATTATCAGGACAATGCAGGGAGGCATGAGCACCCATGCCCGGCCTTCAAACCAGCCAGGAGTGAGTTTTAGAGTGACTGAGCCCTCCTCTCCTGTTGGTTCTGGGACCCCAAGTCCTGCCCCGACACTGGCCTTCTGGCATCCAGACCAGGACCTGCTTGCGCTTGACCAGCTTGGAGAATGCAGGGAGCTAGTTCACATCTGGCTGGGTCTGTCTAGTGCAGCTGTGCCCTGAGGGTAGGAGATGGTGCCTGATTAAATGCAGCAAAAAGAGCTCATGCTACCAAACATTTTCCTGGAACCCCTTGTAGGCAGAGGCCTGGCAACACCAGAGATTGCTGTGTGACCGGGTCACAAGACATCGCAGATAAATAAAACTGAACTGATTGTATAAAAGCTATTTTTGCAAAATGAAATCTGTTTCAGAAAACTGGGGCTTGAGTTGCTGCTTGTTTCTTGGCAGCAGAGCACTGACGCCTGTGATGTGCTGCCACTCATTTCTGGCAAGCACCAACTCTGTGGTTTGTAATCTGCGTTCGTACATAATCACTTGCAAGTTGTTTCTATAGATGCTGAATGTAAAATATTTGGATCAAACAGATTGTATTATCTTACATAACTTGTTCCCTTCCATACATTCAGTGCCACATATCTCTTTTACTCCCTCCCCTCCCTGATTGTATCAGTGGATCCTCTGATGGGGAGCTTATTCCAGCTATGGATTGTACTTTGGAACAGAGCTGCTAAACATAGAGGAAGCCTATCCGTGGAACAAATGACGAGTGGGTGGCATTCAGGCAGTGCGGCATATGCATTCTTTCTCATTTGGTCTGGCCTAAGGAAAGCTTTCACGCATCCGCGATGTATTTTCCCTCCATCTCCTCACCCCTGCTGGGTTCCTCTTTCTCACTTAGATTTGTCACAGTGTTCTATATATTCTGGCCCAAATTTTGCCCCTTCTTAGTTTTTGCTTATCCTTTCCTAGCATGATTTTCCATGGACTTGGCTGAAACTCTATTTGCAGAAGAATGAAGATCCTCAGGGTTTGATTCTTTCAGTAGTCTCTCTGCCTTAGTTTCCCCCACTTGTGCTGATTTCACTGGAAATAATTCCTGTGGTACAGTCTATTGACTATTCCCCTTTCAGCCCTGTAGTTCATGAGCATCTTGCAGGTAGGTCTGTTGTACTGCTCATGAAAAATCATGATGCACATGTATTCTCCTGTTAAATTGATGTGAGCTGTGGACCTATGTGGGAGGTCTTATGAAAGGTCACACAAAAAGGTTTTGACAGTCAAAATTTAAGAACTATCCTCAATCCTCCTCTTTTCCCATGGGCAGAAAAGGTGTCTTGCAAATCCTGTGTTTGCCTATTGATATTTTCTTCAGGGCAAAGGTTTTCATTATTGAAGTTCAGTTCTATGCAATTAAATTCCTGCATGTTGGTCTGGAAGATTTCTGCTGAAATAGGACTGCTATTTTAGGGGATTTCTTCTTTGATTGCCATTTGATTGGAAACAAAGTTAGTTTAAAGTAGCAAAAGAGAACTGATGCAACAGAATTTCCACTGGTCTATGTAATGCTGATGCTTTGCCACCTCTTTGCAATATCAGCTCCATCTGAACATTTTCTTTGATTCTAGCTTTTTTGACTCACTGAAGCATATTGGGTTAGATAGGTCTGAAATACCTGTTCCCACAGCATCACTTGTGTCATGGATACAGTCTGCTTCCACGTGGGATCCTAGGAAAAGGCTCTAATTTACAGCTTTTCATTTCAGTTCTCCTTGAGGACAAATATTTTTTTTTCAATTGATAAATTACACCCTATCCACATTTCAGGTCACATGAACAGTCTCTTACCTTTTTTACTTTCACAGAGAGAAAATCAAGAAAGGTCTAAAGGATCTGGAAGAGGTGGTACCAGCAGGTGAGACATACATACATGAAGGACTAAAACAGGTAGGTTTTACTTATCTTCTTGCAATCAACACACCCTCTTTTCTCATCCTTTGGGTAACAACCTGTAACATAAATAGATTGATTGTACGCCTCAGTCTGTTAGGCTCAAATCTTTCTTGCTGTGTGAGTGGTCCCAGGGTTGCCCAGACACTCAGCAAATCCCATGCAGAAGATGATTAGCCATCACAGCAATTTGCTATATGGAATTTCTCTGACTTGCTCCTTCTCACAGAGCACGGGTCTGTGTTGTGGATGTCAGAGCTCGCCAGTGACATGGTAAATAGCCATACACAGCTTAGTAGGGCTGTGGGACTTGTGGTGCCTTCCAGAGAACTCTCCTTGGGGAGAGTTTACTGCACAGAGCAGCGTTTGCCAGACAAATGCTCTTCATTTTGGACTGTCGCAATTATGGAGTTCCCAGCTGCTTATATTTTTCTTTGTTCAAATAATACAGTTTTGATGAAAGCCCTGGCCCTGAAGGTGAGGATCTAAGCTTTCACTGTTAAAGACAGCAGTTGTCTGTGACTGTAGAGCCATGTTTGTAACCAGGATCTATGCACTGAAAAGCTGGGCAAAGGGAATTTTGTTGCTATTGAAATTATTTTTAAGCCATTATTTTTGTATTTTGGAACCTTCTGACTGCATTTGAAATCTGGTGGGTAGCAAAGGAAATCCTAATGTTGGATTTGAAGAGATCTGTCCAGGAAGAACTGTGTGTTGGCAAGGGTTGATGGGTCAGTGACCGCAGTGCTTTGGAGATGGATTCAGTGTGGCTGGAAAGGACTGATGAGGGGATTCCCTGCTGGTAGTGAGTTCAAGGGATGCAGAGGATTGTTATGAGAGAAGTTTGCGGATGAGGCTGTTATGTCAGATGTTGCATTAGATGCTTAGAAGATGCATCACAGTTAAAAATTTGAGTGTAGTTTTAAGGTGGATAATTTATTTTGTTGCTTTCAGGCCAATGTGCAAATTGCAAAGCAAGGAGCCTCAAGGTTCTCTAGTATCATCATTGCACTGACTGATGGCAAGCTGGATGGTCAGATTCCCTTGTATGCAGAGAAAGAGGTGAGCACGAGCTGGAAATACATGTCATGCTCTGCAGTTTGGGTGCTGCCTGTTGAATAAAATGTTCATTTATCTATTCTGTGACACCACAGGCAAGGAAATCCAGAGAGCTGGGAGCGAGAGTTTACTGTGTTGGTGTCCAGGATTTTGAACAGGAACAGGTAAGAATAAGAACTTTACTATTTTAGAGTACTAGGCAGTACCTCAACCCAGAGTTTACAGAGTTAAGTAGTTAACTCTGTTAAGTAGTATGGAAATTTAATTTCACTTACATTAGGCAGTGTAATGTCTTCTCTGGCTCAAGAAACACTCAGATGTGTACGCTGACATAAACAGAACATGTGGGTGTCATACTGCCAAGGAGACCCATTGGAAAACCCCTTGTCAACTGGGTGCTGCCAATGAGAAGGTGCAGGCAAGCCCCTCTCATTGGAATGGCAACCAGGTCAGGGTACTGATCACATGAACAGAGGAGCTGTAGACAAGATTCAAGCAGTGTGTATGTAAGTTTTGGGATAAGGAAGAGAACACGGGATTCATGTCCTTTGTTGAAAAGCTGTTTCAGAGTTGCTGTGTCCCAGTGAAGGCTGTAGACACTCCTGTTGAGTCAAAGTGGCTTCAATGGAGAGGTACACGAAAGGCTCCTTCCTGCAGAAGATGCAGAGAAAGGGTTTTTAGTGAAAGGCAGAGCATACAGGGAAGGTAATGGTGGACAGAGGTACAAAATCCCTGCCAAGATACAGGCCCCGAAAGGTTTTTTCATTGTGATGCTTGCCACGATGACTGGCCACCATTTTGTTAGCTGCAGTCAGCTGTGATAAGGCCTCCAGTTCAGAAAACTCTTAGTTAGCTGTGAGAGAGCTCTAAAGTTTCCTTCTCTTCACAGAGTTGATGAGGGTTGCTTTTAGACATCCATTTAAATTTTAAGGGTGTAAAGCAGTGTGAGGAATTTAGTTTGCCAGATGATTCATGTGTTTGCATGCATTTTCTCTCCAAAGCTGGAAAGAATTGCTGATGTGAAAGAGCAAGTCTTCCCTGTCACTGGAGGATTCCAAGCACTTAAGGGGATAATCAATTCTGTGAGTAACGGGCGATAAGTTCTACATTTACTCAAGATTAGAGCATACTCTCCAGTCTCACTTCCTCTTCTAAGCAGAACTGGATTGTAAGGCAGGGACTGCAGTAGATGAAGTTCCCTTCCCATTACCTTGGAGATGCAGTTCTGTAAATCAGCACTGGTTGCACCTTTTGCAGATATTCATGCTCAGACCTTGTGTAGAATTTGAGGACTCCTCACAAGGAGAGGGAAGTTCTTGTGGGAAGTTTGGGGGATGGTCTGATAAATGCTTTGTGTTTAATCTGCAAAAGATAGAGATTGTTACTCTGGGAACTTGAGAATAACTCCTTAAAATCTGGGGAATAAGTGCAATTTAGAAATTACCCAAATCTTTACATACAGAGAGAAGCATTTTAAATCCATGACTTTAACCATTTGTTGTCCCAATAAGTGGTAAGACTCAGCCTCAGTTTTCAGCACAGCACGGCATGAGAAACTCCCGTGGGTGAGATGAGGCCATTCTGATCATTACTGTGGTTTGCAGGAAGGGATCAAAGGAATACATTTTGGTTGTGATCGGTGTCTTGACACTGTTTCAGCTGTGTGTTAAGACACCTGTGGTGTGGACACAAAATTTATTTGTCTCATTTTAGGCTGAAGTCTGTGTTTTTTACACAAGGTTAGCAGTGCTGCTGCTGCATGTAGGCAGCACAGTGCAAACTGGCTTATTGGCAGAACTCAAAAGCAATAATGAAATCCTTTTTCTGAGAGAGAGGCCATTATCATTCATTTCCCTTTCCTTTTCTTTCTTTAAAATAACAAAAGGATACTACTCACATACAGGATGCTATACAGTCATGAATTTATCACTTCCCTTCAGCAGTGTGGTTTTTGTGAATGCCATAATGCAACAACTTATTTTCCTTGTTACTTAAAGTAAATGTAGTTCCAGAATCTTTCTTGAGATTTCTAAAGAAAGGTAATCAATCTTTTGATGCACTGACGTTTATTCTCCTGAAAAAACAGTGCAGCCCATGCGGCTTTACTATTTAAAATCTCATTCTGTGCCATTTGCCAGACTTAGAGGATTCAGCTATGCTGCTGGTGCAAATGATCAAAGTGCCAGTGCTGGGCTTTTTTATAAGAGCTGAGTGTTTAAGCCCAGCTGCTGACATTATGTTTCCAAGGATACTGCTTTGCAAATAAGTATGTCCAGGGTAGAGGAGTAAAGACATTGGTGGTGGGTGTTTCCCCTCCAGTGGGGTTCACTGACCTGTAGATGGGCACCTTCTGAGAGATCAGGTCTCTGCACTCCTCTGGTCCTCTGAGGAAGCAGCAGAAGTACAGTCACTTGAGGTTTCTGAGGAGCTCAACTTGAAGCATCTGTCATTCAAACACACAGCAGGTTAGCATAACCTAGGGTGTCCCATTGCCTGCATTCTCAGCCAAGGTGTTCTTGGGCAGCACGGCCTGCTGCATCTGTACCTCCCAGGAACTTTACAGCACCTTCACTTCTGTGTCAGCAGGGGGGGAAGCTTTTCTGATAAGGTATGCCCGATGGTGTTTGCCTTAATCCAGTTTATTCTGATACTTACAAAAAACCCGCTGTAAAAAACCCCAGATATAGGCATATCATAGCTGTAGAACAGGAAGGGCACATGGAATTGCAGTGCATTGTTTCAAGGTAACAGCTTAGCAGTGACAGGAAAAACAAACTGATGTACACTGTTCTACAGCTTACATGTAAAGTGTGCTTCTGCAGACTGAGCTCCTCAGTTGGTTCAGGTTTTATTTACAGCCCAGCCACTGGACATGTTAACACTCGGCTTTTACCACACAGCACGGATGGAAGTATCCCTAGTAGGGTTTATGGTTGGTTTGGATTTTGTGTGTGTATGTGGGATTTTTTTTGTAGTGCATGTGTGGTGGCGGTCTCAATAGGCTATTTTCGTACCTTGTAGTTAATACTCAGTTTTCTTTGCAGGGGTTTGGAGTGATTGTGACAACTTGTTCTTATAACTTTATAGCACTGACAAGTAGATGTAATTGAACGTGAAATAGTCACAGTTTTCCTTTTTAGTCACTATTATAAATTAATTTCAGTTTGCAAGTTACCTAGAGAATACAGACACAGAGACAGTGATCTAAAGGGAAAGCTAATTCTGAACCAGATGAAAAGAAGATAGGCCACAAACATGCAGCAGTATTGCTCAAAGTACAGAGTCAAAGGTGTAGTTGTGAAACACTACGTGAGTGTTGAACAATTTCAGTTCAGAAAAAACATTGTCTTCAGAAATGGTAGCAGCCCAGCATTTAAAACCCCTGAGCAGAACTACAATCCAGAACTGTTGAGTAGGTGATGCAGGAGCCTCTACTACATTGATGTCTCCAGGTATGAGACTCTAGCTGCTGTCCTGTAGTCGAGCAGTTAGTCTACATTTGTTAGTGTTAAAAAAAAAGCGATGAGTTTTAGCACAGACTATTTGTAGTACCTGCTCCTGCAGTTGCTTTCAGTATAAGCAACTATTCCAGTTTATTTTCTCTGGACAGATACACAATGACTGTTCAATCATGACCAGGGATTAACATTCAAGACAGCTGAGATGAACATTTAGAGTAACCTTGGCTTAGATGCCAGAGAGCTTGTGCCATGTTTTGACATTAGTTCTGAAAAAAATCCTAGGGAAGTGAGAAGGGTTGGAGCACCTCCATGCCGTGGTGTTTCTGCTGAGTAACATCCACTACCAATTCTAAAAGTCTGTGCAGACCTGTGAAGAGGGGGCTGCTTTGCGAAGTTTCCTGCTCTGCCAGCACTGCTCATACCTAGCTTACAAGGTCATAACTAAACAGCATTGTCAGGGTGAATAAATCTGAGCAAAACTCTAGAGCTTAAAAGCAAAATGCTGAAGGCAAGTTACTGCACTCTTGGGAACAGTTACTGATGGGGTTTGGCTGATTGTTACACGGAGTGTAGCCTTGTGAGCGAGCCAGGATAGGGTGAAGGCTTTGGGAGGGCACAGTTTCTGTCACCATGCAGCAGATCAGTACTAGATAAGAAAATGAAACCCTTAATTAAACTCAAGTCCTGCTGATTTGTGAGTGAAAGTCGTCTGGTTGTCTCTGCAGGCAGAATTGGACAAGGGTGATACCTTGAAAAGTTATATTAAGGGAACTCAAGTAACATTGTTAGAGTGTGTATGACAGCTCTAAGTAGACAAACACATTTTTATACTGAAGTAAGTTGACAGCACTTAATACAGGAAGTTAAAATATATTTTGTTCTTAGGAAACAGCACAAAAACTTAACAGATAAGATGACAGGAACTAATACATGCAGAACTTTAAAGGAAGTAGTTAAAAAAAGGATCAGCCTAGAGGTGTTTTATTTTCAGTGTCACAAAATTTCCTAAAAATTCTACCTGGAAAGGATTAGAAATAGAATTGGTAAAATCTCCTTCTGTTTGTTCATTTTACAGGTGATCAAGTTTTTTTGTTCATTTTACATGGGAAACACACTGTTAAACATAATGGACAAAAAAAATAAAGATCAAGTCATGTGGACTGAGTAGTTGCACCACCCAGAGCATTACAAATTGAAGCAAAATTCTCCCCAAGCTGGCTGAGCCTCTTGGGGAAAAACCCTATGCCTCAGCATATAGCTGTCAGTTTGTCCAGGAAAAGTTGCAAATTGAGATACTCAAAGGTCTGCCTCCTGGTGAAGTGGTGACCAGGGGAGAGGAGACATCAGGGTTCGCAGGGTGCAAACTCCCAGGCTGACGTGGACTGACTTAGACCCATCCAAGGAGTCCACCTAGGCCCAGTGAGGCCAAACGAAGGATTAAATGCACACAAGGTCCTTAAAATATCCTAGGTTCACCCAGTGTTAGACTCTGGCTGAGGGGATATAAGCAGGGAGTGCTATAAAAGTATAAATTCTCTGCTATAAAAGTATAAATTCTCTCCAGTAAAACTCAGTGGGTGATGGAGTGAAGTTTGCTCCTGTTGCAAAGAGCAGTCAGCAAAATCCCTCTGGAATTCTGATCCCTTCAGACACCGGTGAAGGGTATCTATTGAATATCCTGGGGGTTTCCATGTCAGCTGGATGGCTCCTGTGTCACTCACTGTGCATGGCAATGCATTGCTGCTTTGTAGTTACACGGCTTGGTGACAGCCAGCGCAGAGGGGCCCGCAGGGAGCTGCTGCACAAACCATGCATGGCAGTGGCATGCTCAGCGCTGCTGGTACCTCACAGTCACCTCTCACCTGGAGCGTGGTGACACTCACTGTCACCATGCCTGTGCCCTGGTGCTCAGCACATACAGGGCAGAGGGGCCCCACAGGCTGCTGACCAGACCTGTGATGAGCAAACCTGTCCCTGTTTGCCATACTGACAAAGTCAGCAGGGAAGGAAGCCCCCAAACCATGCTGGACAAGCCAGTTGTTGCCCAAGCATGGACAAAATCAAAGTCTAGTGAGAGGGAGTCTGTTTTGTTGAGGTAGGCAAGAAGGATTCATGTGAGGAACAATTTTAGCCTTTATGTTTATAAAGGCTAAAATTGGCTTCCCAAAGATATGTTCCAGCCTCTCACCATGAATCCGATGCCTTCTTTTCCAGCTGTGCTGTCAGCAGCACTTCCTCAGGCTGACCTGGCTTTGGCACTGGGGGAGGGTGAATTGCCAAATTCACACAAGTCCAACAGCATCTCCCGCTGGTACCTGCTGTAAGGCAACAGAGTTTGTGTCCAGGGAGGGTGGGTAACTCCCCCACTGCCACAGTGGTGCTCCAGGGTTAGACACCAGAGAATGCTGCTTCCGTGTCTCTAACACGACTGCCTACCAAGCTCTGCTGTCCAAACCCTGCTGTCTCAGGGGCCAGCTTGCAACTTGGGTACTGAGCAACAATCAGGGACCACATGATTTTCAAGTAACCCCTACTGCTGTCCAGCCTGTGCAGCTCCCTCGAGCTAGGCTGTCTCTCCCTGCACTTCCCTGGTCAGTGTGCTCAGCCTGCTCCCTCCCTTTCCCTAAGTGCTGTCCCTCCACTGCGGATGAAGGGGGGGTCAGCCAGCTGACTGGACACGGTTAAGATTTTTCAAGGGCCAAATCAGCTTAAACGGTTCATTATCAATTATACATCAACTTAATTGGATCATTTCCTGTAGGAAGAAAATATGCTCGGTTTATGCACTGGGAATCCAGGAAGCAAACTATTAGACCTTTAAGGAGGTGGGGGGAGGAGAAATGCAGCAAGTTATCATTAAAAGAATTATTCTGATTAAATCAGTCATCTTATTTAATCCCCTTGGATGGTCTAATCTTCAAGCTGCACTGGGTGCAAGGTTCAGAACTAACACTGCGCTATGTTTTCCATGTGATTGAGACTGAAGAGATAGTTTTGGGAATTACTGCATGTAGTTGTTAAAAGGAATCAATGGCCTGGAATAGAATGCTTTCTGCTCTACCCTTCACTGCCGTGCAGCCCTCAATTTGACATTCTCTGACATATTACAAACCGTATAATGTTCTCCTGGAGCACAGTGAGCTTGATAAGCCAGCACCGGCACTGACACAACTCCGGTTAGAGCGAGCGTGCCTGTGCCCTGTGATTGGGATGGGACTTGTCAGCCAGCCCTGCACGGCTGGCAGCTCTCTTACATAAGGGATGCTGTACAACTGGCTCCAAAGGAAGCAGTCACAGGTCCAAATGAAATCCAGCAACTCCTTAGTGAGAAGTTTCTTTGAGACAGATTTTTCTTACTAATTAGAAAAAAAATAAATAGCCCAAACAACTTTTTTTCCTGTTATGGAAAGTAACAGTTTGTCTTGATTCCTAGTTACATTACTTGATAAGTAATGGTTTTAGGGTTGTTTTTAGTAATTTGGGGTTAAAGGTTCTGATGCTGTTAAAATACGCATCTCATGACCCGCAGTTTTGTCATCTCCATTTGCTTTCCTCAGTGGCTGCCAATGAGGTGCTGCTCAGCCTTGGTGTAATTAGAATATTCTCACTAACCTAACGCCGCGCCAGGCTTCTCTCGGGTGGTGATTTTATGCAAGACCATATGTCTCCAGGATTTTTTTCACTTAGATAGGGGGACAGGGTAGCAGCCTGTCCCCTTGCTCTTTGTCCACGACACTGCTGAGCAGTGTCAGGGAGCAAGCCAGGCTTGGCAGCGAGGTGCAGTCACAAGCACAGATGTTTGGCAGCAGAGAAAGGTAGGACCCATTAGATATTAAGTGCTGAAGTTCCTGCTCTGGCTTTGTGGGAGAGAAGCACCAAAATGGTGTTTCCTTGAAAAGCATGTGTTTCATTCCAAGTCACCCTGAATTGACTGCCTTCCATCTAGTGTGAGGTGGTCCTGCTGCCTCGTGCCTTTCTGCACAGATCGGTACTGGGGAAATAAATAACAGAGCTTGCATGAACACAACAGAGGCACGTGATGTGAAACCAATGCTAGGAAGAATGAAGGCTTCACTTAGGAAACAGTTAATTTCAGACATTAATTGCTATATGAACAGGCTGGCCTGTCCAGAGCCTAAGGTGGGCTGTCAAGGTGCTTCTCACCTAAAAAGTCTGATTAAAGTCTCTCAAGTGTAGTTACGTGAGATTGCAGAAATCAAGAGCTCTACTTAAATTTATTTCCTCTTGTAACCTACTCCTGATCTTTTTTTGTTAAAATCTAATTCTGCCACACTATTAGGGGGCACAAGTCCTATTTACATAAAAAAGCAACAGCTCATGAATGAGAAACCTGTAAGAATGCCAGACTACATACACCTTAAGTTCTTCATCACCCAATTTCACACTCATTGATTTTACATGCCATAAGAGTTACTGAATTCAGCACAAAAAAATCCTGCTCAATGCGCAGTCAGCATTTAATTCTCTAGAACAAAACCAGTGAGTCCAGCATACCAATTAAACACCTCCTACTTTACTTATTTCCTTTTTACTGTCTTAACAGTACTGGAAAAAAAAAGTTTTGAGTTAAAAAGAAAAAAAGGAAGCAAGCTGCCAGTAATACTTCTAAGTGACTCATAAAAAAACAAACCCACATGGAAACATGGGGTAAGCCCAGTCCTGATTCAGCCAATTGGAAGGAACGAAGCAGAATTGTTTTAGGAATGAAACCAAGCACCTGAATGAACTCAGCTGGACACAGTTAACCCAACACCAGCACAACACTGCCTTCATCATCCATTCCTCTGAGGAGCTCCACAGCCCTGAGCTGTGAGGGGGTTGCAGAAGGCATTAACTCACCAGAGAATGGCCTCACTCAAAGCAGTGTTCTGTAGTCTGGGACAGTTTTCCCCAGCTCTGATCCGGACTTCTGGACCCCCTCTGCTTGCCCTGCTCCACCTGTGTATGCAGGAGCCCTGCTGTTGCCTACCATTTAAATAGCTGCCCCGTGCACCCAGTGGCATTTCTGAGCTGCTAAACCAGGAGCCCAAAGGTGCAGGCAATTCCTCATCAAGAAAAGCCCCACAGCTGGCAGTCATTGAGGCTTTGCCTGCATGCACACATCCAGCTGAGGCACGGCTCAAGGTAGATTTAAACACTCTTTATGTTATCAGGGCACTCTCAGACATCACCTTCCATTACTGCCCCCCACTTGCCATAAATATATCACACCAACAATCCATATGTTGCGGTGATAAGTACATGAGCATGCTTACCATTGTGTCTTGAAGTATGTGTCCTGACGAGAGATGCAGCTCTTGATGAGGCTGGTTTTTTGGTTACCTGAGGGAGGAGCTTGGCACAGTACAAGATGAAAGCACATCCTCATAGCATGTCACGACACCAACAATGTTTAGTTTCTAGCTCTGTTTTCCTTGAGGTTACAGTTTTGCTCACCAGCTGTTCTGTTTGTAGCATTCCTAGAGAAAATTACAGACCTCATGTTTGGGAGAGAGAGAGAGGAAAGAAAAGGAGTCTCTGCACAAAAGCTACTACTGCCTGCAGCTCTGAGGCTGCTGTGCAAGAGGGCTCTCAGGGCTGTGCACACTCACTGGGCACAGTTTGGCTGGCAGTGCATCCACAGACTGCTCTAGGACAGGCTTCATGAGCCAACCAGGAGATAAAACTGCAGGAACATTATCTGTGCACACACAAAGTGTGGAAGCGATCCCGTTGCGCTGTCAGTGGGTTTTCCACAAGCCTTGCCATACAGCAGTAGAACAAAGATGAGATTTTAAAGGTGAACATTTCCTTTTCTTTAAAATAGGTTCTGGAAATAGCAAGTTGGATGCATTTGTTCTGTTAAAGGACATACACTTTTGTTCAGAGAGTCATGCTGCCTTTCTCCAAAAATCACAGTGGCCTGATTTGGGGTCAGCCTCCAGTGAGCACTGATGTAAACAAAGGTGCAAGTCTGAATGGATCTATAGGGAGGAAAGGCCACTGGTGGCCCTAGAAAACCTTAGTTGTTCAGAGTCATTAGTATTCCAAATCTGACCAAAACATGCTACCAGCTGTCTCCTTCCAGCAGTTCCTGGTTTATTCTGACCTCTGTTCCAGGAAGCAAACGCTTTACACAGCCACAGAGCGTTTTCAGGACTTGAAATCATTACAGTGGTTCAGTGAAGAATCCAGCTGTGATGATGACCTACCCAAACTCTGTATGCAGGGTACAGTTCTGGGCAGGAACAGATGCCATGCAAGTTATGATTTATGGTGCTGCCTGCTGCCAAAGACTTTTGAACTGCATATGGGGCTAAGCAAAACCGAGTGAGGTTGCAAGACAAATTGACACTTAGCGCATTTTGTTAATTGTCTCTGTAAGGCTGGGCTGCTCATGGCTTGTTACTAGTGCATTGTTCTCACAATTTCACGGAACACAACCTTCATTAGAGTCCTGGAAGGGAAAGTTGTTTGTATAACACTATGCCGCCTGGTACAGCTCTGTTCCACAACATGTGCTGAGGGTATGGCAGGCTAAATACTCAAAAAGCCACAGGAGCCATCCTGCTTCGCTGTTAAACAATGAGAACTCATAAGATGCAGCAGCAAGGGTGGCAAAACAGTCCAGGTAGAGCTAGGCCCGGTCTGTGACAGGTTAAAAAGGTCCTGGAAGATCACAAAGCACATTTTCCACAAGAAGAAATTGCCTCTCTCTGACAAGGCAAAATGGATAAACAGAGGTGGAGTTTGCAAAGACCGTGAGCAGTTGTGGGAGCATGATGTCAGCCTGTTAGTTGGCTGCCTTTGTGCAGCGCACTGCAGGGACCTCTGCCCTTTCGGTGCTGATGTCAGAATTTGGGTGTGGGGTGTTTCTGCAGCTCTGAGCTGACAAAACCCCAGTTCAGACACCTGCAGATCAGAAACAGGCAGTGTTTCTCCAACAGCCCTAGTGGAAGAAATGTGTTAGTAATGACAAAAATGGGAATCCACTGCTTTAGAAACTGAAGAAGTTTAGAAACGGTGAACTGAAGTTTGTGTGAGCCTTCTAGTGGGAAGCACATAGAAAGCCAAGATGACAATATGAATTTTAAGTACTCATTAACAATTAGGTTGGTCTGGGAAAAATGCACTAGGTGAAAGGTGGGGCCACATGGAAAAGCTGGTAAAGCTTTTGGTAATGGATAAGTGGACCTGATAAATTAACTTCCTACAACTGTTTTAAGAAGATTTACATGTGTGCTTACTTGTAAGCCACTTAAATAGCCTGGAGATAAGTGGTTTAAAGCTCACAGCCCTAGTTGGGATAGCCATGGTGTTTCCAGAGGAGCTGGGAGCCCAGCAATTGTTAGACAAGCGACCCTTTCAGCAAAAAAAAGTTTGTTTGGGCAGGTAGGACCCAATGTGCATCGAGGGTGAGTTGGCTTGCGAGTGCCCCTGGATATTTTGGATGCCTCTCTTCTGGTAACTTCTGCTCCTGGAAGTGTGAAATTATAAACTTGCTTTACTGAGAGATGCTAAAGAAACTGCACAGGGTCCACTCAAAAACCATAAGAAGGGATTTCACTGAGGGGGTGGGAGGCTGCCCTGCATCCAGCCATCCCTGCGGAGCAGCGCCTGGCAGCAGGGTCAGAACGGAGCACAAGGTTCTTGTGCTGGCTGCTCTAAGAACTGGCCCTAAAAAACAGCAGGGTTTAAAACAGAAGATGCTTGGTTGCTGCTGCAGTGTGGCAACAATGTAACAAGTCCTGCACATGGAGAAGCTATAGAATTATTTCCTCAACACCCTGTTGTGTTGTTGAGCAAGGGAATGTTTGGGGCCTGGATTCCATATCTCATTTTCTTACAGTCCAAAAGACTGACTACCTAAGAACAGAACTCCACTGCCTTCTCTTGTCCCAGCAGCCACACCTTTGTTAACGAGCTCACAGCTGTGGTCACTTTAACTTGATAGGCTCTGATTCCGGCTGGCACCAGTCCCACACTGTACAGGTTGCTTCAGAAGGTGAAGAACACCCTCTAGTCTTACCACAGCTCTCTGTTTCTGAAGCTGCAAGACAGCAGGACAAAGGCTGACAGGTTTCTGCTCTGTTTTGTATTTGGATTTGTGGGGAATTGGTTCTCTCTGGGCCAGCCAGCACTGGGAGGAATGGGAGGGCAGGGAACAAGAGAAAAACCTTTGTGAGCCTGGGAGCAAAGTCCTATATTTGGTGTGGACCTCTGGAGAGAAGTGGATGACATCAGTTCTCTGAACCTCTCCTTGCATGATGTTAAACCAAGGCAATTTGTCTTATTTGAATTTATTTTATGTCAGCAGGGTGCTTAACTATCCTATCCAAAGATTGCCTTATAGAGTTATTATTTCAGCTTTTCTTGTGGGCAGTAGGTTTCTAAATATCTTAGATTATCCTGAACTGGAAAAGAGGGATAATTTTTGTGAAGTTTGTTTTGGTCTTGCTGACTTTGCAGCCCAGATTTCCACATCAGGACAGTTTCAAGTTAGATTTAAATTCTAAAGGACAGGGGCATGAAGACATATCAAATAATGCAGGTGAATCATAGGGAAAATGGCTAAGATGCTTTCACATCCATTCTCCCCAGGGGAAATAAACTTTGTATTGGAGTTCTGGAGTGCACTGTACTGGCTGGAAGGAATAGCTTGTGTGGAAAGGGAAAAAAGATTAAAACAGATAGAAAAAAGTAAGTGGGAATAAAGAAAGGTGTCAAGTTTCTGTACCTTCTTCTAAGATATACAATTATGTTAATTTCCCACCCACATGAAAACACATGCAGTAATTGCTGTATTGAAAATAGTCTCAGTTTTTCATGGTGGTGGCGGAATCCTTGTGAGCCAAGTACACACAGCTGCTGCTCAGGACATCTTGTGGGCTTGGACCCTGCAGAGATTTGATGGCTTCTGTTTAACTGGGAAAACTCAGTTCTGAATAGTGTTTCAATGCTGCTTAGAGGGAGTGTTGAACATAAGTAGAGGTTAAGTAAATAACTATATCTATGTGCTTCTGATTGGCTTCACCTGAATCCAGCTAGTCCTTTGTGAGGTTTGATGTCTACTTTTGAGGTAACTTGAATGTTGAAGGGAGGGGTTTTTGGGGACAAAGCAGATTTCTCCACCATTATCTTTCATTTTTTTTAAAGTGGACAATCAAGAAGCTTTTTGATGGATACAAAAGAGTCTGATAAACTTACAAACCCAAATTTTAGTAGTTTCAGAGGTTTTTTCACCCCAATATAAGCTTTGTTTGGGTGGAAATGGTAGAATTAGGCCACCATCCTTGCAAAGAGAGGGTCTCTAAACAGTACAGCTTGCTTAAGCTAAGCAGAGGATGGCAGTAATAAAACTTATGAAAAATTGTCAAAGCAGTTATTTCTAGGAGCAGTATTAAGACACAATATGTTCTGCTTTAGCCAAGAGCATGTATGAAAATGTATTCCATGCAGGAAATCAGTGTATCCTGACCCCTGTATTGAAATTTGCTTTTGTTTGTGATTTGGGATCATTTTATCTACACCATGTTTCAGCTCAGTTGGGGTAGTTGTGTCTGCCCCTCCCAGTTTGTTCTTAAATCCAAAGGTAGTTAAATATATCCAGGTAGATTTTTTTCCTGATTTATATTGCATTTGGAAGTACAGTGTTAGAAAATTCCCCAGTGGATGTAATGAAATTAGAGAACTACTACTTTGCAAGAGAAGTTAGGTCCTGTCCCACAGTCTTCCCCTCTCCCTGACCTCTGGTTCATACCATTTTCTCCTCCTCAGACACTAGGCAAATGGGGCCAGGACAGGGGTTGGAAGATTGTTCCTCTAAAAACAAAATGACTGAATTCTGTGCCACCTGCTGGATCTGTGCTTCACATAAAGCTGGCCTGTAGTCTCTGCTTCACTTGAGCTGTTTATCCAACTCCTCAGTGGAAAAAAGTGAACGTGCTTTGATAGCAAAGGAATAAGATGTTATACAAAATATTCCTCAGCCCCCAAACAAGCTGCTGGAAACCTCTTCTCTGCACTGCAATAGGAATCAAAAGGCTAAAGCCCTTTTTTGGAAGCAGGATCCTCAGCCAATATGAACTGCTTGGCTTGCACTGAACTCTGGGCTACATTCTTTCCTAAGATCTCTGTTGCTGTGTCTCATTGAAATGCATGTGCCTGAGAGGTCTCATTTTTATAAAATACTACTTAATATTTAACATGGGTTTTGAAGCACTAAAAAATTAATTTGCTCACAACAGTTTGTTGGGAGACAGGCAATATGGGAAGTGTTCAGTGAGGCAGGATGCTCTCTTTCTTGGAGCTTGTTGTGCTTCTTGTCAGAACAGTGACTACATGATTGTTTCTGCTGGGCCAGGATATGTAGCAACACAAACCACTGGGAGACACCATAGAATGTAGAGTCCTGCTGCAAGGAAGGCAGGAGTTAAGAGGAAGACAGAGGGACATTCCTAGGAAGTCAGGGCAGCTCAGCAGCAGGCAAAGACCTGGCCAGTGGAGATAGAGAGGGGACAGTAACAATACTCTGTGCTGTGCACATTTATGGGGATTATGGGGACCTGAACTGATGCCATGGAATGTTTATGAATGCCTGCTAAAAATACCACTTAAAACAGGGAGGGTTAAAGTGGGATTGCTGTCCAATGATCAGCAGTCAGGAGCATCACTGTCACTGTGCCTCTTCATGTATGGCAAGGTGCCAGCACTCACAGTAACGTGTGCTTGGCTTGACCAGGCTTGATTGTTGGAAGGCTGCTTTTGGCTGGAGTAGGTTTTGGATCAGGCTCTTTGTGATTAATTTTTGGCTTAAACATTAGAATTAGGGTTCATGGAAAATCATGTTAGGGATCTAGATATTATATTTTAAAGGCTCTCAGGGGTTTAACAAACTAATCCAAGCCTCCTAGACTTGACTGTGCAGGTGTGCAGGAGCTGCGTGTGCTCCAGGCAATGTCCTACAAAGTTGGACTTAGCAAACCAACCCTATAGCTGTATGTGTGTTCTAGGGAAAGGCATTTGTTTTAAACTAAGATTGCTCATTGAAATAGTGCTATGAAACCTATTTGTGACTATTTCCTCCTTTGCAATAGGTTTTGAAACAGTCGTGCACTGAGATTTTATACTTGGAGCCATCCAGTGTCTGTGTAGGAGGTAAGGTTTTATAATTTTAATATGCTATTCAGTTATTATAGGACCGTGGTTTCCCTGTTTTATTTGAAGGAAAACTGCATGTCTCTCGAGTAAAACATCTCTAACTTAAGTCCTCAAGAAGTTAAAAGAAATGTTGGTTTTCTCAACTGACTTCTTGTTCTCCTCAGAGGAGCTGAGCACCAGGGCCTCCTTCCATAGCTTGGGTAATACACATTCAAGTTGGAGAGCATTTGCCTGCCCCTCTCCCATGAGAGGAGCAAGCTTCTCTGTGTTTGTCCCACATGTGCCCCAGAATCTGTGGAGTGTAAGAACAAAGCATGTGACTGCATTTTTGGGCAGCAAGAGCAATATATTAATGAAATAGAAGACTTGCACAGAATTTTAAGGCCTTGTCTTCTTTCTGAGCTTCATAACCCACACATAGTTGGAGAGCAATCAAAATAAGGTAGTTGCAAAATGTTACTTGGATATTTTTGTGAAAACATGGATGCTCTGGGTGAAGTCAGTGGCCCTGGTAAAAAAACTCTTTTCACTCCTCCTCTGCACAGCTCACAGCGTGGCCCTTAGGCAACTTGCAGAGAAATAGTACTAAGGAGAAATGTTTACTTCATCTGGCACTTCAAGTGAGCCTGATCTGGGTTTGGGGAGTCTTCTTGTTCTGAGTCCCAGATTTCTCATTCACTGAGAAACTGTGTCTTACTGTGCAGCTGAGTCCCAGATCCTGGTGATAGTCTGAGTCCGCTTCCAGTTTCAGAGGGTTGTCTCAATCAAGATTTGGGAACAAATCTTGACTTTGCTGATTTATAGGGAGAATTCAGTACAAGGGTTCAGGAAAAAAAGAGATCTCATTGAGTCAGAAGCATTACTATGTTGTGCTTTGTTTATTGCAGCCTAAATGAAATTGTCCTGGTGTAACTTAATGCAGTGCTTTGAAATTTGGTGCTTTTGTGTGTTTGATTTTCCCTCCAGAGGAGTTCCAAGTTGTTCTCAGAGGAAGCGGCTTAACCCTCGGTGGGAGAACCAACAGCGTGACTTGCACCTATCAAGTGAACGGAACAACAATCCGTAAGTGTGATCATCTGCCTTTATAGTCCTGAGGCAGTGAGTGATTTTGCTTCTCATTACCTCACCTGATGAAAATTGAAAGAGAAAAATATCCAAGAGGAGAACAGGAAAGCTCTGAGGATTAGTAAAGGGAGGAAAGTTGTTTCACACTCTGTTCAGTGGTTTCATTTTGCTACTAGGTGCCATTAGCTGTGAGTGGTGAGTGGTGTTGGCAGCCCCCTGGCTGTGGGCATTAGCATGGTGAGAAACTGGCTCCTGATGTTTGCTGATGAACAAACCCATGGCTTCAGTGTACTGAGATCCCTTTCTGCATGTTAATCCTGGCCAAGACATCTCATTGCAATTCCCAGAGGCACTTACCTTGTGCAAAAAGCAAGGTCTCTACCCGCTCTGGGTTGTGTGCTAGGTGTGTTGGGAGTTTCAGGGGCATGTCAGTCCTCCTCCTGCAACAGCATAGATGAAGGCCAGGTCAGAGCAGTGGTATATTTTGTCATGGTCCATGAGCCCAGCATCAGGGCTTACTGCAGCCATAGCCCAAAACAATTTTGTTTCAGACAGTGACCATGACACCTTGTACAGTCACTTCCCTCTAGCTTATATGTGAGTTTCCTTTTTCTATCCAGAAACTCAAGTGGCTAGCTAGTCTGGTATAAGTACATCGAACTTTTAGCTCTAAATAAAGTTCCTTAGAAGCCAGCCAGACTGGAAAACAACCAAAAATAAACTCAAAGGAAAAACTAGGACTGATTTTCTCCCTGCCTAGTGTCTGATTTCTGTATTAGTCTGTCTTAAATTCCTACACAATCGAACTTGTGTTTCCAGTGCAGTTTCTTCCTTACCCTGGATAACCTATATACTGGAATGGGCTGCCAGTCTCTCCTGCCTGTTAAATACCTACAATAATTTGGCAGAACAACAGGATAACCCAGTAGTTCTGGATGCAGGCAGCCTGTGTATCAAGTCAATTCCACTTGTATAAGTTTCCCTTCAGTTTCCATTACAATTGTCACCTCTGCTTCCCGTTGCCCACAAACACTTGCTACCATCTGATGTGAGAATTGCCAACTACAGCTCTGGGCTGCTTGTTTTTTCTTGGCTTCAGAAAGGGGTGTGCTGAAGCACATGAGGGTAGGGGAATGGCACAGTGATGTATTGATTATAAAAACACAATCTGCTCTATGGGGGGTTGCCAGGGCCTTCTGCATCCCCCCGGTCAACGTCCTCAGCAATGGACAACAGTGAGCAGTTGGGGAGTAGTACAGGAAGAAAACGGGGAAATTTCAAGTGGTCCTTCCTGCAGTACACAAGGTCATTCTCTACAGCTCTGTGCTGGATTCTGACTGCCTGCTTCAGAGGAAACCTAAAGGAGGCCAAGTGGAGCCAGGATGAACAGGAAGATAGGCAGGGCACTTGGAGCAGTAGCAGAAAGGAGATGATCCCAAGAGAAGGTCAATGATCCTCGTGCCATTGCAGTCTCCTCTGCAGAACCCTCAGTGCCTGAGGGCACAAACAGAGGGCATTTGGGTGAGGATCTGCTGCTGTTGGAGTTCCCCTCACTGAGAGCCTGGGCTCTCTTTGGGACCAGCCTCTGAGCACACCCTTACTGTGTCAGTTCCCTTGCTTTTAAAGGATGCATTTGGCATCTTTCTCGTTCTGCATTTATAAAGAACCATTACCAAATGCTAGAAAGGAAACCTGCCAAATGGAGCTGTGGGATAGAAAAATAATCTATGAAACATACCATTAAGACAAAAACATATGGCAATGTGCTAATCCCTCTTCCCCACCTCACAACTAGCCCCAAATCTAGGCCAAGCAGTCAGTGCAGATTATAGCACATATGAAAAGCTCATTTATGCCAACAGCTCCTCCTTCAGCTGCCCCTGAACTGCTTGTCTGTCTGCCTGTTCCTGAAATGCAGGACAGAGTCTTCTCCAAGTTAATCTGGCAGATCACTTATCTGCTCTCACCCCACAGTCAGGAAATAGTCCTTGCACAGAAATCATCAGTCCTGCCATGGGAAAGTTCAGGCGGATGGTTCTTCACACAGAATTTTTACCAGCTTACCAAACACATGAGGCAAAAAACTCTATCCCCCCCCTTCTCATACTTGCAGAACAGAAATGCTGTACTGGACACAAGACTCTACAAATGCATGTTTCATGTGCCCTACAGATAGGGGCTTTCTAAGTGTAAGAGGTTTACAAATCACAGTCAAAACCAGAAGAAACACTGGAGAAGAAGACACTCAAGTCACAGTTAATAAAACAGTCCTGTAATGCAGCACACAGGGATGGAGCCAACTAGGAACAAACCTTCATCTTCCAACTACCAGGAAACTACTAATAGTGTTCTCATTCTCCACAAAGAGAGTGTTGATTCTAGGAAATGTTCTCTCTGGAAGTGCATGAGGTGACTTGAGTAGCTCAAATAAGCGCCATAATGTAGGCTCACCTGGCATTTACATCCAGCTCTGGGGCTCCGTGTTCCTTGCCTTGGGCCTGCCTTGCTGCCAGTTCCAGCCAGAACAGACCATAGGAGCATAGGAATGGAGGGACCTCATAGCGTGTTCACATGGCAGCTCCTCACCTAAGCTGCACAGCATAGTAAGCTCATGTGATTTTTTTTTTTTCCAGATGAAAGGCCTAAAACAGTAGAATCTGATTTTTTGCTCTGCCCTGCACCGATCCTGTACAAAAGTGGCCAGTAAGTACTGAACCAAATGCCAGCCCATGTTTTGCTGGAATTTGGCACCATTATGGCTGACATTAACTGGGAGGGGATTGCCTGAAGGCAATATTTTGTTGCGTTTACAGGGGTGGCTTGTTGTTGCATTTTTTCCCCCGTTCTTGCGTTTCCCTGGTGTATATGCCAGCTTTGGAATGGGCTTTGAGTAGTCATCTGTGACTAAACCTATTCGGACAGTGCCTTAAAAATGAATATTCAGCCAGTTTATGAAATACTGAAAAGATCTGGCTTGTCATAAGTTTTATGCAGATTAGCTGTTTTAACAGGGCATAATATGCTCTCGTCTGGATCATCTTCAGGCCCACTGTTAAAGAGATGACATTACCACTGACACTTACAAGCTATTATTGAAATTAGGTGTCAGGACATGTACCCCCCTGTGCCACATGAGTTAACAGCTCCAGCATCGGGGCTAAACTGCAGCTCTGGCCTTATTCTCAGTGTCACTGGCCAGGGCTGCACATTACTTCTGGCCCTTGGAGAACTAATCCTTCCCTCCTCCTCTCCAACTCAAACGTGCCTCAGGGCCTTATGATCACTTGGACTTCTTTGTGCAGATTTCTGAACACCCTAAGCTAATCTGAAGTCAGAAAACTGCACATCAGATCTGGGTCCTGTGGGAGGGCCAAGGCTTTGGCTGCTGGCTTCCTCTCTGTCAAGTAGCTCTTCCCAGAGACTTACTAGGGATGAGGCTAATGCTAATCCAGTAGGAAGCACAGCAGTTCTGCATTGGCATTTACCTGTGGCAGTTCAGCAGCTGAAGAACTAAGCATGTTGCATAGATGACTTGTCTGTAGTTACATTTCTGACTCAAGCAACAATCAGCCGCCTCAGTTGTGCTGTCAGATGGATAGCAAAGCTCCAAACACACATCTGGTTTGTGTGTTAAACAGCAGGCTGGGGGAGGGAAATTGGAAAGCTGTAGAGGAAGAGCATTCAGTGCTTGACCCCAGTGAGGTGGCTCAGGGCAGAGGGTCTGCCTGCTGAGCTGCATCATGGCTGGCAGAGAGAACCAGCACAGAGCAGAGCCACATGGAGAGCAGAGGGAGGGGGTGAGGAATTCAATACTGATGTGTTTCCTGATGTTGTTTCTCACACAGCTGTGTGACACATGCGTCTTGTGCCACATGCAGCAGGGTGTCAGACCCCTGTGCATCCCATAGTGCAGCAGCAGTGCTCAGCTGGGAGCTGCAAGTGTTCAGCACAGCAGCTCTGCAACTCCTGGCTTAGCTAAAACCAGTCAGCACCACCACAGCTGTAAGGGTGTCAGTCAGTTGGGCTAAAACCCCTCTTCCCCGGGCCAGGTATTTCAGTGCAGTTACCGTACAACACAAGAACAGTATCAAATTGGGACCCAGTATGAAGCTCCCCTAAAGCTGATGCTGTAATAAATGCTTTTCCACACACAGTTTGTCCCAGAGTACATAAAGAGCCAGTCCTGCCAAATGCACATGAAGTGCATGGCACATTTGCATGGGTTAAAGCTGTGGAAGTTAGTTGCACATGCTGCATGTTTCCTTACACTGTGGAGTGTTACTGAATCAGACAGCTGCCACCCTGGAACTGCAGTGTGGATAATGGAACTCAGCACAATACAGTTGGAATTTTACAGGTTCACTGGAAAATACATTTTCACAAGTTACCATGTGAAACACAGTTCCCTGACCTGCCATTGAAGGAGTTGGAGCTTTAGCCCAGAGCTGAGCAGTTTACTATGCAGAAGACTGACAGCTATGAAAGATATGTATATACTTGAACTCTTGACTTCCCATTGGCACAGCCTAGACTAGCGCTGGATATCTCCCAGTAATTCCTCATGTAGTAGAGCTAATATTAGTCACTAACGTAGCAACAACCGCTCTGTTCTTTTCTAGTGCTCTTTTGGGGGGAATTAAGAGAACACAAGCAGCCCGAGTTAGCTTGCTGTGTGACTTTTAAACCTGCAGCTTGGTTTTTGGGTGAACAGTCGATTCACATCAAAGGTTTCACTGTATCTTTTCCTAATTTGAGACAATTTTTATTGCCTGATGCATTAGTAGTTTTCACATGCAGAGCAATACTAAGCTGTGTGGAACTGATAAAATGCCAAAGTATCTGGGATGTTGGGTTGGTGAGCCCCTGCTCTCCTGGACTTCAGCCATGGTGTGTTTCTGCTTCTTTCCCAGCTGTTGGCTGCATTGACTCTGAAGCTTCCCAAGTGCCAGCTGTACATCTAACCAAGCTTTTTTTTCAAAGTCTGCTTTTCCACAGTACCCTGTAGCAGATGGATGTATCATCCTTAGGTTGGGTGACAACATGACTGTGCTGCCTGTGCCATTTAAAATCCCTTCTTGTAATGCTGCTTCTAAAGTGCAAAATTCTATAGTCTGCTTACAAACCCAGCCCACTTACAGCGCTCCTGATCAGCTAACAGCTGACAATTATTCATGATTTTCACACAAGCAACCCATGCCTTATAAAACATGTTGCAAATCTGAAATAAAGCACAAAGGGAAAGTCCACATAGACCTTGCAGGAAGGTGAGGAGGCCAACCCAGGTTGAATTACTTTGAGAGATCACTTACGCACTGTGATGGCAGATGTAACAACACAATCAAGCTGGTTAGTAAACAGGACTATGATTCTACTGCATTGCCCATTTAAAAGTCACATTTTGAAGGCCTCAGAATATTTGAGAAAATCAGTTCCCCTTTTTAGCTGAGACTTGGATTTGTTGTCCTGCCACAGCTCAAGAGAATCAAACCAAACCCGAGGTGGCTGTGACCTCTCTGTTACTCTACATCTTTCTGTAGTCACTGTGCATTGGAAAGCAATCAGAGCCCTTGTCTCTCTGAACACTAGTACAAAGTACTAGTACACTAAGAAAAACAGTGATATTTTAGAACTCTACATTCCTTGCTAGCTTCACTTTTGTTCTCTCACTTGTGCCCTAAGTTCTGTTAGTTTGCATGCAGAACAAACTGCCTGTAGGCTTGGCTTCACCTCCAGCTGCTGTCTGCTCTGGTGAATCATTGGTGAAACCCCCTCTGCCTTGCATAGAAAGGCCAGTGGGAAAACCAACATTTCTTGCACTGCCTGAACACTTAAAAATTTGCTGTCATTAGGTGAGTGGATGATGACAACTACAGTTTAAACTATCACAACACTGTTTTACTGAAACACTTCTAGTGAATAATTATGTGACTACTATTTATCTCAGTCTGTTTGAACTCTCATTTCCCACTGGAATATCCCAGTAACATTTTGGATTTGATGGTGCCTACTCCAAACATGCAATCTTGTTCACTCTCCTCTAAGCCAAACAAGAAAGGATGGATGTAGGCTAGGCAGTGGATTATTCAAAGTGAACCAACAGGCTGAGGAATTGTTATTGTTCTTAAAATAGTTCAGGGAACTACAAAAGTCTATTTTTTCATGCAGCTGCAGTGCTGGCCAGCTTCCACCTTTGTGCATCCTGCACTCAAACTCAGGTTTTGCTAGGACAGAAGTATGCAGCGTCCTCCTTGGGCTTGGAAGCCTAAGGAGTGACAGAGCCAAAAAAGACAAATCCCAGCCTAAACCTGAGTGTAAGTGAAACTTCTCTCACAGTTGATGTGAGATATTTGTACTTCCACTTGATGATCAACTTGCATGCCAAGGCAGGACAGTCTACACTGCTGCTATTAATGACCTAATTTGCCCTCTATTCAAATGCTGCTGTCTTCAGCTTCCATTTATCACTTCCTACATCCTGTCCAATGCAAACAGCTGGTGGCACTTAAAGAGCAAAGATTCAATAGGAACTATTTTCTGGGTGGTAGGAAAGAAAATTATTATTCCTGTACTGCCAAATTCTTGATTACCTGCAGTTTCCAAGGAGCTGATGGAGTCTTGGGCAGCTCGCTTGGCACAAAGCACACAGCAATGCAGGAGGTAATCTGTTACCCATCACATGCCTCACATTCAGCTCTAGGGGCTCTAGAATTTCTAGGTGCAAGATGTTTCCATGACAATGGAACAGGGTACCTTGAATCTTGCTTTCCAAGTGTCATTAATATTGGCACCAGATTTAAGGGCAAGAGCGTGGACACATGAAAGCAAACAAGCACAGAGAAGATGAATGGATTGTGGGCTCCATCCCTCAGATCAACTCACTAGATTTCCAGCTGTCCCTTTGGAGAGCAGCTGGGAGGTGTTCTAAAGAGTGGTTGTCATGGCAGGTTCCTAACCAGAGATCCTGACTGTCCCGCTACCCAGAAATAGATTTTCTTCTGCCTTTGCTCCATTCACTGTTGCCTGTGCCCTGGGAGCCAGGAACTGGTGAACTGCTTTTGAGTCTCATATTTTGGGGAACCACAGCTGTTCCCTTGGGATAGTGGTGGTCCCAAATTCGTCATGCAGGCAGGATGCCAAGCAAGTGGTTGCACCCCAGGCACATACCCAGTACATGCAGCAGCAGGGAAGCCAGTCTTTGCAAATTTGATTTAACTATACCAAGGAATAATTTTTTCCATTGTTACTTCCCTTTTCTTCCCCATCCAGCTGCAGGCTCCTAAGTCTCACTGCTTCCTCCCTGTGCCACCGTGCTGGCAGCATGGAGATGCACTCAGCTAAGGCATTACCTGTGCACTCCAGCATTCATTAGGACACCCTGAACACCTTTAACATTTATTTCTTGCTGCAGCTTCTTTATGAAATTTGTGGTTTCCCCCTCCTGTTTCCTGTGCTTGATAAAGGTACTGAGGAAGTAAAAGCAGTGTTGAAGAAGTGATGCTTTGTAAGGTGACTGATGGTGAATATGTTTGCCTAATTAACTTGTGGCTAATAATTCTAAGCCATTAAGTAGCTAGTTAGTACATGCTTCGAAGAAACACATCTGGTGCTGCCCTGGGTGGAGGTTGTGGCTGTGTGTGGGTGACAGATGTGCTGTTTCCCCAGCGCTCCCTTTTCCATGCCAAGCAGCACGGCAGTGCTGCAGCCGGAGCCAGGCAGCCTCGCGGCAGCTGTGCACTCCCCGAGTGGCTCCAGGGACTTGTGCCACCCTCCTCAGCTGCCCAGCCACTGCAGCCTGCTCTGGTGCCTCAGAGCTGGCATGCAGCTCCAAGGAACACCCTTCTCAATAGCTTAGAGACTCCTGCCTTCTGGGCTGAAAGGCAGCAGGAGAGGGGGTAAAGTGTCAGGCCACCCAAGGAGCAGGGAGTTGAGAATTCCCAAGCTCTGCAGAACAGAGGGCATTGGGAATGATCACGCCTTGCTGTGTCACTGACTGGAACTGCTGGGCTGGATTTGGAACAACCTTGCAGGGAGGGAAGAGCCCTCCCCTGAAGAACAAAAGCCTACTCCTTTCCATGGGCAGTCACTTCCTAGGTTGGCACAGCTTGTAACTCTCATCAATCTTAGAAGTGAGAACAGCTAGGATCAGTTCCCTGCAGGAGAGACCCTTTCTTCCAGCTAGGCTGTTGCTTGGTTTTTCAGGTTTTGGCTTTTGTGGTGGGGCTATTTAAAGTTGTGTGTTTTCCAGACAGAGGAAGGAGTTATGGCAATAAAGTAAACAAACAGCAGGATATTTTGCAAGAGGCTAATTTGCACGGGAATTACATCTTAAAAGTGAGATTTGAGTTCTTAGTTACCAAGGGGCAAGTTCAGGTTTATTCCTTCTTCTGAGGGCCCATGAACCCTGTTTACACTGTGACTGCCCCATAATGTCCAACACAAGCTGTCATTAGAGCTAGAGCTGCAGGCCCAGCCCATGACCTCTGTTTTGTCAGACACCAACAATAGCACAGCTGCCCCTGCCTGGCTGGGATCTCAGACCTGCCATTTGGCACAAGGAACAGAGCAAATTGGATAAATACACATAAACACATTGGGAAGGGAGGGAAAACAGAACAGAATGAACCAGAGCAGCAACCCACAACTTGTTTGATAGGGATGATTTAAGTAGGCATATGGTATAGTTAAATATGCTTTCAAAAACATTGGCCTGATTCTTCAAGCAAACACAAAATAAATATCCGAATAGCATGCGAGCCGATGCGGCGCCGTTAGTGCTCTCAGAGGACGCACTCGAGTGCTCGGGCTGACACACTGACATTCCCACACTGAGTGTCAGTGCCTCGTGTTAGCATGGCACAGTTGTACTTCCCTCTAACAGTGCAAGTCAGCAACAAGCTCGTAATTGCACCTGACTAGCAGCCATTAGGTTGCTAGGCTTAGTGGCTCAGTGCTGGCAGAAGAGCACAGCACAGCCCAGCCCAGCCCAGCCACACGTCTCACAGCTGGGTGCATCCAGCAGCCCCACTGCCCACACACACATCAAACTCTGGAACTCACTGGGTGCTCACCCAACACTCTTCTGTAACACTGGGTTACCTGGTACCTCAGTCACACCTGCAGGTTACACCTCGCCTTTGTCTCACTGTGTTCCACCAGACAGACCAACAGACAAAGGCAATAACCTGAGATGGTCTGTGTTATCACAAAGTCCAAAAGATGCCCCTGACAACTACCCCAGGTGTTTCTCCAACAGAAGCCACCCACAAATACTGAAGTTGCAAATCCCTGTGATCTCCAGTGCACACAGGTATACACAGATGGCATCACCTGTTTAGTCAGACAGGCCCAGAACTTGTTCAGGGTCATGGAATTGTGCAAAAGACTCCTTTGCCTGCCTGAATGAGTACTGAGAAAGCTGTGTGGAACTTAAGTGATTTTTCTGATAACATGGAGTGGCTGAAAACCAGAGGGAGGAGAGAGTTACTCTTGATTGCAATGGCTACCTTTACTACTGTTATTTTTGTTTTGTCACTTTTTCTTCCTCTGCTGAGAAAGGTAAACATTTAGAAAAGCTGTTGTCAGCAAATGCAGAGTGTTTGCAACCTGCAGCTCAGTCTCATATGTCTTTCAGGGTCACTCAAGAAAGGATTAATATGCCGTGGCTGTGTTGAGCATTTCTGTTCTCTTTCTAACTTAGTGACACTGAGCTCTTTCTGTTCTGCTGTTCCTTAAGTAGCCTTTCCACAGCCTTTGTGGCAGTGCAGACAGGGGAGTCATTTGGCCACGGAGCTGAATTACGCACTAACGTAAGGGACAGTGCTTGTGCTGAGGCACTGGAGAGCTTGGCAGCTGGCATCAGCATGCAAGTGGGGGTTTAAGGACAAATTCTCCAAGCCTCATCCTCAGTCTGAAACCTACATAGTGACTGTGTATCACTTGGAAAAAAATCATTGTTCAGAGACAAGGGACCAATTAAAAGGAGAATTTGATAGGATTTGCAAGTTAAGAGGCAGCATGTTGACTAAAATATTTCCCATTCCACATAACACTGGTCACTACTGTGAAAATGCAAAAAAAGACAAAGAGCTCAGTAACCTCTTAGAAGCCAGCTGTCCTTTGAGATATGCCAAATGGAGGAGAGCAGGCAGGCTGCTGCTGCTGCAGGAGGTCCCAACCCTGAGGGTGAACTCTGGGCTCTCTCAGCTGGTCAGGCCTCTTCCTGCCTTGCTGGCCAGCAGCCCAGCTGACGTGGAGGATGTAGCCATTCCCTGCACCAGCAGAAAAGGAAGCAACCTGTGCTTCTCTTTTGACTTCCTGCTGCTCATGACTTGGTAGGATGCCAGCTCCAGATCAGGCTGTTTTCACCTGTTGACTGTTGTTTTCACCGTTGCAAGAGGCCCTGTGCTCAGGTGAAGGCAATACACCCCCTATCACTGCTGTGCCCATGGCTGATCCAGACCTGGTCGGGGTATTGGCAGTACCCCTCATTGTAAACAGCTGGGCTTCCCCTGCAGCCCTGGGCAGGGAGTGAAGGGGGTCAGAACTGCTCCCACCTGCACTGATTCTTTCCTTTGCAAACTCACTGAACTGAAGGTTTATCATAGGCATTGCCTTTTATTTCCTTACACAACATTCTGTTCCAACAAAAATAAAAGACAATATGGTTCTCAGTGTCTGGTACTCACATGGGACAACGTCTCCCCTCCAAAATAGCCAGAGAAATCAACTCAGGTGGGGGAAGCCAGAAATAGGGCTGGATTAGGCTTAACGTCTGTTATAAATATTAACTTCTGCAAATATTTTAGAAATACATTTAGTCTGACACAATTAGGGTATAATGGGACTTATTCACAGATGGAAACATCCTCAATGAATTGTATAGGCTAACAGGGCCTTCAGCCATATGGATGTGATGTTAAGATCAGTAGTAATTTGTGGCGCAGTCCTTCACGTCCCTCCTAGGGCACACAGTGTTCCCAGAGCATTAGTGAGGACTGCGTGAGCAGAACTAAGTGCCGCACATTATGCAGTGGCCATAGGATCCCGAGCTGAATTAATAGTCTAATTTAACAGAATAATGACATTTCAATACCCTGCTGCTGCAGGTTCCTGTGATTCCACAAGATCAGAGCTAGCTCCTCACTGGCTTCCAGTTCTCTCACATTCCCTAGGAGTTCCCAGCAGTGAAAGTTTGTGTCTCTCTGCACTTGTGTCCCGTTCCGTGGAAAGTCAAGCCCAGACAGACAGCATATTGGGCGTGTGGCTGGAAAAGCTAGGGGGTTCTGAGGTAACAAGAGGGAGTGCTAAAGAGCCATCATCTGAATTTATATCAGTGCTAGGCTACACCAAGAAGGGCAGGGGGAAGAGTTTGTACTAATTCTTTACCAGAATCCCCAAACACCATAATGAATTCCAGGGGGAGCGGGTCTCGCCATCTTCAGGAAAATACTCAGTGCTCTTTTTTATGCCTGTGTGTCTGATGGGAGGAAAACACCTCTGACCACTTCTCCTAACTGCATGCCATGTCCTGTCCCCAGCACAGTCCCCACTGAGCGAACGGTCCCAGTGCTCCCTGGGCACAGCTGGCCTGTGGCATAGTGGGACTGCACCAAACATGACAGACAGGGCTGGAACCCTGCTCCAGGAGAACTGTCCCTGGCCCTGTGCATCTGGGGCTGTATGTCTGTCATGAGCACAATACCCAGAAGCCTGGGCTGGCTGCCTCCTTCTGTGGTGGAGATGAGCCCCTGGATGCAGTCATCTTTGTGGCCCAGGAGTGTTTGTTAACAGAGCCCAGGGAACGAGTCCTCTCTGCTTGGGTCAGGGAGAATGGAGGGGCAAATGTTAATTGTAGCTCAGCAAGTAGTGGCCAAAGACCTCAGTGAGGTTGGTCAAATGAAGCCCATATTATAAAGCTGTCCATTATTTCATGAAGGCAGTGTGGGAAGGGAAAGTGCCCTTTAAATACACAGACCTATTTTTTGCCTCCCTCTTATGTACAGCATTTTTGCTATTTTAGTGCAGGCATTTGATTCGGAAGTACCTTTGTCACCATAATTTTAGTAACTTTTTGAGCAGTTGCCAGTTTAATTTTCAGTGCGTGAAAATTGGAGGTAAATTATTTATTATTTCCAGCAAATGTCTTTCACAATTGTATTTAATTTTTTCATCTTTTTTAATGGGTCATAAAATGGCAGTCTTTTAGTAGCTTCCCATAAAGTAAGGAGCAAATGAATACTTTGCAAATAGGTTACCGTGGATGGAAATGTCAGCTGTATTTCACAGGGAATGGGAGGCTTTAGACCAGAGTTGCAGGGACATATGGCACTGGGCCACATCCCTCTGCTGTTATAATAAACCAGCAGTGGGCATGCCGGAAGGAATTGCAACTGTTCAATCTACTCAAGTTACATTTTCGGGTAAATTGTGTGTTAGGATGGGCAGTGGGCCACGACTAATGCAGCTTCAAAGTTGTAAGAGTCTTGAGACTGACCTTTGGTCAGAAATCAGAACATTTTTAAAAAGCTCTTTTCAGACTTAAATTTTCCAAGATTGTTTCCCAACCAAAAAGTGATATTGCACAGATGAAGGATAAGAAAATCCTTCCACATGGGAGGAAGGGCTGTAAATGAAAGGCAGTTTTTTTCTAGTACAGTGAAACGGGTTTGAATACAGACTGCTGGGAAGGTGCATGTTGTGGCTGGGGTAGAGGCAGAGCAGGAGGGTTTGTGCTGCACAGCACTGCAATTACTCGTGCTCCTTTGCCAGCTCTCTGACTCCACCTCGCTCAGGTGTGGTGTCACAAAGGAGCAGGAGATGGGAATAAGCATCCTGGCTCAAAGCTCTGGAAAGCCACTGTCTGTGGGCACTGCTGAGGTTTGGAGGGAGCATGAGCAGGGCTCCACTGCCTTTCCCTGGAGCCTGGCCCCTGCAGCCCTGTGTGTCCAGCTGCACCCTGTGTTCCTGGTGCCAGGCTGTGGGATGGTGCTGTGGAATGGTCCTGGGGGGCTGTGGCAACAACACTGTGCCCAACTCTTGAGGGGGCTTATTTGAGGGGCCCTGAGGAGATACCCCACTCTGTGGCAGCTTTTCCAGAGCTCAGCCCTGAGCAGGGTAGAAAACTGGTAGGGCCTCACCCTTCCCTGGTGAACCAGGGCTGTGCCCAAAGGGCTGCCTGGCTGCAGAGACAGATGTTCTCTTGACCTGGCTGTTCTGAGCTCCTCTGGAGGGACTTGGCCCTCACCCAACTCTGACAACCACCAGTGGGAAATGCAGGGGCCTGAGAAATGGGATCACTACTGCTTGTCATTTTCATCTCAGAATATTTTCAGTTTTGGCAGAGTGCTGAGCTAAAAAAGCCTCACACATGTGGCTGGTTGCTGGTAAACACCAGGATGCGTTTGAGTACGCGTCCCTCTCTGAGCTGGATGTGAAGGAGTAGCAGAAGCAGGATGCCTCTTTCTGGGACTCCCAGTTTAAGTGGCAGTGTTTGTATGAATCACAGATACCCACAAATACCCAGCAAACAGGTGGCTGCTTAAGAAATGGAAGAACGTATTCGGTATCCCCTACAGCCATGACAGTCTCAGGGAAGGAGTGCTTTTGTGTGGTGACAGGTTCATCCTTTTGAAGATGAGGTAATTATCTGTGTGAGTTCACTCTGTGGCTTCCAGAACTGAGCGGGTAGGATCAGCTCCAGTGACATCTCCAGTGGCTCGTCATCCCCGCAGCAGTGTATCAGGGTGGGAGTGGGAGGGCAGGGCTGCCCTCTGCAGCGTGTCTGTGCTGGAGCTGATGTCTCTGTGAGCCTGCTCCCTGGGATCTGTCAGTGTGCACAGGGCAATCCCAGCTAGGACCTACTGTAACTAGGAATGGGTACTGTGTTGCAAACGGCCAGGTTTCCCTGGGAAATCCTTGCTATGTTACAGAATGTTTCATACAACCCAGTGAGCTCAAGGACCTGTCCAGGTCCCCGGGATGCTGGGGAATGATCCTTTACTTTAGTGTGGCTCACGTGTTTTATCCAGGCGTGTTTTGTGTCCCCTTTTTGCTCCATTTGCTAGCAAAGATCATCTACCAAAAGAGCCTCATTCCTCACTGGCATTCCAGGTAGGACTCAGAGGGCTGCCTGTGCACACGGGGCTGGTGGGCTGGCTGCAGGAGTGTATGAGCAGCTCAGCCTGGGGGTCCTCCTCTCCCCTAGGGGAGGCAGGAAACCCTCCTGCCCTGCAGTTCCAGGAGTGTTTGGCCAAACCTGAGCAGAATCCTCATGCTGGAATTTCCCCCACCATTCCTCATTACAATCCCAAAACAAATAATTGGAATTAAAAACAATAAAAAGCACCACATCTTAAAAAAGTCATCATTGAATAAAGTTTCACTGTGGTTTGATTTATTGCTCTGCAAGGGAATCAAATAGTTTTGGTTTTTTTATTGGTTCTGATTCACTTATTCCTGTGAATTCCAATTAGAAGGAAATTAGAGTTATTCTTTCTGTTGGATCAATTATTCAGAACAGAGATCATTTAAAAATGAGTTTAGTGGAAGCAACTCACTTCATTTTTGCTAAAACTGAAAAAGAAATTAGCCAAATTAGCTAAAATAGCTTTGAAGTCCATATTGACTACAGTGTTTGTGCCAGAATAAAAACTCATGACATGTAAGAACGGTGTAAATGATTAATCATTTTAGTTCATGGATATCTAAATTTTTATTTAATTACATCTATGCATAACATAAACTGTCTGAATCCTGGGAATCCAAGCCAGAGAAACTGAGGAGTCTTCTTCTGTTTAACATCCACCATGTGTTGTTTTCTTGTAGGGTTAATTTGTAAAATGTAAACCACATACCATTTGTATGCAGTGTTCGAGGCTATTTATAGCAAGTCCTGACCACTTATAATTATCCGACATCTTTAACCATAACGTCTGTGTGTGACTAAGGAGATGGTTATGGAACAGACAAAACAATGCTACTTTTACAGCTGAACTTCAATTTATTTTATGTAACACTTTCGGGAGTATTTTCTGCTCTGTGGAATGGGAAAGGGTATTCTCTACTCGGACAGCTCTTTGTCAAGGAGATCAAACATATTCCCAAACAGGAATAAGCACAGGCTTCCATTTCCCCTGAGGATGCTCCCTGTGGAGCAGAGGCTGTAGGTACAAGTGATATGTGAGCAGTGTGCAGGTATGAGCCTTTCTTGGCTGTTCCATGGCTGCTCATGTTTCTTTGTCTCTTGGCAGAACCCTGGAGGTTTTGGTGAGTTTGAATGAAGGCCAGTCTTTCATGTCCAGCTCGTTAACCATCACTGCTTCGGAGTGTGTAAGTGAATGACTTCCAGAACTCCTTGTAAAGTCCCCATACCCCGTTTCTCTTTGGGCTTTGCCACTGCAAGACCTCAGAGCACAGAACCTCTGCTTCCACTTTCCTGTGCAAAGCTGTGTTTTTCGAAGTGCTGGAAGGCTCCTCTGCCCTCAGAGACCTGCTTACTGTGGACACCATGTCCTGAGGACCAGGTGTGATGGTCACCCAGGGTCCCATTCTGGCATGGCTGTCCCCTGAGCAGGACTGGGGGGAGCAGGTGGGCACAAGCTTGGCCCTTCAGCCTGACTGTGGAGAGAGGTTGCAGTGCTGCAGAGGTACCAACGCTCTGTAACTCTGGTGCTGAGTAAGGAGTGTAGGCTCTTAGCTTTTGTCATCCAGGGAGACAGCCTCTCCAAGCAGAGGCCAGAGTATCCCACTTACATCTGGGAGTGAGGCAGTGTGAACATCCTGCTAAGCCTGATCACAGGTTACAGAAGAGAGAAAAACTGCTTCTGGGAGAAACCACACATTTGTGCAGCCAGTGACTGTTCTAACTTAATGCATGTATTTTCTACTCTCATATTTTTGGTCTCCTTTAATTCCTTTTATATTACACAGGACAGCTGGAATTTGTGGAGGGAGACACAAGCCCACAGTGTTGAGCACGTGCTATGCATGTGAGCCTTTAAATGTGTCTTACCTCAAGTGTGACTTGAGAGCAGCCTTTCCACTGGGCGTGGAGCATGGAGAGAATAGAATCTCTTTTACCCATCACCACAAATTGCTCCCAACAAAATTTCTTTGCTCATAGATCAGTAATGGAAAAGAGAAAAAAAATTAAATTTTTACTCTAATTATTTAAAACCTCACCATTTGTGCAGCTGTGGAGATCAGAGATCCAGCACAACCTACAGTTTGAGGAGGGCAAACCTGACTGAGCTGGGACCTGAAGGAACAGAGAGCCCAAATCACAGTTCTCTGTTTCAGGGCCTCTGTCAGTGGGCAGCATGCCAGCTGTCACCCAAGCAGGGTGGCTGAAGGCTGTGTAGCACAGGAGCTGCTGCAGCCCAGCTGCAGCCTGCTTGTACCTCAGCCCTTGCAGAGAAGGCAGCACATGGTGCCCCTGTAGGAGCTGCCAGGAGTGCACAGAGAGAAGAGGAAAGCCCTGGCACAAAGCAGCTCACAGCGAGGTGCTGCACGGCAGCTCCGCTACTCTGTGCTCACAGCCTGCCCTGGCAGGAAGAAGAGAAGTACAGATGTGCACAGCAGCAGGAAGAGCTTCTCAGCAGCCTTTTTTGTCTCTTTCTGGTTTCTGCTCTTGGCCTGTGCTGCAGCAAAGGCAGCTCCACACAAGAACTGCTGTTTCCATAGTAGCAGATGGGCAACTCAAGAAATGGGTCACTGCTAGAACTGCTCACTAATTCTGGGAGCTGAGCAGCTGATGGCTGCCTGGGAGATGAGTTACAAGTTACAGTCTCCCTACAAACACACATTAGTGCAGTGAAAACAAACAAAAATACCCGGCATTAAGCACCCAGGCATCCAGTGTACCTGTGTACCTCACTGCACCGGGGATATGGCTCTGTTCCACCCCCATGTGCAGTGGAGCACCTCTGGGTCAGGACTGCTCACACACTATTCCAGTCTCAGTGATTCCCTGGGTCCCTCCTTTCCTTTTTTCCCAGCTGAAGTCTGATTAACTTTTATTTTCCTAGGGATAATGTTGTGTTTCTGTCAATGCTGTTCTAAAGGCCTAAAGTGTAGGAATAAATACACCCCCAGGAAGTGGGTTGGAGGTGTGGGAGGTGTGGGAGGTGGGCTGCTCAGTTCTGCAGTACAAGTGTTGCTGGAAGGAGGAACACTCCCTCCTTCAGTTTGAGGTTCCCACAGCATGGCTGTAGGGAGTCAGCATTGCCACAGTCTGTGCAGGAGTGTGGGCGATCAGCATCAAAGCCTCACAGGTTCATCTCTGTTCACAGAGATGCCTGAAAATCTCCCTGAGTGCTTCCCAGTCCATGAGTGAGACCTGTGTCCTCATGGAGGAGAAGAGTGCCTCTTATCCACAGGCTTAGGATGAGATTTCCCCAGTCTGTGTCTGATGGCTGATATCCTCGGCAGGCAGCAGACTCTCTTTCTGAGGCCGGGCCTTGTTCTGATCTCAGGGCTATCAGTTTTATGAGTTTTACATCAGAAGGAGCCGCCTGACCTGTGCAGAACTAATGCCGGCTTTCGGGGCGAGCGGGCGAAGCAGCACTGACGCTGTCCCTGCTGTCTCCGCAGTCCAGTGGCGTGGCAGCGCTCATCGCCGTCCTCGTGCTCTTGCTGCTGGTGGCACTCGGCCTGCTCTGGTGGTTCTGGCCCCTCTGCTGCAAAGTGGTGAGTACAGACCGTGGGGAACAGCCCCTGCACCCTGAGCCACAGGTGGGAAATGCAGATCCTGCAGGAAAAAAATGGTCAAGTGTTGGGGAGGCAGATTGGGGGGAGCCTGTGACAGGCAGGAAAGGGCTGGGAGAGCAGCTCCAGCACTGGGGCTGCACTGGACACAGCCCCACCTGTCTGAGTTGCACAGGAACCAGCACCAGCACAGTGCTATTACTGGGAATGGGGTGGCCTTAATGGTGTGCAGATGTTACCCTGAAATCAAGGACCACTTTTAAACTGCTCTCAGTAAAATTGGTATTTGCAGTCCATTATGGGCTCTCAGGTTGGAAATCCCTATTTTTTTTCATAATCCCTGCACACATCCATCTCTTTATCTGAGAGCTCTCTCTATCCTCACCCCAGAAGCAGCAGTGTCAGTCACTTGACTCCTGACATTCCTTTCCAGGGGAGCGGGGAAGTTTATTATTCATCCAGCTCAAGGACAGCATGGAAGACTTAGGGAATGGAGATTGCTTCCCTGGTCTGGGTTCCTGTTCTTGTCTAGGGCTTGTGGGATGTGGGGCAGAGAGGAACTGGCTGTCTCACCTGACCGTGCTGCAGCCCTTGTGATGCGGGGGGTCCATCAGGCCCCTGGCTGTCCAAGGGCAGGAAATCTCAGCCTCCATCTGCACCCTCACAGTCTGGGGTTCCTGAGATGAGAACAAAAAACCTTGCTTGTTCTCATTCTCCACAGCACAGGCGCAACAGAAATCCAGGAAGCTCCCTGTTAATCACCTTACCTCCACTTTATTTTATATGGTGAGCCTCCCTGTGGAAAAGGAGCATTAGAAATCACTAAGAAGCAAGTTCCTGGTCTTCTCATTTTAGAAAACCTAACCTTGACTCATAAACCAGCTCCTTAAGTTAAAATTCCTACAGAAAGCAGTCCAGTGGATAGTTCTATACTATCAATTTCCAGCCTTACAAAACCATAGGACTTCAAATGTTTGTGCCCTCTGTGTTTCCTCCCATCTCCTGTGGATACTATTTGTTACTTCAAAAGACAAGGCAATCTTAGGCCTCTTTGCTACAACAGTGCTGAGTTCCAAGCCCACACACTGTTGCACTGAACCTACTGCGGAATACTGATCCTTCCTTCTGGTTTTGTCGGATGGTTCTCATGCTGTACCTCAGTTCCTGTCCTTCTCTCCTGCATGTGAGGCTTGGACATCCATCACCTGGAAGGGCCACTTGTTGCTTAGTAGTCCTCTGGGCTTCAGCGCAGCATCCCTGAGGAGAGAGGCAGCATTAAGGCCAGGCAGGACCTGCTCTTCCCTTCCTCTGGCTCTGCTTCTCTGGCAGAGCACAGCGCCTGACTTCCTGGAACAAAGAGCAGGAGCACAGGAGTCAGATTCCGACGGAAAAGAGAGGTACAGGGTGTTGTGGGCAGGACAAGTGTCAGGAGCCAGGCAGGTGTGTTGCCCCCTGTGTGTGGGCCCAGCTCCATCCTGCCTGGGGCTTGGTCTCACAGTGTTCCATGGTGTGAGTTCCATGGACACTCGGAGGGTGGGGCAGGGGGACTCCTCTGCCTTTTCCTTCCTTGTGCCCTGCTTTCACAGGTTTCTCTGTGACAGTTCTGTCACTTGTCCCTCGCTGTGGAACATATGATTGTAGCAGGCTGGCTGTAGGCTCTGTGCTGACATCTCCTAATGCCCACATCATGGAGCGGCAGAGAAGTGTTAATGAGTGGATCAGAGGCACTGCTGCCTCAAGCACCAACTCCTTTTTTTAATGATTTTTTTAAAGAAATCAGCTCTTTATCTTCTCCAAACTCAAACCTTCATTCTTTGCAACTCACTAAATGAGATGGAGCTTTGCCCAGAGAAACTGAGGAAGCAGCCCATCCTTCCATGAGGATGATAAGACAGCAGTGTTATTCAGAGGCTTCGTCATTGAAACAATCTGAATCCCGCTCAGGAAAAGTTAATGTACAATACTCTGGTTAATTTACAGCTTCCTCTGTGCAGTTCTGTGTGCAGCTCCATGCAGAGCTGCACGTGTGCCTTGGATTTGTCTTTTTCCTAAACAGCTTTCTACTGATTTCACTTGGAATATCACACGATTGAAAAGAATCCTTGTGTGTGCACGTGTGATTCGAGTGTGTGAGTGTGAGAGCCTGTGGAAGCATAAGGATGCAGGCATTGACATTCCAGTGCTGTCAGCAGGGTGAGGAGCTGCTACTCAAAGCAGATTATTTTCTCACACCACTGTCACTTTTAAAACAAGTTTCATTTTCTGAAGCCATTAGAAATAACAGCTAATTAATGGATTGCTTGGCTTTAAACTGAATTTCCCCTCAAACTTCAGGGAGTTCAGGAGCTGGCACAGGCTTAGATACTCCACTTGAGGAGATGAGCAAAAGCTGCCATTGACTATTGCCTTAGGAAGCCATGGTGAACTCAAACAAGTCATGTTTCCCTTGATCTTCCAGGGTGGGAATTGTGATTCCTTACATCCCCAGTGGCGCAGGGCCCACAGGAATTCCATTGCTTATCACGGGGAGTTTTGCTGGGCAAAGCTGCCTATGCTCAGCCAGATGTGAAGTTTCAGAGTGGCACGGCTCTAGGTGGGGAAGGGCAGGCCATTTCCTATGGGTACATATAAATCTACCTAGGAGGACCTTCTCCTGTACAGTTTGCAGGCCTGACAGAGGAAAAGACTATTTTGGGATGATATTAGGGACAGGTGAAATGGAAATAGGACAGAAATTAAATAAAGTGGCCCTTCATGGAGTGAAAGTGCTGCTTTACTGTTTCCAGTCTCCTAATTGCTTTCAGCAAGAATGAAATATCTCCAGGCTTTGGCAAATCCTACTCAGCATCCAAGTATCTCTCAGGATCTGTCCAATGATCCCTCTGTGTTGCTGTTTCATGTAAAGTTAGGGTAATAACTCCAATGTGGATCTCAAGAATGATTCATTAATTAATTAATTACCTTCTGTTATGTATGCTGGAAACTCCTGATGGCTGGGAAGAAAAAGCGTTCAGAACTATTTAAAGAAAAATAATGTCTGGAATGGTTTTGCAACATCCTAACAGCAAAGGGATATCTAGTTGAAATCCACAGGTCACTTTCCAATCCACCCAAATCACTCTGAGCTTGACAAATGAGCCATTCTGTATCTTAAACCTGAAGGGCTGCAGAAAACTGCCACCAGGGGTGTCATAAGTTATTTCTCCTATTGGGCAGAATTCCTTTATGCACCACTGAAAGTCCACAGCCTGTTTAGGCAGTCAGGAGTAACTATCTGGGTGGCACTGAGAGCTGAAATGTAAATCAAAATGGAAAACTCTATTTATCAAGAAAAATGTTTCTTTCATATATTATTGCTGACCACCTCTGCAGTGATATTGGTCATAGGCAATGTTTAATGAAAGTACTAAAGTTAAATAGCACAGAGTGAATAAAATAAGGCATATTCCAATTAAGTTACTTAAAACCTCTATTAGACTGAGGTGTTTGTCAGCATGGACAGTTTTGGATATGTTTGTGTAATATCAAGGCATAGCAAAAAAAAAAAACCCTTGATATTCATGGTGTATTTTTTTAGTAATTTCCAGGCAATACACAGCCCAAAACATGGCCCAATGTCAATAAAGAACTTAGTGTTAGTAAACCTGCTTTTCTCATGGAGGAATGGCTGTGCATTGCTTTCAGCCAAGTCAGTGAAGAAGGTCCCTTGCCTTCCTCTCCCCTGCTGGCACTGTCAGTGCTGGACATTCTCTGAGCTTTACAGTGTGGATGTGACAAAGGGAATGGGAAGAGACTGTAGGGAGAGATTTAAATAGAGGTGTAAGAAATGCTCCTGGGAGTGGGCCTCACCCGGAGCAGTGTCAGAAGTGTGGGAGTGTGACTGCAGTGCAGGCACTGCACAGTCATGGAGCTGGGAGGTGGGAAATGTGAGCGCTGCGGAAGCATCCGGGACATCCAGAGGTGAAGCCTGGGCTGCCAGAAGGCATTTCACACTTGTCACTGAGCCAGAGACTCCCCAGCAGCAGCAGCAGCAGCAGCAGCAGCAGCTCAGCCCACGGCTGTGCAGGACCTCACACAGGCCTTGGACACTCTTCCTCTGGGATTGCTCACGGACTCGGGGGGGTCTCGGCACTGGCTCTTCCTCACAGCGGCTGAGGCTCATCCGGCCAGGAAGCGCAGTGGCAGACATGTCTGCCCAGAGTGTCTGCAGGCCAGGGATGGCAGGTTCTGGCAGATGGATGGTGGTAATTTCCAGAAGGCTTTGCTGATGGATGCTCAGGGAAATGGGCAGCAGAGGCTGCCAGCTCGCTCGTGGTCGTGGGGGCTTGGGTGGAAACAGGTCACTCTTACCGTGGTCTGTTGCCTTTGGCTGCTGCCAGTGCAGCACCTTATTCTCCTATGTTTGGCTCTTTCAGGTCATCAAGGATCCCCCTCCACCTCCACCAGCCCCAAAAGAGGTATGTTCTGATGGTGCTAATCATACCACACTGCTCACATGGAACTGCCCCTGTGCTTCTCTGCATGCTGCGTGTCTGGCTCCTTGTCCCAGTGCTGCTGGAGAAAGGACTGCCCTGGGGGGTGGTCTCTTCAGTGGAGAACAGGGTTGCCAAAGTCCAGATCTCTGCTCTGTCTCAGCTCAGTGTGGCCTGAATTAAGCCCAGAGCCACAGAAACACTTAGGGCCTTTATTCCAAGATAGCTTTGTTTTTCACATTCTGTACTGAAAGCAGAAAGCCTGAATAGCCCTTGTCCAACATCTAAAGATTCATGTGAGAATCATTTCCCCCCAGCTTTGTCATTCCAGACACTGAGGAACTCCCCTTACAAGAGGGAATTCCTCTCCCTTTTAGGGGCAGTAATGCACTGGAGGCTCGGCTGTCCTCAGTGCTTACACCCCTTTCACAACCAACAGGGTACACTCTGGGAACTCCAGTGAAATATATGGAAAAGACATTCAGAGTGTGTGTGTAAGTATCTTTTAAAAGTAAATACCATTTTTACGTACTTACAGGAAGAAGAACAGGAGCCCTTGCCTTCCAAGAAGTGGCCCACGGTGGATGCTTCCTACTATGGTGGACGAGGAGTTGGGGGAATTAAGAGGATGGAGGTTGGTATGATTTGGAGATGTCACTTCCCTCAAGCACGAGCACGAGTCTGCAAGTATGGAAACAAAGACATGAAAGTGCACAGAAAATACAAGGCCATAATGTGTGCTTGTCTTCCCACTGGCATAAGCTGTGGAAAATTTGTTACCATATCGAACAATTCTGACCTTGCCTCTGAAAGAACAGCTTTCAGTAGTTCCATTTGACTGGGACTTTAAATAGCTGCCTCAAGACATGCTCTTTCCATCAAGCTAATGAGAAAGAGAGAGTGAGAGCCTTTTCTGTGTGTTTTGGAAGGAATTACAGTGAAACATAAGTCCCCCAAGTGTGGGCCAGCCAAATGCGCTGACAATGGTGACGCTGAGGAGAGGCTTGATCCCAGAGGGACTCGTAGCGACAACAGAGCCTGTCTTTGAAGAGACATGATAGCATCATGTTAATTAAAACAGAATGAAGAATGTGCATCCTTATGGGCACATCCTTATGGCAGGTTTTGTAGTCAAGTCAGCCTATATGGAATGTGCAAAGCAGTTCCTAACTGCAGTCCAGGAAGCTGTCTCTGTCTGAAACACCCACCTAGGCCATACTGCGGTGTCTTGATGAAACTTTAAAGGTATTGGCCTAATCAGCTTTGCTTGAGTACTTTTTAAATGCAGCAGCAGAACATGCAGGTTTGAAGCTGTGTCGCTTATATGCATTTTCTTCAGCAGTTCAGAATTGCTAATTTAAAAGAGCTTCAGATTTCACAAAAAGCAAACAATTTGCAGTGTTTTTCAGAGGCAAACTAGGAAATGCATTCCAACATCAAGAATTACAAGCCTGGATTTGAGGGAAACTATGATAGCCTCCAGGAGATGTTCCTAAATGGGATCCTGCACAGTGGAGCAGAAACCTCATGAACACAAGCGACATCAGGACCACAAAAAAAGACTTGTTCAGCCCATGGCAAAAATGCAAACGAGGGTAGAAATTGATGATTAGGTTAGAAAACCTTTTCATCTGTGGTAGGAGTTTTGTGCAGGACTAAGGGCTAAAGATGCAAACCGACCCGGCTGAAATTCCTGCCGACGTAATCACAGGCCCTTGAGAAAAAGCCCCCCTTCTGTGGGGCTGAGGCTCTGTATGTCCCTGGGACCCCACAGTAGTGACAGGTCTGGCTGGGCACTGGTGGTCAGCACCTCCAGGTTTGACTGGGAGCTTCACCTCTGCCCTGCCGTGTCTGGGACTGTGGCTGGGAAGACAGGCTCAGGCTGTTGGGAGAGCAGGACAGGCCTCACATCTCTCCCTGGCTCAAAAGAGCATGCTGCTGCTCTGGGGAGCTGGGGCAGAAGTGAGAGAAAACACACCCTAAGGGAGGTGGTTCCTTACCTGTCAGTTAAAGGAGGGTTCTGTGCTGTGGCCAGTGACAAACTTGCTGGCCCAGTCTTGACATTTCTTCCATATTTGCAGTCCATGTGGTAGTGGAGTCATCTGGTTTTTATTGCTTCTCTGGCCTCTTTTCTTCTACTGTTTCTGCACCAGCTTGATTCCTCAGGCAGCTTCCCTTTCTGGAGAAGAGAAGGGACTGAATCAGCACCTGTGCACTTCCCACTCCTGTGCTGGGGCAGGTACCCATCCACTCCTGCCTTTCTCACTAGCTCTACCCCTCTGTGACAGTCCCAGACAGCTTGGGCAGTGCTGTTTGCTCTCCTAGCTCTGTCTTTTGCCATTGCTGTTAAGTTTTGTGATGTCGTTGCCAGATCCCACCTGTTACAATTAATTCATTTTCATGTCAAAATTGGGTGGTCAAACTCCCCCACTTCTGGTTTCTTTTGGGTGAAGTGTCTTCTGTGTTAAGAAGATAGTTTTTTCAGTGAGAGATCCTCCATCTAATGGTTTTAACAGTGTTTAAAATAAATTTCAGCAGCCACATGACAACCCCTGTAAAAGTACCACTGATCATAGTGAAAGACACAGGTGTACAGGGGTATTTTAGGATAAATAAGAAGTGGGAATTACATTCTTATATCATTACTTAGAGTAATGATTCTCTGTCTCCTGAACAGCCCATGTGAAGCAAGATAGGATTTTCTCTCACTACTGAGACTTACTTACAGACATTTACCTAAGACTGTTGTTATAATTGAAGAGGTAGTGTTCTCCTCAGTACCTCCTCTCTCGTTTATCCAGCACTTCTTCCAGATGTTATTTGCAGCAGCTGCCCTGCCCTGAGATGCACTCACACCTGAACTCTGCCTTTCCTCAGGTGCGCTGGGGTGACAAAGGCTCAACAGAAGAAGGGGCCAGGTTGGAAAAAGCAAAGAATGCTGTGGTGAAACTCCCAGAAGAACCAGAAGAACCTTTTCACCCTAAACCACCTAAACGAAAGCCTACCTCACCAGCCATGCAGCAGAAGTGGTACACGCCGATCAAGGTATCTGTTCAGTCTTTGGTAGGATTTTTCACTAAGGGCTGGATTCTTTGTGCCTTATGCAGGCTGAGCTATGTGTTACTTTCCAAGTGTTCCCATTCAAGTGTAATGTGCTATTCTTGAAGGGAACACCTACTCAGCAGGAACGGCAGAAGCAGTTTGTAGCCCTAAATGCAATACTTGATCATTATTGCCACGTTCTGTTTACCTCTCCTTAAAACGGGACATATTGTACAGTGAGAGCATTAAAATCTATGGGGGCTTTGTTGGCTTAGTAGAGCTAATTAAACCCAAAACTGCACAGTTTGTAGCTGCTACACTAAGTTTTAAACACACATTGTCATGACAAACCAAGAAGAGCAAAAAATTATATAAAACAATGTAATGCAAGAAGTCTGACAAAAAGCGAATTGTTCTATCTGGCTTTTAAGAACAGTGTTCTGAGTCACCTGCAAACAGAGCACAAGCACTGCTTGCAAGTGGAGGGTAGGTCTGTAAATACTTTTCCCTTGGGTGTTAAGAGCAGAAAACACACAGGTGTAGCTGGGATTCTGGATAATTCTGTCTTCCCAAGGGCCTGCAAGTCCTTTGTGGCCCCCAGAATGCCCTAAAGCCATGATGTCCAGACATAGAGGCAAGGTCTGGAACGCAGTGCACAGAGGAGGATGCCCCTAATCAGCTCGGCTGCCCGGGGAGGGGAGTGCCCTCCCTGGCACTCCAGGTGGGAAGGAGTAGCACCACAATGGTTGCAGGGGACACAGGCCATGCTTAGCTCTGCTTGCCTGGCTCCAGGGAAGTGGTGCACCGTTGTGGCACTCCAGGTGCCCAGGATGTCCCCGGGCAGCCCCCACGCGGGTGGGGAGTTCTGCTGCCACCCGACTGAGCCCGCTGTGTCCCCGCAGGGCCGGCTGGATGCGCTGTGGGCACTGCTGCGGCGCCAGTACAACAGAGTCTCGCTGATGCGGCCTCAGCAAGGAGACCAGGTGAGTGTGCGGCGAGGGGCCGGGCCCGGCGGGCAGAGGGCCACCGGAGTGGTCCGGCGGGAAGGTGACACGCCGGGCAATCCGTTCGGCAAAAGGGGTGTGGCACCGGCTTGGAGACGAGGCGCCTACACGTTTCCCAGAGGCGGAGGGAGGGGTGCTGGATGTGCTGTGTGCTCAGGTGAACAACAGGAACACAACCTCATGCAGGGTAAACTCTGTCACAGGCACACAAATTGCTCTCAGACCCAGCTGTTTGTAAGAGCAGAGGTTGGCAATAATGTCCGTGCAAGTTGCTTCCTAGAGCTTTGCACTTTCACACCAGTGGTACCTTTCACAGAACAAAACAGAGAGGAAATGTGTTTCTCAGGCGATCCTTTCTCCTGGAACTTCTGTGGCCACTGAAAAAGGGGCCTCTTCCCTAAACACTGCTCTGATGAGGACACAGAGCTGCTGTTTGCACCTCTGATAGTGAAAGCAGATCCAGTATTTTTGATTGCTGCTCCTCGGGAAAGTATCACTTTGAATGTCAGAGTTTATCTCTTGAGCCCACTCAGCTTCCTGTCTGTGGCACTTGGGAAGAGCCACAGGAGCAAATCCTCTCCTTTAAATAGGATGGCAGCAGGTCACAGTCTGATGTACTACAGTGCATGAACACTGTCTATGCACCGTACCACATGAAGGCCACATAAAAGGATGAGAGGGCTTAAGGGGAGAAAGTTACATGTGCTAGAATGGGAGGTAATGGGAATTTTGATTATTTTCCTGGGATGAAGTTTGGTGCTATTCAAAACGATGAAGAGGTGAGACTAAGGTAAGACAAGGGTTGGAAGCAGTAGAACGGCCAAGTGTTGTGCTGTAGGTGGAGAGCACAGCTGGATACAGCTGTTAGCATTGTTACCTTGGCAGGTTAGTTACTGTTTGCATGAATGAAGCACGTGACATGGAGCAGCAATAACAACAGCAAATCTACAAACAAAAACAATACAGTTTAACAGGTAAATTCAATGTAAACAGGAACATAGAAGGGGTGCCTTAAAAGGCTAAAAAAGTGTCAGTCAGGCCATTTTGTGATTTCTGCCACTAAAACCAGGGAGTTAGTGTAAGGATTGACCTTGGGGCAGGCTTTGCTGAGCCACTGTGCAGTCAGATACCTGCCTTTGGCCCTGACAGGAGCAGCACCTTGGCTTGTGAAAAACTGCGGTGGCTCAAAGGAAAAGGAGTGATATTTGTGCCTAAAGGAATGCTGGGTCAGATGTGACCTGCATCACTGCAAAGTGCCATTTCTGTCTGTGCAGTGTCTGCTGTCTTGGGCAAAAAATGTTATCGTTTTCCTTGTTCCTAACACACTCGGTGGAGATCCTATGGTGGGTCTCTGGTGTGTGTACAGGCATACACGGGGAGACACCTCCCCCGCCCCCCGAGCTGTGGAGTTGTTCTGTTTCATCATCTTTCTGTTAATGTTTAAGAACTCGTCAGTTCCATTCGTAGAACTCACTGCTGAATTTGAGTCCTTGATCAGGCAGTTGAAATTCAGGCACGAAGTATCAAAGCCGAGCGGGCTGTTGGTGCATCCCCGCGCTGGCCTGGCTGCGCCGTGGCAGGCGGTGCGAGGGCCATACCGGGGGGCTGCCAGGGGGGCTTGAGCCCCAGGAGCCGCGGCTGCCAGAGGCGGGCAGCGCCCAGGTGTGGGCACACCGAGCCGGCTGCAGGCACAGCTGTGTGGCGGCCGCGGGAGCGCAGGGCAGGCCGGGGCACGTGGGGCCCGGGGGCTGCAACACTAAAGGTAGCACGGCTTGGACACAGCTGCTCCCCAGCTCGCCTCAGGCACAAATCCAGAGATCCAACGCGGGCTGGCTGTGCTGGGGACCGAGGACACACAGCCACTTCAGAGACAGCTGCACGCCGCGGCAGCTGCGCCAGGCTCCCAGTGAGGGACAAGGACAGCAGGTATGGATCGAGGGCCCCACAAACAGCCTCCATTAAGCCACGAGCGCTTTTGAAGGGCTCCCATCAAACAGAGCAAGTCCGCAGCAGGAGATTTCGGCTGCAGAGCCATGTGGTGTTTTCTGCGCTAACAAGGTAATTTATAAATGATGCATTACCCTGTGTCTGTGCTCCTAGCTAGACTTCCTTTTTTTTTAAAGGGGCAAAGAAGACTGAGCTGAAGCAGTCTGGGCTACTCTGATGAACCAGTTCGGTGTCTGAGGGTCAGTCCTGAACTTCTTTTTCCTGGGAGTCTGGGCTGCCCAGGAACACGGCTGGGCACAGGGGCATAGTGCCAGCCTCAGGGGCCTGGTTTTTCCTCTAAATCCTTGTGTTTGTTTTCCAAGTCATAGTTTAGCACCAAGACGTGATCGTCAGTGGTTTGGATTCTTTGTCTGAGCTTGCTGTAATGTGATGGTGGCTGATATTCTGATCCTGTGTGCATTTATGCACACAAATGTCTTTATGTCCACAAATTGCCCATGGCACTTGTAGTGAAGATTTTTCCCTATCAGGATGGAAATAGGAGTCAGTGGTAAAAAAAAAGAAAAACTGTACTTCATTCTAGAAGAATCAGAAGAAAGGAGAGCTATAGAATGCTTCCAGCTTGTACTTCAAAGTACAAACCAGCCTTTTAAAAAGGAAGACACTTGCACTTGTTTTTTATTTTAAGCCTGTTAATATTTACCTGCTTCAGAGGTCTTTACTAATAATGGCTGCAGAGTTAACACAAACATCTTTTTAAGTTGTTACTTTTGAGCATTTCTGCAAAATACAAAAGTAATACATTCTGCACCTGCAAGATGTGGATAGCAGTGCTCCCTCCAAAAGGGAGCCTGGTCGCTGGAGATACGGCCTCGCCCTGTAACCTGAGCTGCTTTCAGGAGGGTCTGGCTGGCTGCCTGGCAGGTGCCCACCCTGACTAGAGCGGCTTTCCTGGCAGTTGGATTTGCTGTCAGTCAGTGAAAGCGGGAGGGATCATCTTGCTGAAGAGAAGATGTTGTGCTGGTGTCAGGAGAAACAGGGATATTTTCCCAACTACGTAGGCAGCAGTTCTTGGCACTGCCTCCCTTGGTGCAGATGAGTCTGCTGCTCTCTTAAACGAGCCTTCGGGACTCATCCCTCTGTGAGCATTGGTAGGAATGAGAGAGCAGGAAGAAACCAACCTGCCTGTCAGTTCGAAGGCCATGGAGAAAGGAATGCCAGTGCTGGGGGCAGCAGGGATGTGCCATAGCTATCCCACAGCTTCTGCGCCAGCACACGAGCAGTGCAGCTCCCCAAGGAGAGGCATAGGAAACCTTTCCATGGGCAGAGCAGGGCTGGTAAGTCACCAAGTGTGTCACTGTGCTGGATTCCCAAGCGAGAAACACATTTGTTTTCCTCATTCTCCCAACACCTTTCTCACAGAGTGAGCTGCAGTAGAGTGATGCGCCAGGCCTGTTCCCTGCCCAGATTATTCCTCCCCTGTGAGCTGGCGGCGCAGGGCAGCTGTCCGAGCGGCTGGCCAGGATTCGGAATGGCCGCTGAGCTAATCTCCAGGCTTTGCAGATGAAGGAGGCAGCAGATAACAGGATTAAAGTTTCCCGACCCAGGGTTTTCACAGCCTGAGACGCGGGCGGAGGGGGAGACAGAATGACTTCTGTCATTAATCTTAATTGATTGCCAAGAGGTTTTTAATCTGGCTTATTAATTAGGAAGGTCCTTAACACACTGTCTACATATCAACATCAGATGCTCTTTTGGGACTTTGGGGACATATGGCCTATCTATATTTACATTCACACAATTTACACATACATACATCGCTGTATGGGAGCTGCTCGCATGGGTAACGCACACGGAGCGCTGAGGAAGTGTTTGCATTCACACGCTCTTCAGCAAAGGGGGATGAAAATGAAAAAACACCTTGCACAAAGGTTACATTCCCACACGATGAACTCACATACCTCTGTTTATATTGATATGCATATTAATCCAGATCAATTTTATGTACCATTTATCTAGATTAGTGTTCAAATGGCATTCTTGGTTTGGCAGATTTAAGTGAGAGGTCCCAGTGTTTTTCCACAGCAACATGGCACATTTTAAAAAGTCCAGGCTGTGGTTCCACTGCCATTTTGGAGGAAATCAGCACAAATACTTGATATAACAGTGAGGCGATCCTGGAAATAAGTGACCAGAGCCAGAGAGGCTCTGAAATGGGAGGTGGTGACAGAATGAGGTGAACAGAAGTAGGCTGGTTTCCCTGTCACTTCAGTGGGCTCTACTCATCCAACCAACATCAAAGGCATGTGAAAACACCTTGGAAAAGCTGTTTTTAGGAAATTAGTTTCTGTCTCACCTGGCAGGTGTGGTGTCACCTGCTGTAGCTGTGGCAGCCCAAGCTCGTTCACTCACCCAGGGTGAGTTGTTACAAACCTGTGGTAAACTGCAGCTACTGGAGGAGTTCAAAAAATGTTCACATGTGCTGACCCAGGCCCCGCCTGACCTGGGGCTCTAAAGCCTGCAAGCAGTAACATGTGTTTATCCTTTTGTGCACTATATTATCCAAAAGAAGACAGGGGGAGAGAGCTGTTTTCCCCTACAGCTCTTCAAAAGTTGGGAAGAACTATAGCACACATGCTGCTGGACTGCTGCATGGGAGAGTGAGAAGAAAAGTGATCTAAAATTATATTTACTGCCTCTGATCCTATTCCTGTATTCCCATAATTCAAAATTACTTCTGTTCTGAAATCAGTTTTTGCATGTTTAAGTCCATTCTGAACTACAGATCCATAAAGCGTTAACAGAACCCCCATAAGACTTCAGCTGTTTGCACTTTAAGCTGGCCAGGTGCTCCCCAGCCAGAACATTTCCTGACCACTGACTGCAGGCTGGCTGTGTCACAGCCTTCTGCAATTTAAACACTGGCTCCAAGGAAGTTAATGCAATTTGCAGCAATGGTTACTGATGCTGCTCCCTGTCACAGAGGGTTCGTGGGTGCACACAGGTCTGTCCCTTCCCAGTCACTCCGAAAAGAATTCTGTAACTCCTAGGAACTGGTGAGCAAATGCTACATGAGATCAACCACTGCAGCTCAGGAGGGCTCAGCTCCTGCCAGGCCCCAATCCATGCTGGGCAGGTGACGAAGGGAGAGGAGCAGTGTCCCTGGCTTGCAGCCTCAAGATGGGTGACACATCTGGCTGTGAACACAACCTTGGGCATGGGGTGACAGCCTCCCTAGGACAGCGCTTCCCTGCTGCAGCTTCGTGGATGCTTCACTGTGGGTTTCTCCCACAGCTTTGCCTTGTCTTAATTACTTAGTCCAACAGGCCGCATGTGGCAGTGTAAAACAGTTAGATGCAATGAAAAAGGACTAGACTTTTTTGCCACTGGGGTCCCCTGCTCACCCAGGAGAGACAGAGAGGATGGATGTCTGAGGGCACCCCCTCTTCCCAGTGCTGCTTCCCTGCCCTGTTCCCGGCTCTGTTTGCCCCCTTGGGGAGCTATGGGTGACTGTCTTGAACCTGAAGTATCTCCCACAGCCCAGCCACAACCAGTCACAGGCCATCTGCTGTCATGCCTATACTAAAACAACATCTCTAGCCAAAGGCTCCCCAGTGAAGTGGCCAGGGTAGGGATGGGAATACCCTTCCCAGCCCACACTGGAACAGCCACTGGGTTCCCTCTGGTGACAACGCTGTGTGCCAGCAGATGGTTGGTTATAGGTCATTGGGGCAAATCAGCTCCATGATTATGGCAGCTCAGTAAGGTTTTTGCCTCTGATAGCAATATTTACAACAAAAAGGAAAGGTATCTGAAGGATTAGGAGAACAGAATGGATATAACTTTTCCATTGTATGGAGGAATCTGTGCATTAGAACTGTGTGAATTCTCTGAAAGAACTCTTCCTCTTTTCTTTAATTTCTCCTATGTTGATTGTAATTAAGGCCCTTTCCTTCCATGCCAGCCACATGCTCAGCTGGCACTCTGTGAATGCTCTGAGGCACTCTCGGGGCATGTTTGATGTCAGTCTGTCCTGATTTATGAAACCATAAATGCTCTGCTTAGAGAAAAGAGAGCAAGATTAGGTTTTGGCTCAAAGAAATCAGGAGTAACGCAGTGTGCCGTGTCCCCCCTGCAGCAGAGAGGATGTGCCTTCCCACTAGACCATGTCTGTACATTCCTAAGTGCAGTGTGTCCTCCAGGCAGAGCAGTGGGGCTCTCCTGAGGGACAAGGGGAACTGAGGCACATGTGGAGAGGTGATGTGAGCTCCAAGTAATGAAACAAACCCATGGCCAGAAGGGGGAAGGAGAGATGCCCCTGGTGAGCTTTCAGGACCAGCCGGGAGCAGAGGGTCCCTGATCCAGGTAAAGGGGTTCGCAGTGCATTTCCAGGGGATGAAAATGGGAGAGTTAAACTGTAAAAACAGTGACAAGGGCACTCGGTGCCAAAGAAGAGCAACATAATCCAGATTTTCTCCCATCAGTACATTCTTATTTGTTGTGGAGCTTAAGGTGCAGAGATTTCACCTTGTACACAGACAAAAGCCAATCCAAGCCAAGTCAGATCTTATGCCAGTCTAAAATAACCTACACAAACCCACCTGCATTCATCAAAGACCAAACTGCGTAGGTAGCAAGTTGTGGCACAGATGCTTTGTTCTTGAGATGGCTCTGAAGAGCAGTTTTGTGAGTAACTGCTTCACCTACTGCGCTCGGGCTGAGCCACGCACCCTGTGTCACGTGGCACCACCTGTCAGCAGGAGAATTACTGAAACTCCTGATCCCCTGGATTGTCCAGTGCATGCTCAGGGACAGCATTTGCTGTGCTTTTGTCAAAGGCTGCTGTCACTGGAGATGGTCTGGAAAGGCCAGTTTGAGATGGCTGGGAGCAGGGAACTTGGCAGCAGCGGCAGGAAATGGTGCTCTGGGCTTGCTGCCACTCTGGGTTGAGGGTCTGTCCCCCACCTGTGACTCACGGCCTGCGCACCCGCAGAGCCCTCAGCGCCAGCAGCTGGGCACCTTCCCGAGCATCCTCCCACTGGGGACCCTGATCCTGCAGAACCTGCACGTGCAGGAGCAGTGCCTGTTGGAGGGATGACACCAGAGCACATGCAAAAGAGTGACCTGCCCTACTCACACCTGCAGTACAGCCATGCTGCCTGATGTTAGCGGAAGCACTGGGCTTCCTCTGGCACCAGGGCTACAGGTCTGTGTGTTTCCATGGTGTAAGTTTGGTCACACACACCCCAGCTTCCTGAGGCTGATATTTTCAGATGTGCTACTCAGATCTATTTTAAGGGTTCTTCCCACTGCAAGTCTGTGATGAGCATTAGAGCTTTAAAGCACTGCTTTGGGAAGCTATTATCAGTAGGTATTAATTATTGAACACTATACGTTCTGGAAAAGTTGTTTCATCACTAGAAAGTGACCTTGCTAGAAGAGGGAGAGGGAAAGAGAGGCGTATGGTGCCTCCTGAGAGCAAGTGGAGTGATGCGTGGCAAGAGAAGACACTAAAGATTTATTGTCTGTGGCAAAAGAAACACAGATCTCTACTTGTGCAGTAAGTGTTCTTGACATCATACGCCATAAAGAGTGATTGGATGCTGTAGTTAAAAAGTGTTTCACTGAAAGGAAATAATAGACATTTTCACAGTGCTGTGTCTATTAAGTGTCCAAGTGCGTGGCTGCAGAGCTGAGCTGGCCCTGAGAACTCCAGTGTCGGAGTTCAGGCAGTTGTGAGTTAAAAGGCAGCTGGATAATCCTGAGAGAGGACACTGAGAATTTATCTGACTTCAAAGAAGATCCCTTTTGACCTTGGCTGGTACAGGTTCTTATTGCCTGACAGCACTACACTGGACAAGTTCAACATCAGCACTGTTTGGACGCCTTGCATGGAAATTTCTTAACCTGGCCCTGGCCTTTTCCCTGGAATTTCTTTTTCCCAGCTGTTAGTGCAGCAGTGTGCTTGTCTCCCAGTGACACTGGGAGCTGGAGTTCTCCCTTTCCTCCAGTGGTTTAAGAACTCCAAAAGAAAAAGGCATTCAGTTTAAAATAAAAGCTGGGGAGAAGCCAGTGCTCAGGCTCACCTCTCACCCTGTGGCTGCCTTTGCCGGGCTGGAGAGCGAGGTGTGGCCAGAGAGTTCCTCGATAAATCATCATTAAGTCCATGCACAAATACAGCAGCCAGGCCCAGGCGCACAATTAGGCACCTAATTACGGTGAAAATGCAATTGCATACTTTGCTACCATGGTCCTGTGGCCTTGGGAGCGGCCGGGGCCTGGCCCGGCGTGGCACGACGCTGGGATGGGCCCCTCTGGGAAGCGCCCTGCGAGGGGCAGAGGTGCTCTTGGCCTGCAGACCAGAGTCTGCCTGGGCACAGCCCATGCTTGGCTCGCCCCAACTTGCCCACACGGGGGTGATAGTGATGGAGGGGACAGCCACAGCACGGGTGTGTTACTTCTGCCTCTTGTTGCTGCAGTTTCTTTTTCTTCCTTTCAACAAGGCAAAGAGGGGAATACCCAGCCAAGTGGGATCCGTGATTCAGATGACAGTGTATGAGTGTGTGACTGAAACTGCAGCAAAACTGATTCCAAAGGAACATACAGCTTAAAATAACTGCTGTCACTGTTCAGGGACAGCATTTTCCATATGAAAATGTCTGATCTGGGAGAGCTGTCCATGTCATGATCCTAGGGGGGCCAGACTGTTGAGCCACTGCTCCCACCAGCAGGGCCCACCTGAGAGTAGCACCGAGTGACCTGGGAGCTGAGGCTGCGCAGTGGGGGAACACCTTTAACCTCCGCTCTGCACTGCACAGATGAGGTGCCCCCATTGGCTTCAGTTCTGTTCACCTGTGCCAAAAATTTTCAACATGGACTTAAACACTTGGCAGCTAAGGGAGGAGCCCAGTTCCCAGTCAAGAAAATTGAAGTGCACTTGTCCTGTGCCTGTTCAACATTCTATGATGCATTTTCTTTACTCTTAGTCTTGTTTACCAGCAGTGCCTTCTCCTTGATAATGTGATGGTAATTTCTTCCAAGGAATTCAAAGGAATTCCTCATTTGGAATTGAAAACTTGCTTTAAATGTCTGAGAATAAGACTTGTTGGAGAGAATTTACTAGCCAAAGAGCGAAGATACAGTCCTACATTATAAAATCATAGAACTGCTACTGCTAAAATTACTGCAGTCTTTAGTTTTAAAATGCATGCAATTTGTACAGTCTAAGGTGCTGCTCAAAGGAACTTAGTCTGTGACAGAGGATCTCAGAGGATCTTCATTAGGTTTAATCTGTGGACACTGTAAAACCAGGATTTCTGTATGGATTCAGGAGGAGAGGCTGCCTGGGCCTCATTTCTATCCATTTGTAACCCACCTGCCATGGTCAGGCCATCAGCTGAGAGGTGTCTGTGTGTCATTCTTGTGCTCACCACCACCATTACTTAATCCTAAGGAAAGCCCTCATTTCGCTTAGGAAAAATGCAGTGTTTCACATTTTTTGCAGTTTCTCACATATGCTTCCAAAGAATGGGTCCATGTCCCAAAATCCTGCAAAAATTTCCAGCACCTGAGTCGGGAATTGTACCTATATTTGGGAAAGCCAGTTTCACTGCACTTTGATCCAGCATAGGTGCAAACACAGGGTTATTACCTGGGTTAGAGACACACCTGCACTCTGAGCTCTTGCATCCCTGTTTCCTCAAGATTTCCCATCATTTGTTACCATCTCTGTGACAAAGGAACAGGCACTGTATTTTCTGATTGTCACTACCAAGTCTGTACTGATTTATTTCTATAGGCTCTAACTGAATTAAAATCTTAATTAAGCTTATGCCACTTTTTTCTTCATTTTAATTAGGAACAGCCAAATCACTTGTCTGGGGAAGGAGAAAGAAAAAGATTGATAAACAACAGCAACACTTCTTTCTGTTCTGTAGTTGTATTAATGAAGCCATGATGGTAATGTCCTCTCAAAGAGGTACCAGAGACTGGACATGTAACGCAGCACAGCCAGTGCTGTGGTACAGGAAACCTCAGTTTTCCACAGAAATCCTTTCCTTGGGTGTTTGCTGGTGTCGTTTCACACCTAACTTCTACAGTCCTCACTTTAATAAGACCCCAGGAAATGACCCATTACAGCGGTGAGTTTTTGGTGCAGTCACACTGAAAAGTCTGTGAGATCATCAAGAGATCATCACTTCCCCAGTACTGCCAAGGCCACCATCGACCCACGTCCCCAAGTACCACATGCACAGCCTTTGGAACACTTCATGGAGAAGCATTGCTTGTCTCTCCTGCTCATGTTCCACCTACAGCAAACTACCCAGATCACACAGACTGTGCCTTGAGCATATTAGGGTTTTGTACTAAGCTCTCCTAACTCACCAAATGACGCTGTCAATGAAGCATAAATCCCTCACTTTTAGCCACAAAGAGATTTTCATGCGCTCCTCTTTCCGCATTACCCGTTCCCTTCTCCCCAGCCAGCCTCTCCAAAGGCAGCAGCTTTGCACAAGCTGGCTCGTTGTGGGTAGGCCCTGGCTGAGTCCATGTGCTCCTCTGCAGGGTGGAAGGTTGTTTCTCCACACACTGCCCACAGGGCCCATAGCAGGGAAGTGGCCTTTCCACCAGTTTCCTCAGTGTGCAGGGGAATGTGCTTCCACCAGCAAAGCGTCTGTGGCAGGGCCGGGGCTCGGGCTGTCCCAGGGCTTCGTGGTGCGGGAACTCTCCTGGGGGACCTGGAGGCTCTCAGAGCTCCTGTGAATCTCCTGCTCGACATTTGCATGTTGACATTTTCTACTTAAGGGGCCTTTTGGCATCTCTGGCATTAATTTATAATGCTGTGGTAGCAGGGCTGCAGCACTGCAGGAACAGCCTTAACTTTAGAAAGACTTTGCTCTCGAATCCGACTGGATTCAGTGCAGAGACTGACCACATTCCAGCTGCTCCTACGAGGATTTGGTTGTTCAGTTTTGGTTTGTTGAGTTTTGAATTTTTTCTGATTTTTGGCTAGATTTTACAGGTGTCTTTCCTAACTCTATTTCCCCGTATCGTTACATTTCGCATGTTCTAATGGAGTGTTACATGACACTGCTGGATTTTGTGCACCTTCCTGTGTGAAATGAGTCCCAGGATCAGCCCAGGAAAAAAGGCTTGAATTTGTGTACTTGTTTGGCAGATGTACTTCACAGACTCTGAAACCTCCTCTTGTAGCTGGTTCATGCAAAGGTACAATTAGAACCAGGGGGTTTTACACAAGCAAAGTGGGCTTAAAAGGGCCATTTATGTCAGTAAGGCCCTGCAATGGACAAAGGACAGACCAGCTGGATTAAATTTTATTACAGCTGGTACAAGGCCCCTTACAACATCCGTGGGTCATTTAAAAATTTTAGAAATCATTTAGCTTCAATCAGCCCTTCATTAACTGCAGTTAAATGCATGTAAGCCATTTGAGGACAGTTCACAAAGCTATTTTTACTCATTTAACTACACCTGTTTGAAAATATAACTTGAAATATGCAACTAATTACAATAATTGAACCTATGTTTCATTTTTGCCAGAGAATTTTTATTTAGAAGTTTCTAATTTGCCAGTGCAGGCTTTGGTTCTGTTGTGCTTTCAACTCCAAAGAGCTGACATGCTCATCAGTGAAAGGATGTAGAAAAGGCAGTGATCTACCCACACTGCAATTAAATTCAGGCTTCAGTCCATGTGTGGCTGCAGCTTTGGAAGGTAATTGCGCACACCTCATTGCTTTTTAGTTTTGAATGCTGCTGTGGTCATTTACCAGGTAATTCCAGAGACAAGGTCTAAATTACCAGTGATTTCATAAAGTTTAAAATATCTATACCTGGTGTGAGGATGCTGGGGCATTGCCTCTTGCCTCCTGGACAGTGAGTGCAGAAGTCCTGGAAGATCCCCAAACGTGGAGAAGAGTGGGGCGCTGGGCAGCCCACAGCTGAGTTCTGTGTACAACAAACACAGCGTTGCCATGGTAACCATGCTTATTTCGGTTCTGTAATAGCAGTGACAAACCCTGCCACCTCTCCCAAATTCACCATTTATCACAGCATTCCTACACCTTACATCCAGGTAATGTTCCCAGCCATTTCCCAGCTCTCACATGGATTTTTGTGGGGGCTGTTCCTTTCCTTTGTTCAATCAAAACAATCCAATCCCTGAGGCAGCTTGAATCTCTCCAGGTGGGATAATTCGAATTTTTGTCCAATCCCTTAGAACTCTAGTGTCCTTCTCCTGGTGGCATTCCCAGGTGTCTCCTCAGGCAGGAGGCAGTTCAGCTCAAGGTGGGGTTGTGCTGTGCCCACACCCTGCCAGCCGGGTCAGGACCCTCTGCAGGGTGCACATCTCCTTTGGGGAGATCTGACTGTGCCTTTCCTCATGGCCCAGTGCAGCCACGGCTCAGGCTGGGCTGTGGGAGTAGCTCCCAGCCTTGCCCCAGGCTCTGGGAATGCCCCCAGGCACATTGTCCCTGGCAGTGCCATCCCCCAGAAGCCCAGGCTAGGCAGATATGAAAGAGTGGGGAGTGCGTTCCTCGGTGTTTCAGCACTGCTGGATGGATGCCCATCCTGGCCTGGCCCTGTGCCATGCCCAGGTGTGCGCCCCCCCAAGCCAAGCCATCTGCACTTCCATGGCCAGGAGCAAATCTGGGTCAGCCCACCTGGGAGGGGAAGTGTTCTGGGCAGGGACCTCCACACCCAGCACAGGCTGCTCCTTTTGCATCAGTGTAGCTTTGGTTCAAGTGTTACCCAAGTACTCAAGGCCAATTCCTGAATTAATTCCAAAGCTGACAACTCCATCAGGCTGTGTACAGCTCTAAGCTCTGGCCAGCCTTATCCACGCTTTAGTGAGAACCAGATGTTCCCTCCCTCTGCAGCTCCTCTGAGTTATTCCCCATTCTGAGACTGCCCTCGAGGGTGCTTCCCCCTGCCTGGTAAAAAACTACAGAAACCCAGAAGCTTTGGATAATGAAGCAAACATATTTTTGTGGTGCAGTGTGGGCAATTTTTTTTCAATCTGCTGCTAGTTTTTAAATATAAAGTATAGCATATGTTTAACACAGAACATATGGAAAGAATGAAAAAGCAAATCTTGAATTCCAAGTGTCGTATTCTAAGTGAAAAAGACTCCACAGTGTGAAAGTGGTCATTCAGAAAAAAATCAGAAAGTTGTACTTATTATATGTAAATACTTAAAAAGTTAGTTATGAGCAGGAGAGTTCCCTCACTCTGGGCAGTGTCCAGGCACACACACAGGTGAGTCCTGCTTTGAGAGGAAGGTGTGACTCCCCAAACTTGTCAGAAAGGGTGTTCAGCTTGGGAGGCTGCTCAGGAGCTTGTGTGCTCCTTCCCTGATGTAAGTTAGGCTGAGTAAGGCCCCTTATTTTTCTGGACAGACTAACACTGCAATGATTTAATCTAAGCCAGATAACTCACTTCTAAATTCTTAGCACACAGTTATATTCAGTGTAAGAACTCTTCCATTTGTACTTCTATCTGCTCTTGTACTTTGTATGTGCCTGTATAGGACAGATCAGTACAAATTCTGAGCTGGGAAGTTCACACTCTCTTAAGTGCCCAGACTCCATCCACATGGACCTGGGTGCTGGGAGCAGTTCAGCTCCCCACACAGAAACAGCAGCAAACACTCCCCTGTCCCATTATTGATGGGGAGAACTCCTGAGAGGCTGTTTCACACATGAGGATTTTTTACCAGCAGAGACCCTGAAGAGAAGGCAAATGGATAAACCAGCACGGCCACCTCTGCATTCCTCCCTGGCACCCCCACACCGTGCTCACAGAACCATGGCACCGCTCAGGCCCAGCCCTGCCCTGAGGGAAACAGGCACAGTGCAAAGCCCAGCACTGTCCCCAGACTGTCCCTGGACTGCAGCAGATTGTTTTCTCGTGTCCCGGCACTTTGTCTCTCCTCCAGAACACAAGGACAGGGAGAACTGGTTTGAATGCCACGAGACAAGTACTCTGTTATTTAGAGAGAAAGGACTCAGCAGTGGCAGGGAGGGACTCCAGTGCAGGTCTGTGCTCCCCAGACACATCAGCACCCAGGAAGCTTCAAGGTGCCATCCTTGCTGACTCTTCCTCCTTCCCCCTTTCTCTTCCCTCTCCTTTTGTGTGCAGTCCCAGATAACTGCCAGTCACTTGGCCGGGCTGGCTCACAGAAGGTGCAGCAGGCACAGATGGCACTAATGCATAAATGTGATCTACTGAAGGGATGCCAGCACCAACCCCCAACAGGTTCCAAGGAACTGCAGTGCACTTAGAGGGATACAGGGATTGGCAAGGTGAAAGCTGAGATTTGCAAGAGCTCACTGTTCCCAAATCAACAACAGAACCCTACAGCAAACGAGCAGATTTCTTTATTAATTTAGCAAATGCACTTAATGCCACCATCTCTGAGCTTATGTGTAACAAAGCCCCTCCAAAGCCCTCACTCATTATACAAATTAAACTGAGCAGGGGAAAAATGGGAAAAGCAAAGGTGGGAACTGAAAACCAGAACAAACTCAGCAGTCTGCTTTGATTCCCTTGGGTTTTGGGAGAGCTCCTGAGAGGAACCATGGCACAGAGGGGTTGGGAGTCAGGCTATCTGGACAGGGTCTGGCAGCAATGGAGTAAATCCCATAAATACCCTGTCCCTCCTCAGCACGTGGAGCACACAAACACTCCACCACATCCCTTTTTCCAGTAGTTGCTGGTAATGAACATTCAGGAAAAATGCACAGGGAAGGGAATAAGCTCAGTCTGACCAAGTTTCCACAGGACACCTCTCCTGTGTGCTGGAGAACAGGGGCATCTCCATAGGCACAACTGTAGCAGTGACTTCTAGTGAGGAAAAAACATCTCAGGGAATACAGCCTCCACCCCCAGGCCCCATTCCCAAGGCAGGAAGAGAGGACATCCCAGTGCATCCTGGGGGCTCCCAGCACTGTGTGTGACAGGCCAGCTTGGGGCACCAGGAAGGAGTCCCAACAGACTGCACCCTGTCACTGTGCAGTCCAGGAGTCCTTCATATCCCAGTGCCATGAGCCTCAGGCAGCTGCCTCTAAAGGAACTAATCCTGACTTTCAACAAGACACACAGGAGCAGAGGCAGAGCCTAAAAATTAACAGAGCTGGTAACTTAGTGACACTGGCACCTGCAGGGGAGTTGTAGCAAATGCCTTGGCAGTAGGAAATCAAAGAATGCTGCTGGGGAGTGGGGTGCCCAAATATCTGAAAAATGTGAATTATTAATCCCTTTGGCATTCCAACCAAAGCCTAACAATATGCTGGGGGGGGGGG